>CM059255.1:16917332-17517332 GCA_030347555.1 Lablab purpureus
TTCTCTCCATTGATTGTGTTTTGCAGGTGTTCTTGAAGGCCAAGGAATCATTGTGGTATCTAGACAGTGGGCTGTTCAAGGCACATGTGTGGTGACAAAAGGAAGTTTGTCAAACTCACCTTGAAAAATGGAGGTTTTGTCACATATGGAGATAATAATAAAGGGAAAATCCTTGGAAGTGGTGATGTTGGTAACATTTCTTCAATCCTCATTGAAAACGTGTTATATGTTGAAGGTTTGAAGCATAATCTTCTTAGTATTAGCCAGCTATGTGATAAAGGTTTTAGAATCATTTTTGAATCAAATCATTGCAAGATCATTGAGAAAAATTCGATAAAATCTGCATGTTAGGCAAGAGAATTGAGAACATTTATATGCTTGATCTTGATCATATGTGTGCAACTAATTTTACATGTCTCATGTCTAAGGAAGATAGTTCATGGCTTTGGCATAGGAGAGCTGCACATATTAACATGAATCATTTGGAAAAACTGGTTTCAAAAGAACTTGTTTTAGGGTTACCTAAACTGAAATTTGAGAAAGATAAAATTTGTCATGCATGCCAAAAGGGTAAACAAACCAAAGTTTCTTTTAATCTGAAAAATTATGTGTCTAGAACAATGAGTATTGGTGGAAACTATTATGCTTTGGTTATTGTTGATGATTATTCTAGGTTTACTTGGACTTTGTTTTTGAAAAATAAAAATGATGCATTTCATGCTTTTAAGAAACTTGCCAAGGTTTTACAAAATGAAAACAGCTGCGACATAAGTGCTCTTAGAAGTGATCATGGAGGAATTTGAAAATGAAAAGTTCAATCATTTTTGTGAAAAATATGGGATTAAGCATAACTTTTCAGCACCTAGGACTCCTCAACAAAATGGTGTTGTTGAGAGGAAAAATAGATCACTTGAGGAACTAGCTAGGACAATGCTTAATGAATCAAACATTCCTAAATATTTTTGGCCGGATGCAGTAAATACTGCATGTTACATAATAAATAGGGTTTTGATAAGACCTATTTTGAAGAAAACCCCTTATGAATTGTATAAAGGGAGAAAGCCCAACATAGCACATCTTAGAGTGTTTGGCTGCAAGTGTTTTGTTTTAAATAATGGCAAAGAAAAACTTGGCAAATTTGATGCTAAAGCTGATGATGCATTGCTTTTAGGCTATTCTTTACATAGCAAAGCATATAGGATCTTCAACAAGAGATTAGCTATCATTGAGGAATCAATACATGTTGTTTTTATGAGACTAATGTGCAAAATGAAGGTGCAGTGAGTGGTGCAGGTGCAGGTGAAGAGAACTTAATTGAAGGTGTATCAACTGGACATGTAGAAACTGATAAAGCTGCTGCAGGTGGTATTTTAGCTGGTGAAAATCATAAAGAAGCTGACTGAAATCCTGGCACCAGAATTAAATTCTGCAGAAAATGATCTACCTAAAGAATGGAGGGTGCCTCGCAATCTGTCCATTGGAAATGTGATAGGAGATGTTCAGAGAGGTGTTTCTACAAGAAGGTCTATGCATGATACATGTTTAACTGCTGCATTTGTTTCCCAAGTTGAGCCTAAATGTGTTGATGATGCATTATTAGATGAAAACTGGATTTTGGCAATGCAAGATGAGCCGAACCAATTTAAAAGGAATGAGGTTTGGGAACTAGTCCCTTGCACACCTAACATGAATATAATTGGCACAAAGTGGGTGTTTAAAAATAAAATGAATGATCAAGGAGTAATAACTAGAAACAAGGCTAGGCTTGTAGCTAAAGGGTATAACCAAGAGGAAGGAATAGATTATGAGGAAACATATGCTCTCGTTGCTAGGTTAGAAGCTGTTAGGTTATTACTTGCTTTCTCATGCATGATTGGATTCAAACTTCATCAAATGGATGTGAAAAGTGCATTTTTGAATGGATATATAAATGAAGAAATTTATGTTTCACAACCATCTGGATTTGTTGATCACAAATTTCCTAACCATGTATATAAGCTCAAGAAGGCTCTTTATGGACTCAAGCAAGCTCCAAGACAATGGTATGAAAGGTTAAGTAACTTTCTTATCTCTCAAAACTTTGAAAGGGGCCAAGTTGATAAAACTTTGTTCATTAGAAAGTCTTTGGACAGCATTATACTGGTGCAGGTTTATGTGGATGATATAATCTTTGGATCCACTAATGAGAAGCTTTGTGAAGAATTTGTTGCAGCTATGCAGGGGGAGTTTGAGATGTCAATGATGGGTGATCTAAACTTCTTCTTAGGCTTACAAGTCAAGCAATTAGATCATGGAACATTCCTCAATCAGTCAAACTATTGCAAAGAGTCATTAAAGAAATATGAGATGGACAGCTGCAAAGAATCAAGCACACCCATGGCTACCAGCGAGCTATCTTGATGCGGATGAAAGTGGTAAACCTTTTGATTCCACTAAGTATAGAGGTTTGATTGGTTCACTATTATATCTAGCTGCTAGTAGGCCGATATAATGTTTAGTGTATGCATGTGTGCTAGGTTTCAATCTAATCCTAAAGAATCACATTTTGCAATTGCCAAAAGAATCTTGAAATATCTAAAAGGAACTATTAATGTTGGTTTGTGGTATCCTAAAGGTGCTTCTTTTAATCTAGTGGGCTATTCGGATGCAGACTTTGCTGGATGTAAACTTGATAGGAAAAGCACTAGTGGAACTTGTCATCTACTAGGAAGTAGTCTAGTATCTTGGCATAGCAAAAAGCAAGCTAGTGTGGCTTTGTCTACTGCTGAAGGCTGAGTATGTTGCAGCTGGGAGCTGTTGTGCTCAATCTCTTTGGTTAAAACAGCAGCTTTTTTATTATGGTTTGAAACTAGATCACATTCCTATTAGGTGTGACAATACAAGTGCTATCAACTTAACAAAGAATCCTATTTTGCACTCTAGAACAAAACATATAGAAATAAGGCACCATTTCATTAGGGATCATGTTCAATAAGGAGATTGCATAATTGAATTATTTGATTCTAATAACCAACTTGCTGATATATTTACCAAACCACTCCCAAAAGATAGGTTTTTCCAATTAAGAAATTAGTTAGGTGTTCTTGATGTTTCAAATGTGATGTAATTCGTGTATATGATTCATTTCTACTGTTATTCATGCTGTTTTGTGTGTTTGAATGTTTAAATCTACATATGTGTTGATTAATTGCAGTTAAATTTGCATATTGTATGTTATAATTGAAACCTGCAATGATATTCAGAATTTTAGTTAGTTGTTTCGAGCTTTTAATCGGTTGTTTTGCATAATTTGGGAGCTGCAGTGGATGTGCGATAATATCCGTCTCTGTTTTAGCCGATTAATCGTCGATTTAGTCGGTTAAAATCATTTATCCGCATTAAATCGATATCGGGATTTCTGTTTTAATCAGCTGTTTCTCACAAATCAACTGACTGAAATTGCCTGTCACCATGCAAAGTTTAAAATTTGAACGAATTTACTGTTAAACTGCATTGATTCACATTCAATTGGTGCATTTAAGTTGATTAATTGAGAATTGTGCATTTAAACATGATAGATAAAGCTGGTTAAAAGAATCTTGACTCCTATTTTGTCTTGTAGTGGCTTTGCTTTACTTTTTAGCTGGTTTCTCTCTCCAAATACGTATTACACTCAACCAACTGAATTCTTTGGTCAAATCTGTGCCTGCTGCATATCTCTGTCCAATATATTCCAACTGAATGCATTTGATTCCTTCTTTGACTGATTAAAGCATTGATTTGATAAAACCTGAAAATCTGAAATGTTAAATACATGTGCTGTGCATTGCTTCACTGTTATTCACCCTGCCCGTGTAAAAAATCTGCGTAATCCATTCTCTATACTCTGTTTCTCTACACTTTATCTTTTCTGAAATGGCATCTTCAAGCAACCCAAGGAAGAGATCAAAAAATGCTGGGTCATCCAAAAATAAGGAACCTGAAATTCCAGCAACTCATACTTATAGACATGGGTCTATAGAAGCTTGGTTCGAAGGCGATGAAGAGAGGATTGAGAAGTTTCAATCCCATATCAGTAGGAAGGCTGTAAACTCATTGAAAGTGCTCGGTTTCGAGTGGTTGGAAGATGAAGGATTGGGCGACATTATAGCCATGATTCAACATCGGGATCTGCGAAAATTTCCGGAATTAAATGGGTTCATATATCCAGACTTGGTGAAAGTATTTTACACAAATCTCAAACATGATGGATCTGTTTTAACTTCCAAAGTGAAAGGAAAGGAAATGATTATAAACAACTCTGTTTGGAGAAGAGTAGGGGGCTTCAAAACTGATGGCATTGTGGTTAGCCATGGTTTGTGTGGTTCCTTGGAGAATTTCTACAAAGTCCAGACGTACAGGGAATGCTTAAGGAATTCTCAAGGGTCTATTCGTGGATTTCAGGTGGGTGGACTGACCTTGACAGCAAGGGTGCTTACATTTATCATCACATGGATGATCACTCCAAGGGGAAGAAATCATGCTACATTGAATGAAGGTGATCTTCTTCTAATTTTTTGTTTAATGAAATCTGTGAGAATTAACTGGATACATATCATCAAAGATCACATGATGAAGTCCAAAAGGCTGCCTGATTATCGTCTTCCATATGCTGTGATAATTTCCAAATTCCTTGAGTATTTTGGAGTGGACATTAGAGGTGAACAAAAAATAAACATAGGAAGATCCCATCAGCTGGACAATAGCTTTCTCTTTAAGTTTGGCTTCACCAAAAGCAATGGAGCATGGACTGCTGGACAGGAAGCTGTCAATGCAGGGACAAACGCTGCTGGAACTTCTGCTAGTGCTGGAGCTGCAACTGATGAAGCTGGAAATTCTGAACCTGGTGCGGAATGCTACTCAATGATGGGAGATATTGTACCTTATGTTCCTCCAGTTGACTGTGGACCTCCACTTTCATTGTTTGAACAAGCAGTGTTACAAAGATTTGATTCCATCCAATCTCATCAACAATATCATCACAACTACTGCATGAATAGGTTTGGGCGCATTGATCAAAGCATTGAAGATTTACATGCCCAACTTGCACAAATAAATATGGGTTATTATGCTGCTCCTGGTGATGATGGTGGAGAAGATGATAACTAATCTCTGCTGCTGTATCTGCTATGCTGTGATTGAATTGTGTTGTTGTTGGTTTCCAGCGTGTTGGCTCTCCTGCTGTAATTGTTACAGTTTCACCTGCAAGCTGTTATTGTTTCCCGTGCATTTCTTGTGGCTTTCAATTTCTGTTAGTTTGTGTTGCTGTTGCTGTTTTTCATTGGGTTAAAATTCCCATGTATCTTGAACAATTTTAAATTTGCTGCATATGCTATTTTCTTTCTATTCCCTTGTGCTATTTGATGATTCCAAAGGGGGAGAAATTGTTGAATGCATTTGAAGGCACATAAAGCGCAAGTGCAAATGAAAGGGGGAGAATCTGGTGAAAGGGGGAGAATCTGTATCTGCAACATCTGCAACGCCGCTGCTGTGAAAGTGCTTCGCTATGCACTGTCGATGTCTCTGCTTTATTTCTGCTGCGATCTTCTTTGCTTTATTTCCGCTATTTTTATCTACCACACTTGTTATGTTATTTCTGCTGCTGTATTTGCTGTATTTTTCGAATTTTTTGTTTTGTGCAGGACTCTTACATTCTTCAAAGACAATGAATGCATCAAGTGGTTGTCATCATCAAATAGGGGGAGTTTGTTGGACTTGAAGACTTGGTTTCAAGTGGATTTGATGTCTCCAACCACCTTTGATGATGAAGATGATGGTGCTTGAAGAATGAAGATTATGTCTTATGTTTAGAGAGTCCTAGGTTGTGTGGTATGTTGCATTTCAATTAATCTTGGACTTAATCTTGGGGTTTAAAATGATTTGAAATGTTTTAAAAGGTTTAAAATGATTTCAAAGGTTTAACTAATTTTTAGCGGTTAAAAATCTGATTTCAACTAGTTAAAGCTGTTCTTCGTTTTTCAAAGCTTTGTATTTGGGAAATTTTAGCTGACTGTGTTCGAAATTTAAACCAATTAAAATCCTGGTAGCTTTGTTCGAGAATTCAGTTTTCGGAATAGCTAGTTAAAACGGGTTTTCAAGCGGCGATTTCAAGTTCCGAGAAAAGGGTGTTCATCTGGAAAATTGGTTTTAATGAAAACAACCGGTTAAAATGCGATTTCAACCGACTATTCTCGTCAGAATCAGTTTTAACGAGTTTTCTATATATAACTTGAAATTCAAAGAACTAAGTGACGAATTATTTTTAGAAGAACCCACTGAGCAAGAACGTTTCTCTTACACTCTAAATCAATTTGAGAATCACTCCAAGAAGTCCAAGATCCAATTGAATAGCGAATTGAATCAAGAAATCATACTCTGTTTTTCGTCATTGTTGCGTGCTCTGTTTTTGCTTCTGCTTTGAGTTTTCCAGGTGAATTCAATCCAATTCTTTGTGTGTTTGTTAGCTGCGTGTTTGTCTCTTAATCAGGGTGATTAAGGGCTCTTGTAATAGGGTTTTACAGGTGTTTAGAGGTCTTGTAGGGTTCAAGACTAGGTGCAGCTTTCTGGTTTTCGTTTTGCATGTAGTGTTCATGTAAAAACTGGTTTTTAGTGAATTGATTGAATTTGTGTGGTTAGGAAACTGGATGTAGCCTTTGTTGAAAGGTGAACCAGTATAAATCTGTTGTGTTGTTCTTCTTCCCTTAATCTTTTACATTCGGCAATTGAATTTTGAATTGTAATTGAATTGGATATATGATCAATTGATTAAGAGCATTTCAAGAACCTATTAAAACTGGTTTTAATCTTCAATCTGAATCTGGTTTTTCATATTTGGGCATTGGGTTTCGAAAATCTTTGAAAGTTTAATTCACCTCCCTCTTAAACTCAGCCATTTATTCCAACAGAAGTCACACACCACAAGTGTCAAGGCAAGCGTCATTCACTGTAGGCAACCAAAGTTTAGGATATCAAGTCATGAGACTCAAATTCACCGCATGCACCGCATTTAAAAGATTTATCATAACATATGCCCCACAAGCTTTATGCATTGCAAAAACAAGAAGGAACACATATCATGATTTTAGGATCCTCCGAGGTCTCTAAGGAGAAGCTCGAATGGAAACACTTCTAACTTGCCACACAATTACCATGTAGTAGGTACGCAACACAGGGACCAACCGAGCATCATCACCAAAAGTATAAGGTGGAAACAAAGAAAATGCATGTTTGACCGTTCGATGCACAAGGCACGGAGCCAGCCAACAAAAGCATCCTCATCACAACTCACACACCCTCACGTTCGCAAAACACAGCACCCCATGACGGTCCACCCCCCACTTGCCGTTGGCAAGTAAGAAAATGGAAACATCAACAGATGCCACATTCGCATCGCTAGGTATGAAACGAAACAATGCTCACGGGTGTGAGCCACGAACAACGCCTGACCACCTGCTCCAGCCGGGATTGACCAAAGACTCCACACAAATGTGTGTTGTGCGAGCATCCCCCCAGTAAACTGAGGAAAGAGCCCTTCTCACTAGTGTGATTCGTCCTCCATCTCAGGTTCCAACAAGGTACTAGAAGTCCTAAAAAATCTGAGGCAACAAATAGGACAACTTTCACTTGCCAACACCATCGATAACAAACTCACCACAAAGTGAACTCCAAGACCACCCTCTCCGACTGGGATCGATCGAAGACCCCACACAAATGTGTGTTTGGCAAGTCCCCCCTCAAAAAACCAAGGAAAGAACTGATAAAGGTTCATTAATATTTAATACATGAGGTGTTTGATGGAAAGCCAATTAGAAGGAAAGCCTCGAAGAAGATTCCCACTGGACACGAAGATAATCCCGGAGGTTATCTAAGTGTGAAGGTTCACTTCACAAGGAGCTCAAGAGGAGAAGAGAATGACAAAATATAAAAAACCAGCCAACACAATTTAAGACAAGGCTTGAATCATAAAGACATAAGAGTAAATGACATGAAAATAAAGTGCTGGAAATTAAAGAGCGTGAAAGTAAAGAACATGAAACAATAATGGAGGAAGAGATTAAGAGAAGGGGAGGGGAATGGAGTTCTATACGCCACTTGGGGGATGGTCCAACCCAAGATGAGTGATGTTAGCCGCCACTTGAGCCAAGGCTCAAGATAAGACTCCAAGAGGGGGAAGAACACCCAAGAACAAAACACAAGCTCTAGGCTATGCAAGAATGCTCTCTATTTCATTAATTAATGTTCAACCCTTTTACAAGAATGAGAGGCCTCCTTATATAGAGTTGGGGTGGGGACTTAGAGGGAATTACATTGGAATAGATTCCTTAGCATATTCCACTCTTGGTGGCCAAGACGCACATTCTAGAAGGTAGGGCACAAAAAATTGGTGGCCAAAGATTGGGATGATGAGAGGACGTTTTCCAAGCGTTCTAGAAGGTCAAGATTGACTTCTTCACTCCCCCTTGGATGTCCCAAACTTGGGCCTCAAGCCCAAGTGTTCCTTTGCTCCAAACAAGGCTCTACTTGTAGAAAAAGGGGTGTCAAAAGCAATCCTGCAAAACCCAAAAAAACATGAGTTTAGAAAATATTTAACAACTAATAGAAATGCTAAAAGGCTAAATAAAAGGGAGAGGAGGAAGTGTCCCTTCTCATCATGCTTCTAGTAATCCTCCTTGGAAACTCCTCTTCTTTATTTGTGGTTAGGGGCTCATCATCCTCCCCTTCTTGGAGAGAATTCGACCATGAATTTGCAAAACCTAGATCAAAAGGAGTAAGATCACCAACATTAAAAGTACTACTAACATTATAATCTGAAGGTAAATCTAACTCATATGCATTATTGTTGATCTTGCGCACAACTTGGAAAGGTCCATCACCTCTAGGGTTAAGTTTGGACTTCCTTTGATTAGGGAACCTTTCCTTCCTCAAGTGAAGCCATACCCAATCCCCTGGTTGGAAGATGACTTCCTTCCTTCCCTTGTTGGCACTTTGTTGGTATTGACCAACCTTCCTCTCTATCATAGCCTTGACTTGAGAATGCAAGTCTTGATAATTTTTGACTTTTCCAACCCATCTTGGCTAGTCCAAGACTCATGAGTTGGGAGAGGGAGGAGCTCAAGAGGAGTTAAGGGGTTGAACCCATAAACAACCTCAAAAGGAGAGTGAGAAGTTGTGGAGTGAAGCATTTTAGAGTTGATTGCCATAAATATTTCCCAAAACTGCTTCGGTGTAAAAGTTGAGTCACGACACACAAGTCGGCATGTGCCGTGGTGCACCACAAAAATGACCCACCGAGTCAACTCCACAAAGATGTCTTGGTTTTGTCCCAAAACCTTCTCCCATGCTTTAGGGAACCATTCTGGAGTTGATTTCCATCAATATTTCCCAAAACCGCTCCGGTGCAAAAATTTGAGTCACGGCACACAAGCCGGCATGTGCCGCGGTGCACAACAAAAACGACCCACCGAGTCAACTCCACCAAGATGCTTTGGTTTTGCCCCAAAACCTTCCCCCATGCCTTAGGGAACCATTCGGAGTTGATTGCCATCAATATTTCTGAAAATCGCTCCGGTGCAAAATTTGAGTCACGGCACACAAACCGGCATGTGCCGTGGTGCACCACAAAAATGACCCACCGAGTCAACTCCACCAAGATGCTTTGGTTTTGCCCCAAAACCATCCTCCATGAATTAGGGAACCATTTGGAGTTGATTTCCATCAATATTTCCCAAAACTGCTGCGGTGCAAAGTTTGAGTAACGGCACACAAGCCGGCATGTGCCGTGGTGCACCACAAAATGACCCACCGAGTCCACTCCACCAAGATGCTTTGGTTTTTCCCCAAAACCTTCCCCCATGCCTTAGGGAACCATTTGGAGTTGATTGCAATCAATATTTCCCAAAACTGCTCCGGTGCGAAATTTGAGTCATGGTACACAAGCCGGCATGTGCCGTGGTGCACCACAAAAATGACCCACCGAGTCAACTCCACCAAGATGCTTTGGTTTTGCCCAAAACCTTCCCCCACGCCTTAGGGAACCATTTGGAGTTGAATGTGATCAATATTTCCCAAAACCGCTCCGATGCAAAATTTGAGTGATACACAAGCCGGCATGTGCTGTGGTGCACCCGAAAAATGACCCACAGAGTCAACTCCACCAAGGTGCTTTGGTTTTGCCCAAAAACCTTCCCCCGTGCCTTAGGGAATCATTTGGAGTTGATTGCCATTAATATATCCCAAAACCGCTCCGATGCAAAATTTGAGTCATGGCACACAACCCGCCATGTGCCGTGGTGCACCACAAAAATGACCCACCGACTCAACTCCACCAAGATGCTTTGGTTTTGCCCCAAAACCTTTCCCCATGCCTTAGGGAACCATTTGGAGAGTATTGCCATCAATATGTCCCAAAACCGCTCCGGTGCAAAATTTGAGTCACGGTACACAACCTGGTATGTGTCGTGGTGCACCACAAAAATGACCCACCGAATCAACTCCACAAAGATGATTTGCTTTGCCCCAAAACCTTCCCCCATGCCTTAGGGAACCATTTGGAGTTGATTTCCATCAATATTTCCCAAAACCGCTCCGGTGCAAAATTTGAGTCACGGCACACAAGCCGGCATGTGCCGTGGTGCACCACAAAATGACTGACCGAGTCCACTCCACCAAGATGCTTTGGTTTTGCCCCAAAATCTTCCCCCATGCTTTAGGCAACCATTTGGAGTTGATTGCCATCAATATTTCCCAAAATCGCTCCGGTGCAAAATTTGAGTCATGACACACAAGTCGGCACACAACCCGGCATGTGCCGTGGTGCACCACAAAAATGACCCACCGAGACAACTCCACCAGGATGCTTTGGTTTTGCCCCAAAACCTTCCCCCATGCCTTTGGGAACAATTTGGAGTTAAATGCGATCAATATTTCCCAAAACCGCTCCGCTGCAAAATTTGAGCCACGACACAAAACCTGGCATGTGCCGTGGTGCACCACAAAAATGACCCATCGAGTCAACTCCACCAAGATGCCTTGGTTTTGCCCCAAAACCTTCCCCCATGCCTTAGGGAACCATTTGGAGTTGATTTCCATCAATATTTCCCAAACCCGCTCCGGAGGAAAATTTGAGTCACGACACACAAGCCGGCATGTGCCGTGGTGCACAACAAAATGACCGACCGAGTCCAGTCCACCAAGATGCTTTGGTTTTGCCCCAAAACTTTCCCCTATGCCTTAGGGAACCATTTGGAGTTGATTGCGATCAATATTTCCCAAAACCGCTCGGGTGCAAAATTTGAGTCACGGCACACAACCCGACACACAACCCGGCATGTGCCGTGGTGCACCACAAAAATGACTCACCGAGTCAACTCCACCAAGATGCTTATGTTTTGCCCCAAAACCTTCCCCCATGTCTTAGGGAACCATTTGGAGTTGAATGCGATCAATATTTCCCAAAATCGCTCCAGTGCAAAATTTGAGTCCTGACACAGAAGCCGGCATGTGCTATGGTGCACTACAAAAATGACCCACAGAGTCAACTCCACCAAGATGCTTTGGTTTTGCCCCCAAACCTTCCCCCATGCCTGAGGTAACCATTTGGAGTTGATTGCCATTAATATTTCCCAAAACCGCTCCGATGCAAAATTTGAATCACGGCACACAACTCGGCATGTGCCGTGGTGTACCACAAAAATGACCCACCGAGTCAACTCCACCAACATGCTTTGGTTTTTGCCGCAAAACCTTCCCCCATGCCTTAGGGAACCATTTGGAGTTGATTGCCATCAATATTTCCCAAAACCGCTCCGGTGCAAAATTTGAGTCACGGCACACAAGCCGGTACACAACCTGGCATGTGCCGTGGTGCACCGCAAAAATGACCCACCGAGTCAACTCCACCAAGATGCTTTGGTTTTGCCCCAAAACCTTCCCCCATGCCTTAGGGAACCATTTGGAGTTGATTGCCATCAATATTTCCCAAAACCGCTCCGATGCAAAATTTGAGTCACGGCACACAACCCGGCATGTGCCGTGGTGTACCACAAAAATGACCCACCGAGTCAACTCCACCAAGATGCTTTGGTTTTTGTCGCAAAACCTTCCCCCATGCCTTAGGGAACCATTTGGAGTTGATTGCCATCAATATTTCCCAAAACCGCTCCGGTGCAAAATTTGAGTCACGGCACACAAGCCGGTACACAACCTGGCATGTGCCGTGGTGCACCACAAAAATGACCCATCGAGTCAACTCCACCAAGATGCTTTGGTTTTGCCCCAAAACCTTCCCCCATGCCTTAGGGAACCATTTGGAGTTGATTGCCATCAATATTTCTCAAAACTGCTGCGGTGCAAAATTTGAGTCACGGCACACAAGCCGACATGTGCTGTGGTGCATCGCAAAAATGACCCACCGAGTCAACTCCACCAAGATGCTTTGGTTTTGCCCCAAAACCTTCCCCCATGCCTTAGGGAACCATTTGGAGTTAATTGTCATTAATATTTCCCAAAATCGCTCCGGTGCAAAATTTGAGTCACGGCACACAACCCGGCATGTGCCGTGGTGCACCACAAAAATGACCCACTGAGTCAACTCCACCAAGATGCTTTGCTTTTGCCCCTAAACCTTCCCCCATGCCTTAGGAAACCATTTGGAGTTGAATGCGATCAATATTTCCCAAAACCGTTCCGGTGCAAAATTTGAGTCATGACACACAAGCCAGCGTGTGCCGTGGTGCACCACAAAAATGACCCACCGAGTCAACTTCACCAAGATGCTTTGGTTTTGCCCCAAAACCTTCCCCCATTCCTTAGGGAACCATTTGGAGTTGATTGCCATCAATATTTCCCAAAATCGCTCCGGTGCAAAATTTGAGTCTTTGCACACAAGCCGGCATGTGCCGTGGGGCACCACAAAATTGACCTACCGAGTCAACTCCACCAAGATGTCTTGGTTTTGTCCCAAAACCTTCCCCCATGCCTTAGGAAACCATTTTGGAGTTGATTGCCATCAATATTTCCCAAAATCGGTCCGGTGCAAAATTTGAGTCGTGACACACAAGCCGGCATGTGCCGTGGTGCACCACAAAAATGACCCACCGAGTCAACTCCACCAAGATGCTTTGGTTTTGCCCCCAAAACCTTCCCCCATGATTTTGGGAACCATTTGGAGTTGATTATGATCAATATTTCCCAAAACTGCTCTGATGCAAAATTTGAGTCACGACACACAAGCCGGCAGAGCGCGATTCAATCCTCCTCTCTTTGCCTATAAATACAACTCTCAAGGACGAATCTGAGCGCGAAAGAATACGAGAGAATACATACAGAGTTGCAAAAGATCAGAGCAAGAAAAGTCTGCAAAATTCGTTTACAATTTCAGCTTTTCAAGAGAGTCTTGTTTTTACTTTTCATTGTATTCTCAGTGGGTTTGCGAACCCTGTTACTGTGATTGGGGTGATCACATTGAATCAGTGTGAGTCAGGGTTTAAAGATAATTTCTATAGAGTTTAGAATAGGATCTTTGTGTATCTTGTAGTCTTTAGAAAAGGCTTTTGTAAAGACTTCATATTTGATCGTGATTAAGATCTGTTTGAGTTACAGATCACCAACTGGATGTAGTTCTTGCATAAAGAACGAACCAGTATAATCCCTGGTGTTTTCTTTCTTATCCTTCATCATCTTTTAATATCAGCATGTTGAACTAACAGGCTAATTCACTATAATCAGTCAACTATTTTGCTCTGAACTGCATCAGTAAATTTCTGAAACGAAACAGTTTTGAAATAAATTCATATATCAATTCAACCCCCCCTTCTTGATATATTTCCGCACCTAACAATTGGTATCAAGAGCAGGTAATTGAAAGATACTCAAGAAAATCCAAGATGGGTGATAAGCTACCCTTTGCTGAAGGAGCATCTATCAACAGACCTCCACTCTTTGTTGGAGCGAACTACCCCTTCTGGAAAGCCAAAATGAAGATATTCTTCGAGTCTGTTGATAGAGGCGTTTGGGATGCTGTGATTAATGGTCCTTTCATTCCAACAGTGAAGGCTGAAGATGGAAAATTGATTGAAAAGCCATGGGAAACATGGACTAATGCAGAAAACAGAAAAGCTCAGTTTGACAGTAAGGCTAAAAACATTTTAACATCTGCTTTAAATCTTGATGAGTTTTTCAGGGTCTCTCAATGCACAACTGCAAAAGAAATGTGGGATATTCTACAAGTTACCCATAAAGGTACATCAGAGGTTAAAAGAGCAAGAAAGCACACCCTTATCCAAGAATATGAATTGTTTAGGATGCAACCTGGAGAGAGCATCCAAGATGTACAGAAACGCTTTACACATATAGTGAACCATCTGCTGGGTTTGGGAAAGAAATTTGATGAAGAAGAACTCAACATTAAGGTTCTAAAGTGTCTAAACAGAAGCTGGCAACCAAAAGTTACAGCAATCATTGAAACAAAGGACTTATCTGTCATGAATACAGCCACCTTATTTGGAAAACTGAGAGAACATGAACTGGAATTAAGCAGGCTTGATCAGCTGGAGAATACTGATAAGAAGAATAAGAGCCTTGCATTAAAAGCCAAAGAATGCTTAAAGAGTGATGAAGAGGACGAAAATGATAGTACAGAATTTGCAATGCTGGTTAAGAAGTTTGGAAAGTTTCTAAAGAGGAAGAATAACTCAAAAGACAGATTTGAAGAAAACCAGAAAAGGTACACCAAAAAATCTGATTTCAATTCCTCTAATTTCTCCTGCTTTAACTGTGGGCAGCTAGGACATGTCAAGATAGATTGTCCTCTCTTGAATCAAAGAAAAGAAAGAAGCCCAGAAAGAAAGGAAAGAAGAGACAAAGATAAACGTGTTTCTCACTTCAAGAAAGGGAAGAAAGCATACATGGCCTGGGATGAAAGTGATTCCAGCAAGTCATCAACTTCAGATTTTGAATTTGAAAACCAAGCCAATCTGTGCCTTCTTGCTAATGAAGAAACATCAAGCCAAGTGAGTATTTGTGAATCTGATCTTAGTGAGAATTATGACACCTTGTTTGATGCATTCAAAGAACTACATGATGAAGCAAAAAAGCTGGATCATCAAAATAATCGACTAAAAGGACTAAATAACTGGCTAGAAAACAAATTACTGGAATTGGAATACCAGAATAGCAGACTACAAGATGAAAACAGTCAACTAAAAGACAAAGTCCTGGAACTGGAAAACTAGATAATATCTGATAAGTCTGAATGTGATAAAATCAATTCTGCAAAGTGTGAAAACTGCATAAATCTCCAAAATAAAGTTGGTTATCTGATTAAAACATTAGCAAAGTTTCAATTGGGACATAATACACTTAATCAACTACTAAATTCTCAAATTGGGTATTCTAACAGAAATGGTCTTGGTTATGGAAAGTCTGCAAAACATTATCATGCTGCAAAGTATAAATCTTACCCAAGTAATAGATTTAAAAAGTGTTCTTATTGCTTGAAAAATGGACATATATCTAGATATTGCTATATCAAGAATTTTGGCATTTCAAGAGGTGAATACTATTGGAAACCCAAATCATATGCTATTCCTAACTCTAAAGGACCCAACCTGTTTTGGGGACCTATATATCTAAACTAACATTGTTTTGCAGATCTATCAAAGAGCAAAGATAGCTTTATGGTATTTAGATAGTGGTTGCTCTAAACATATGACAGGTGACAAATCAAAGCTGATAAATTTCAAGGCATATGAAGCTGGTTCTGTTACTTTTGGAGATAATAGCAAGGGCAAAATCAAAGGTTCTGGAGATGTAGGAAACTGCTCTTCTTCACAAATAAAGGATGTACTCTTTGTTGAAGGATTGAAACACAATCTGCTGAGTATTAGTCAACTATGTGACAAAGGTATGAAGATCACTTTTGATGCAAAATTTAGTGTTATATACAACTGTAAAACTGTAGATATTGTGCACATTGGAAGAAGAACAAACAATGTATATATGCTGGACATTGAGCCCTCAAATCTCAAGAACATTTGCTTGTTGACCAAAGAAGATGAAGGTTGGCTTTGGCATAGAAGATGTGGACACATTAACATGCAGTTATTAAACAAAATCAGCTGCAAAAGTCTAGTAAGAGGTCTTCCAAATGTCAAATTCGTGAAAGACAAGGTGTGTGCATGTTGCCAAAAGGGAAAGCAATCAAGAAACTCATTTGAGTCAAAGAACATCATCTCAACAAGAAGACCACTTGAGCTATTGCATCTTGATCTATTTCGTCCATCAAGAACTGTAAGTCTTGGTAATAATTCATATGTTCTTGTCATTGTTGATGATTTTTCAAGATTCACTTGGACACTATTTCTTTCTTCCAAAGATGAAACATTCCATGCATTTAAGAAATTTGCAAAAATTATTTCAAATGAAAAAGATCTTAACATTGTTTCTTTGAGAAGTGATCATGGAACTGAATTTCAAAACATTCATTTTGAAAAGTTTTGCTCAAAACATGTCATATCTCATAACTTTTCTGCTCCTAGAACTCCACAACAAAATGGAGTTGTTGAAAGAAAGAATAGAACTCTTCAAGAATGTGCAAGAACCATGTTAAGTGAATCTAAACTTCCTAAGTACTTTTGGGCGGATGTAGTTTCTACAGCTTGCTATGTGCTTAATAGAGTATGGTTAAGACCTATTCTCAATAAGACTCCTTATGAACTTTTGAATGGAAGAACTCCTAGTATTGCATACTTCAAAGTTTTTGGTTGTAGGTGTTTCGTATTAAATAATGGAAAAGCATCTTTAGGTAAGTTTGATGAAAAAGCTGATGATGGTATATTCTTAGGTTATTCTATGAATAACAAAGCCTATCGTGTTTTCAAAAAAAAGAACTTGACTGTAGAAGAATCAATTCATGTTGTATTTGATGAGTTCTTATGTCAAAAAGAGAGAAAAGGTAATTCCCTTGCAGGTTCAGATGATGAAAAATCAGAAAAATCAGATAAAAATGAAGATTTTGCAAAAAAATATGTTGATGCTGACATACAAGCTAAACCAGTCGACTATAACTCTGGATCAGTCGACTACTCTGCAACAGATAATGCCTTATCTAAATCCTGGAGGACTCGAAAAAGATTGTCTCTGGATAACATCATTGGAAATGTTGAAAAGGAAGTTACAACTCGAAATTCTTTGAATGATTTCTACAATCACATGCTTTTGTGTCTCAAATTGAACCTAAGAACATAAATGGTGCTTTGCTTGATGACAACTGGATTTATGCTATGCATGATGAATTAAATCAATTTGTTAGAAATGATGTTTGGTTTCTTGTACCTAGAAATAACAATATGAATGTTATAGGAACCAAATGGGTTTTTAGGAACAAGCTTGATGAAAATGGAGTAATCACTAGGAACAAAGCTAGATTAGTTGCTAAAGGCTATAACCAAGAAGAAGGAATTGATTTTGATGAAACCTATGCACCTGTAGCTAGATTAGAAGCTATTAGATTGTTGCTTGCTTTTGCTTGTCTTAAAGGTTTCAAACTTTTTCAAATGGATGTCAAGAGTGCTTTTCTAAATGGCTTCATTAATGAAGATGTATATGTTGAACAGCCACCAGGTTTTGTTGATTTTAAACTTCCTAATCATGTATACAAACTGGAAAAGGCTTTGTATGGTCTCAAACAAGCACCTAGGCAATGGTATGAAAGACTTACAACTTTCCTTTTATCACAAGGCTTTAAAAGAGGAGTTATGGACAAAACTCTTTTTACTAAGAAAGTTGATAATGAACTCATATTAGTGCAGATTTATGTTGATGATATCATTTTTGGGTCATCTAATCAATCTCTTTGCCAAGAATTTGCAGATTCTATGAAAGGTGAATTTGAGATGTCCATGATGGGAGAGCTAAATTTCTTCTTAGGATTGCAGGTTAAACAGCTGCATAATGGAACATTCATAAATCAAACAAAATACTGCAATGAGTTATTGAAGAAGTTCAGCATGGAAAGCTGCAAAGAAGCTTCTACTCCTATGTCTTCAAGTTGCTATCTTGACTTGGATGAAAAAGGAAAATCAGTTGATGCAACTATGTACAGAGGTTTGATTGGTTCTTTGCTGTACATAACAGCTAGCAGACCTGACATAATGTTTGTTGTGTGTCTATGTGCAAGATTTCAAGTTAATCCAAAGGAATCACACCTCACTGCAGCAAAACAAATTCTCAAGTATCTCAAAGGAACAATGAATGTTGGGCTATGGTATTCCACTGGTAATGAACTGAATTTAGGTCGCTATACTGATTCTAATTTTGCAGGTTGCAAATTGGATAGAAAAAGCACAAGTGAAACATGCCATCTCTTTGGGAATTGCTTGATATCATGGACCAACAAGAAACAACCTTGTGTAGCATTATCTACAGCTGAAGCTGAATACATTGCTGCCGGTAGCTGTACTGCGCACATCCTCTGGTTAAAACAACAGCTATGTGATTTTGATTTACATCTTTCTGATATTCCTATACTTTGTGATAATACTAGTGCAATCAATCTAACTAAGAATCCCATTCAGCATTCTAGAACTAAGCATATTGAAATAAGGCACCATTTTATAAGAGATCATATTGAAAAGAAAGATTGTAGGATTGATTTCATTTCAACTAATGACCAATTAGATGATATTTTCACTAAGCCTCTAGGTAGTGACAGGTTTTTTAAACTAAGAAATGAATTAGGAATCCTAAACATCAATAATCTTTCTTAAATGTTCTGCTGCTGAGTTAAATAGTTTGTTAATTCTGTGAAATAGTTGACGTATTTTATTTAATTGACAAAAATTTTATACTGCTTGATGAGTCATTATTTTCCCTTATTTTCTTACCTTTCTGTACTTGTTTTCATCTCTAATTTGTGCTTAATTGTTTATATTTTGTACTAATTTCTATTAGGGCTATATTTGGACCAGAAATTCATATTTTAATTAATTTGAATTTTCCAAGTTTAATTATTCCAATTTTTATTTTCAGGACAGTTTAAAATTATTTTGGGCTTGGAATTAATTCATGGACTTCAAAAGGAGCTGCCACGTCACAATTTGGATTTTGGGCCCAATGGATCTAGGGTTTCGTGCCCATGCAATGTAGCTACAAGTAGGGCAGCTGAGGGAGAGCAAGGAAAAACAACAAGACAGAAGACGACAGCAGTAGTAGGAATTAGGGTTTCTTTTACGTTTTTGCCTTACGGCAGCAGTAGTAGAAATTTTTAGGGTTTACGTTTTCGACTAGAGAGACAAGTTTACATTTTGGTTTCTACTTCAGAATTCGTCCACTGTTCTTCAATTCCAGTTTTGTTCTTCAATTCATTTGCATTTCTATTCTGCAATTTTCGTTTTCTATTTCGTTTTCCGCTTTCTATTTCGTTTTACATTTTCTATTTCGTTTTACGTTTTCAATTTCATTTTCGTTTTCTATTTCAATTTCCATTTTCTGCAATGCATTTTCTGTTTTCTGAATTAATGGAAGGCTAAAACCCCAGGGTGGGACTCTTGGGCATTCTGCACTCACTCTGATGGAGGTTCTGTGTGTTTTTTGGCTTTGTACGTTTGATTCTCCAATGTGAAGTTTCTGTTCTGGAGGATGCTTAATCCCTTGGAAGGAGACCTTACAAGGTTCACATTTGCTTAATTCGTGTAGGGAAGTCTTGGGTTAACTTTCGCTTAGTTGGTTAATCTAGACCGAACAAGGATTAAACGGACTAATAATCTGTTGTGAGCCAAGGATGTCAGAGATGCATTGTGTTCAAGGGTCTTGCCTATTTTAATTACTGCAATTAATTTGTTGTTTGTCTGCTATATTTTAATTAACTGTTATCTGTCCAAAACCCCCCCATTGCATGATTCAATCTTTTGACAGTGAAAATTGGTCCTTGAGAGACGACCTAGGAGTCACTTCTTCTAGTACTACATTTAATTGTTTTTTTTATTTGACCGAGTACGGCATCGATCAAATTTGGCGCCGTTGCCAGGGATCAACGTTTCTGTCCAAAGGTTGTGTTTTTGTGTTCCTGGGGGTTTCAGTGTTGTGTTGAATTCATATTTTTTTTGTTTTGTTTTGTTTTGCAGCAACGTGTTTGGTTATCTAATTGTTTCGTAGTTTTTTTTTTGTGGTATTGTTACGTGTTGCATTGCAGATGTAGCAAAAGAAACAAAGGAATTTCGAATTGAGGAGCTGTAGCTGCAGAATAGTGCCGGAACAGTAACCCAATTTTTGTTTTAATAGCTAGACTTGTTATTTTTGTTTGAATTTTTGTGTGCACATTTCTTTTGACCCATATTTTATTTGAAAAATCCCAGAAGCACATATAGTGGTCCCGATTTTAATAACCGAAAATTGGTTTTTAGAAAACTTCAAACAGCCATAACTTTTGCCTCGGTTATCAGAATTGGACATATTATATATGCATTTGGTGTAGAAAAATGAGATCTACATGATGGCCAATCACAAAGCGGATTGGGGTAAGTAAATCTCCAAAAAAAGGCCGTTTTCTATTTTATTTTTATTTTTGAAGTTTTATTGCTCCTATTTTTCATACTTTCTGGTAGTAGTTCATATAACTATCCTTTGAATTTTGCTTTTAAATTTGGTGTACTATCTTTTCATGATTTTAGGGTGTTAGTCACAAAATTTCAGATTATTTGGACTTCGTTTGAGTATAGTTCCAGTTTTACCTCTATGTATGCTTATGTGTGAATTGCATGATAGTGCATGACTAGAGCCAATCCAGGACAATTACAACCCTTTAATCCTGAAATAGATAGGACCTTTCATAGATAAGTTATGCACTCTAGGAATTTGTCTTTAGATTCTATATCATTAGATACCATTAGTTTAAGCAGTTCTGAGCATTCTCCCTCTGTGTCTGAAAACTTTAATTTTGTGCATTTTGATTCTGATCCTAATCCTGTTGACTTTCACACTGAGAACATTATGGCTCAACCTCCACCTCGTGAGAGGACTCTTAGGGAGCCAGCGGCACCTGATTTCACTTACGAAAGCTTGTGCATTCAGTATCCTGAGGATGTTTCATATGTTCTAAAGACTGGATTAATACATTTGCTACCCAGGTTCCATGGTCTTGCAGGAGAATGTCCACACAAACATCTGAAGGAGTTCCATATAGTCTGTTCCTCCATGAAGCCACAGGATGTTTTACAAGATCACATCTTTTTGAAGGCATTTCCACACTCTTTGGAAGGTGTTGCTAAAGACTGGTTGTACTACCTTGCGCCCAGATCCATCACTAGTTGGGATGACCTTAAGAGAGTGTTCCTGAATAAATTCTTCCCTGCTTCTAGAACAACAGCAACCAGAAAAGATATTTCAAGAATCCGACAGATGAGTGGAGAGACCTTATACGAGTACTGGGAGAGATTTAAAAAATTATGTGCAAGCTGTCCCCACCATCAGATTTCTGAACAGCTCTTATAGCAGTACTTTTATGAAGGCCTCAATAGTATGGAGAGGACTATGATTGACGCTGCCAGTGGAGGAGCTCTTGGTGACATGACCCCTGCAGAGGCTAGGAACTTAATTGAAAAAATGGCCTCCAATTCTCGGCAATTCGAGTGCCGAAACGATGCTATTGGTCTCGGGGAATTCATGATGTGCCTCATCGCTGATTTTTCTTCATCTGCGAGATAGGAAGCTTGAGGGAAAGCTTGATGCCTTGGTCAATTTGGTCACTCAGCTTGCCATGAACTAGAAATCTGCATCTACATCTGTGGCAAGGGTTTGCGGCATTTGCACATCAATTGACCATTATACAGATCAGTGTCCGTTAGTGCAGCAGCCTTCTGATGTTCATGCTCCTCAAGCCTATGCTGCAAACATCTACAATAATAGACAACAGCAGCAGCAACAGCAAAATTATGATCTGTCCAGCAATAGATATAACCCAGGATGGAGGAATCATCCTAATCTTAGATGGTCTCCGCAGCAGCAGCAACAACAACAACATTCTGCACCACCATTTCAGAGTTCTGCTGGTCCCGGTCCAAGCAGACCTTATGTGCCTCCACCAGTACAATAGCAATATCACAGGCAGCAGAATGAAGTTCCTGCACCACCACCTCCTCAATCTTCTACTTCTGAACCTTCATTGGAGGAGTTAGTGAGGCAGATGACTGTCCAAAATATGCAATTCCAGCAAGAGACCAGAGCTTCCATCCAGAGCTTGACCAATCAGATGGGGCAGATGGCTACTCAACTTAATCAGGCACAGGCATAGTCACAAAATTCAGATAGATTTCCTTCTCAAACTGTGCAGAATCCGAAAAATGTTAGTGCCATCACATTGAGGTCGGGCAAACAGATTCACATACCCACTGCACCCACTGCAGTACCTTTATCTATGTCTGCACCTAAGCCTGTTTCTGCACCTGAGCCTGTTTCTGCAACTGAGCAAAGTAATGAGCAACCAGTTGGTGCCCGAAATTTTCATGCAGGTGGACCTTCTTCCAGCACCAGTTCTTATTTGCAGCAACCACCTCCTATCCCTCTTCCATTCCCTCCCAAATTTATTCCAAGCAAAAAGATGGAAGAACTGGATAAAGAGATATTGGAGACCCTCACGAAAGTAGAGGTGAACATACCTCTGCTTGATGCCATCAAGCAAATCCCGAGATATGCAAAATTCCTGAAGGAGCTGTGCACTCATAAGAGAAAAATGAAGGGCAATGAGAGAATCAACATGGGCAGATATGTATCTGCTTTGATAGGTAAATCTGTTCCGCACATTCCTGAAAAATGTAAGGACCCAAGTACTTTCTGCATACCTTGTGTTATAGGGAATAACAAATTTGAAAATGCCATGCTTGATTTGGGTGCTTCTATAAATGTCATGCGTCTGTCTATATTTAAATCTATGTCTCTTGGACCTCTGCAACCTACGGGTGTGGTGATACAGTTGGCAAATAGAAGTGTTGCCCACCCTACAGGTTTCATTGAGGATGTGTTAGTTCGGGTTGGTGAACTGATTTTTCCTGCTGATTTCTATGTGCTTGACATGGAGGACGGATTCTCCCATGGATCTGTGCCAATCATTTTTGGCAGACCATTTTTGAAAACAGCCCGAACTAAGATTGATGTGTATGCTGGTACATTGTCCATGGAATTTGGTGATAGTATTATCCATTTTAATATTCTTGATGCCATGAGACATCCATCTGAAGATCATTCTGTTTTTCGTGCTGAGATACTTGATGCTGTTGTTGATGAGTATGTTTCTGATTTTCATTCTTTGCATGATAAGAAACATCATTTTCTATCTGATCTGTATACTTCTCTCAATAGCACTGAATCTGAATATGAATATGAATATGTTTTTGAATCGGTTTCTGAGTTTGAGTTCTGTTCTGATGTGTTGGGTGTTGTACCTGCACCTCTTGGTCTTAATTCTTTAGAGTCAGAATGCGCTAACCATGTTGCAGGAAGTACACATGAATCTGACTTGCAGGTTGAGGTACATGCTGTGGAACCCTTAGTTCCTTCTACTGCTCAGCCATCTCCCATTCCAGACTTGAAACCTTTACCAGAAAACCTCAAGTATGCCTACTTGGAGGATGATCAGAAGCTGCCAGTGATCATTTCCACCTCCCTTGATGCTGTTCAAGAGGCGAGGTTGTTGCATGTTCTTAAAAAGCATAAGAAAGCCATCGGTTGGACCCTGGCGGACATTCCTGGTATCAGCCCATCCACATGTATGCACAGGATACTCTTAGAGGATGGAGCTAAGCCAATGAGGCAGCCGCAGAGGCGACTCAACCCTGTCATTTTGGACGTAGTAAAGAAGGAGGTGACCAAGCTTCTTCAGGCTGGGATCATTTATCCTATATCAGATAGTCAGTGGGTGAGTCTAGTCCAGGTGGTCCCCAAGAAGACAGGCCTCACTGTTGTAAAAAATGAGAAGAATGAGCTCATTCCCACTAGAGTGCAAAACAGTTGGAGAGTCTGCATTGACTACCGAAGGCTGAATCAAGCAACACGGAAAGATCATTTTTCGCTGCCGTTCATTGATCAGATGCTTGAGCGTCTGGCAGGTAAATCTCACTATGCTTTCTTGATGGTTTTTCTGGTTATTTTCAAATCCATATTGCTCCTGAGGATCAAGAGAAAACCACATTCACCTGCCCCTTTGGCACTTTTGCCTATAGGAGGATGCCCTTTGGCTTATGCAATGCCCCTGGCACATTCCAGCGGTGCATGCTTAGTATTTTTTCTGATTTTCTTGAAAATTGCATAGAGGTGTTTATGGATGATTTCACTGTTTACGGATCCTCTTTTGATGCATGCTTAGATAATTTGGATAGAGTGCTTAATAGATGCATTGAAATTGATCCTGTTCTTAATTTTGAAAAATGTCACTTCATGGTAGAACAGGGTATAGTTTTAGGGCATATTATTTCTAGTAAGGGCATAGAAGTAGATCTTGCAAAAATATCTGTTATTTCACAATTTCCTTACCCCTCTTGTGTGCGAGAGGTGCAATCTTTTCTTGGCCATGCAGGTTTCTACAGACGCTTCATCAAAGATTTCAGTAAGAAGGCCCTTCCACTGTCCAATCTGCTCCAGAAGGATGTTGACTTTGTTTTTGATGACAGGTGTAAACAGGCTTATGACTTCCTCAAGGAAGCATTGACCACCACTCCAATCATTCAGGAACTGGATTGGACACTCCCATTCGAGCTGATGTGTGATGCATCCAATTATGCAATGGGAGCTGTCCTGGCACAGAGGGTTGACAAGTTGCCTCGGGTGATATATTATGCTTCCAGGACTTTGGATGCTGCTCAAGCAAACTACACCACTACAGAAAAAGAGCTGCTTGCTATTGTTTTCTCTCTTGATAAATTTAGATCATATTTGCTTGGTTCTCGTGTTATAGTTTATACTGACCATGTAGCTCTGAAGTACCTGCTAAAAAAGGCTGAGTCAAAGCCCAAATTGATCAGGTGGATGCTCTGGCTCCAAGAATTTGATCTGGATATCCGTGACAGGAGTGGAGCAAAAAATTTGGTAGCAGACCATCTCAGCAGGATTGAAAGAGCTGAGGATAATGTTGATGTCTTGCTTATCCAGGATAATTTTCCTGATGAACATTTGCTCACTTTCTCTTCTGTTTCTTCTGTTTCTACCACCCCTTGGTTTGCAAATATTGTTAATTTTTTAGTTGCTTCTGTTTTTCCTCCCTTAGCATCACGAGCTCAAATTGATAAAATTAAGAGTGATGCTAAGCATTATATTTGGGATGAATCCTATTTGTGGAAGTTATGCAGCGACCAGGTAATCAAGAGATGTATTCCAGATCATGAGATTGACTCGGTCCTGCAGTTTTGTCACTCTTCTGCACCAGGTGGCCATCTAGGCATTCAGAGGACAGCTCGCAAAGTGCTCGATTGTGGTTTATACTGGCCCACCATCTTCAGAGATGCGTGGAAGATTTGTAGCACTTGTGAGCAGTGTCAGCGAGCAGGAGGATCCCTTACATGGAGACAGCAGATGCCTCAGCAACCCATGTTGTTCTGTGAGGTGTTTGATGTCTGGGGTATTGATTTCATGGGTCCCTTTCCTGTTTCTTTTGGTTTTTCCTACATTCTTTTAGCTGTTGATTATGTTTCGAAATGGGTGGAAGCCAAAGCCACCAGGACTAATGATGCTCGGGTTGTTGTGGATTTTGTTAGATCTCACCTATTTTGCAGGTTTGGAGTACCCAGAGCCATTGTTAGTGATCAAGGAACCCATTTTTGTAACAGATCTATACAGGCTTTGCTCAAGAAGTATGGGGTGGTGCACATAATTTCTACACCCTACCACCCCCAAACCAACGGGCAAGCCGAAATTTCAAACAGGGAGATCAAGAGAATCTTAGAGAAGATTGTCCAGCCCTAACAGAAAAGACTAGAGTAACAGGTTGGATGATGCACTTTGGGCGCATAGGACTGCCTACAAAGCACCCATAGGGATGTCCCCTTATCGGGTTGTCTTTGGTAAGGCATGTCATTTACCTGTTGAGATTGAGCATCGGGCCTATTGGGCTGTGAAGACTTGCAATTTCTCCATAGATCAGGCTGGTAAGGAAAGGCGGTTGCAACTAAATGAGCTTGATGAGATCCGCTTAGAAGCCTACGAGAATTCGAAATTCTACAAGGAAAAAACCAAGAAGTTCCATGACAGCTTGATAGCTAGAAAGGATTTCATGGTTGGCCAGAAAGTTCTGTTATACAATTCTTGACTAGGACTCATGGGTGGTAAGTTACGATCAAAGTGGATTGGACCTTTTGTTGTTACTAATGTTTATCCTTATGGTACAGTTGAGATCAAAAGTGAATCCACAGATAAGAGCTTTAAGGTCAACGGGCACCGTCTGAAGCCCTTCCTCAGCAATCCTTCTTTGTTGGATGTTGTTGTGGAGGAGATGTCTCTGCTTGACCCTGCTTCTCTCCCACCATGACTTAGGGAGTTTTCTTTTTCCTTCTCCCTCTTTACTTTTTATTGCACTTGTCCAGATCTATTGATTGTTCTGATTTCTCTGATCTTCTGTTTGTGCCACATTGGGACAATGTGTAGTTTAAGTGTGGGGGGAGACTGTTCTTTGTTTAAGTCTTTCTTGTTGTTTTTTTTGTTAGTGTGAGTCTTTGTCATTAGTACAGTTTCGCATATTTCCTTTTGATTTCTGGGTTTTGTTTAGGTTGTAGGCTCTTACTTCACTCTTGGATACGAGTTGCTTGATACTGTATGGATTGAAATCCTTATTTTTCTCTGCTTGGAACGATGATTATGAGGCTTGAGAGGTTGATTTAATTGTGACAGAAGTTATACCATGTGTGAGGATTTGAGCCACTATCTATTCTTTCTTGTGTGTTATGCCTCTTGATTGCTTGCACAGTTGCCTTGTCTTGACTCTGTTTGATACTTCTTGGTTCACATACATGTTTGGATATGATTAAGGCATTTGTTCTCATAAGCCCCTGGCCAAATAAGCTTACCCTGAATTAATTCCTTTGTTAACCCCTGTTGAGCCTGCATTCCCTTTCTTTGTTTGAAGCTCATTACAAGCCTTAAGTGAAAAACCTATGATTACCTTAACCTTAGGCAATTTTTGGAGCTTTGGAATTGTTTTGGGAATAAGTTCTTGAATAAGTGTGGGAGTGTCTCATTGGTTATTTTATTTTGGCTAGTTGGTTCTTTCTGCTGTACATATGTCAACGTTTCATGATATACTGTTTATTAATTCGCAAAAAAAAAAAAAAAAGAAGAAAAAGGAAAAAGGGCTTTTGTTTGAGGTAAAGGAAAAGGAATGGTGTTAGAGGTTTTTTTTGGGTTTACTCTTATGCTTATTTCTTACTTATTCCCCATTGCTCCTCTAGTTCCTCTGGTTTGTAGCTACTTATCCTATATTTTATCCTCTACCCTGTCCTTGACCACATTACAACCCTGGAAAGACCTTATGATCCTTATGTACATGTTTATTAGGTGTTGATTTTAGAGGCTTGCCAAGTCTATATGCTGCTTGTTTTTCATGAGTGCTTTGAGAGTATACAGTTACCTAGACATTTGAGAGATACAGATGATACAGATGCATCTTGTGAGATTCTCGTTGTTTTTAATTCACCTCTTGATGTCGATCGATTATCTTACCATGTTTTGACTTGTTTGGATGATTTCCATAAGTATCTAGTTTCTCTGATTCTTTGTGTGTTGGATGTTGTCTACTCCCTTTCTGTTCCCAGGATTCATTAAGGAGTGCGTAAATCTGTTTGTTTTCTTGTGTGTCTTCTTGTTTCTGTTTCTTCCTGTTGCGTCACTCTCTTTGATATCTTTGGAGTTGTTCCTTGCTTTGAATTTTGGATTTTGCCCAGGAGTGCAAAAGAATAAGTGTGGGGGAATTTGATGAGTCATTATTTTCCCTTATTTTCTTACCTTTCTGTACTTGTTTTCATCTCTAATTTGTGCTTAATTGTTTATATTTTGTACTAATTTCTATTAGGGCTATATTTGGACCAGAAATTCATATTTTAATTAATTTGAATTTTCTAAGTTTAATTATTCCAATTTTTATTTTCAGGACAGTTTAAAATTATTTATGGACTTCAAGAGGAGCTGCCACGTCACAATTTTGGATTTTGGGCCTAATGGATCTAGGGTTTCGTGCCCATGCAATGTAGCTACAAGTAGGGCAGCTGAGGGAGAGCAAGGAAAAACAACAAGACAGAAGACGACAGCAGTAGTAGGAATTAGGGTTTCTTTTACGTTTTTACCTTGCGGCAGCAGTAGTAGAAATTTTTAGGGTTTACGTTTTCGGCTAGAGAGACAAGTTTACATTTTGGTTTCTACTTCAGAATTCGTCCACTGTTCTTCAATTCCAGTTTTGTTCTTCAATTCATTTGCGTTTCTATTTTGCAATTTTCGTTTTCTATTTCGTTTTTCACTTTCTATTTCGTTTTACGTTTTCTATTTTGTTTTACGTTTTCAATTTCATTTTCGTTTTCTATTTCAATTTCTGTTTTCTGCAATGCATTTTCTGTTTTCTAAATTAATGGAAGGCTAAAACCCCAGGGTGGGACTCTTGGGCATTCTGCACTCACTCTGATGGAGGTTCTGTGTGTTTTTTGGCTTTGTACGTTTGATTCTCCAATGTGAAGTTTCTGTTCTGGAGGATGCTTAATCCCTTGGAAAGAGACCTTACAAGGTTCACATTTGCTTAATTCGTGTAGGGAAGTCTTGGGTTAACTTTCGCTTAGTTGGTTAATCTAGACTGAACAAGGATTAAACGGACTAATAATCTGTTGTGAGCCAAGGATGTCAGAGATGCATTGTGTTCAAGAGTCTTGCCTATTTTAATTACTGCAATTAATTTGTTGTTTCTCTGCTATATTTTAATTAACTGTTATCTGTCCAAAACCCCCCCCATTGCATGATTCAATCTTTTGACAGTGAAAATTGGTCCTTGAGAGACGACCTAGGAGTCACTTCTTCTAGTACTACATTTAATTATTTTTTATTTGACCGAGTACGGCATCGATCACTGCTGTAGATTTTAGTTTGTTAATTTCTTGTAACAGTCGACTTATTTCACTTAACTGACATAATTGCTTTAATGCTGCATAAAATAGCTTGTTAATCTCTTTGAAATAACGGACTTATTTCATTAAATGTGCCTACTGGTGTTATTTTTATCATAATAGCCTATTAATTGCTTTGACTAGTTGACTAATTCCAATTACTACAATTAAATTCATTTAAATTTTCAAGCAATCAGTTCAAATTTCTTCAAAACAATTCAAACTGAATCTGTCAAAAACCAATTCGTACATTGGGTCCTCTGTCATTCAAAGCTTGAACAATTTTAGATGCATGTGAAGTTACTTTATTGGTTTTGCAAAACTGAATTTCCATTTCTCAACATATTCCTTCTGCATTTTCTGACCTTGAGCATCAGTGATTGAGTGCATATCTGTTCAAAATATTCACTGATTAATATTCATTTGACCATGCCTATCAATCTCTCTATATAATTCTAATTCTTATGCATATCAAACACCAAATCTGTGCATCACTATATTGCTGCATTTTCTCATCTAAAATGTCTACCAATGAGTAGTTTCTAGTTGAGAGCGATGATGACTCTGATGCACCCATTGCAAATGTTGTTTAAAGACTTAGAAGATCTTCTAGAAATCGCATACCCACACAGACTGCTGCACAGCCACCAACTAGAACAAACAGAAACAGAGGTTCCACATCTGGGTCTCCAGCTCAGCCTATTCGAATTCCAGAATCAGCTGCTGAATCCTGCAACCCTGCTGCTGGAAAATTTCCCAAAAGATACAAGGTTCGTGTGAAGCTTCCTCCACAAATGCGTGTTGCAGAAAGTGATTCAGAAGAGGAAACTGAATCAGAGCATGAAGAAGGAAATGAAATGATTGAAGCTGTGGAGATAAAGATGCAGAGGAAGCTGGTCCTCACTCCAAAAATACTGAAGTTCAACTGGCTGAACAATGAGAATCTGGTTTTTGTGAAGAATACTCTTCAAGCACAAGGGCTAAGACAGTTTGTGGAACTAGAAGGTAACTTCTACATTCATTTAATTAAGCTATTTTATTCTAACCTGAAAGCAGAAAACAATGTGCTGATCTCTCAAGTGAGAGGAAGAGAAATCAGAATAGATAATTCCTTATGGAGAAGGATTGCTGGACTGAAATATAAAGGAGTGAATATTAGCAAAGGGAATACAGCATCTGTACCAGATTTCAACAAGGATTCTGTGTTTAAATCCTGTATGCACAATGTAGATGAAGCAGTTGTTCTGAAGTAGAATGTTGGCAAAATGAAACGTGATGAGAGGTTATTGGCTTTCATTATTGCTTGGCAGCTTATACCCAGGGGGAGTAACCATGCTCAACTCATGGAAGAAGACTTAGCCTTGATTCATTGTATGAAGAACAACATCAAGGTGAACTGGGTGTATGTAATCAAAGGGCATATGTTCAAAGCCAAGCGTCTCAATGACCATAAGCTCCCTTATGCTATTGATGAGTCATTATTTTCCCTTATTTTCTTACCTTTCTGTACTTGTTTTCATCTCTAATTTGTTCTTAATTGTTTATATTTTGTACTAATTTCTACTAGGGCTATATTTGGACCAGAAATTCATATTTTAATTAATTTGAATTTTCTAAGTTTAATTATTCCAATTTTTATTTTCAGGGCAGTTTAAAATTATTTTGGGCTTGGAATTAATTCATGGACTTCAAGAGGAGCTGCCACGTCACAACTTGGACCAGATTTGTTTCTTTGGATTTTGGGCCCAATGGATCTAGGGTTTCGTACCTATGCAATGCAGCTACAAGTAGGGCAGCTGAGGGAGAGCGGAACAGACAGACACAGCACGGAGAAGACGGCAGCAGTAGTAGGAATTAGGGTTTCTTTTACGTTTTTGCTTTCAGCTAGAGAGACAAGTTTACGTTTTGGTTTTTACTTCAGAATTCGTCCACTATTCTTCAATTCCAGTTTTGTTCTTCAATTCATTTACATTTCTTTTCTGTCAATTTTGTTTTCTGTCAATTTCGTTTTCGTTTTCAATTTCAATTTGAATTTCCGCTACGCTTTCTATTTTCTCGAATTAATGGAAGGCTAAAATCCCGGGTGGGGCTCTTGGGCATACTGGACTCACCGATGGAGGTTTCGTGCGCTTTATGGTTTCGTACGCTTGATTCTCCTCTCGTGAAGCCTCTGCTCGAGGATGCTTAATCCCTTGGAAGGAGACCTACAAGGTTCACGCTTGCTTAATTCGTGTAGGGAAGTCTAGGGTTAACTTTCGCTTAGTTGGTTAATCTAGACTGAACAAGGATTAAACTGGACTGATAATCTGTTGTAAGCCAAGGATGTCAGAGATGCATTGTGTTCAAGAGTCTTGCCTATTTTAATTACTGCAATTAATTTGTTGTTTGTCCGCTATATTTTAATTAACTGTTATCTGTCCAAAACCCCCCCCCATTGCATGATTCAATCTTTTGACAGTGAAAATTGGTCCTTGAGAGACGACCTAGGAGTTACTTCTTCTAGTACTACATTTAATTGTTTTTTTATTTGACCGAGTACGACATCGATCAGCTATTCTCATCTCAAAGTTTCTGGACCACTTCAACTTCCCAACAGAAGGAGAAACCACAAGAATCATCAATCATAAGCATGTATTTGACAATTACTATCTCAAAAAGATGGGTCTGTCAAAGATCAATGATGAGTGGATATTTGTAGCTGGATCCTCCTCTTCTGCACCAAGATCATCCATTAATGATGGCACTTCATTAGGGAACCAGCAAGACTTCTCTGCATACCAAATGGTCCCATATTCAGCACCTCCTGCATACCAGGGCATTCCAATGTCTGAATTTGAACGCATGTTAATTTCTAGACTAAATGTGCTTACTTCTATGCAGCGAAATACCCATGAGACCATGGTAGCCAGGTTCACAAATATAGACTATGAGATTGAGCTTATCCAACAGCAACTTTCTGAACTTCAAGTTACAGTGGAAAGCTTTGATGGCTCCTATGCACCAAACTCTGTTGCAATGGAAGAGGATGCTGCTGATGAAGATGATGAAGATGATGAGGATGAAGATGATGATGAAGCCTGATCTTTGCTGTTTCTGCCTTTTAATATTTTCGCTATTATGCTTGTGCATTTTGAACAATTTGGGTCTGTAAAATTACCTATATTTTATGCTATATCTACTATATAAACTTGCTTATATCTGCTAATACTACTTATATCTGTTATTTGCTAATGTCAAAGGGGGAGATAATCTTCCATCTCTTCTCCTTAATTTTCTACAGGTTTTGCAGGTTGACATCATCAAATAGGGGGAGTTTGTTGATGATTTTTGATTTGATGATGTTTAAGGATGTTACTGGATCTTTGATGAATGTTTGATAATTTTGCAGCTTAGTGAAGATGTTAGATTATCTGTTAAAGAGTTAGCTAATTGAGATATAATAGCCTGCTGTTTATATTAATCATCAATTAGTCTACTAATTTTGTTACATTAGTCGACTATTTTCATTTAAGTATCAGGAATTTGGTTTTAATGAAAATAGCTAACTGATCTGTTGTTTAGTCAACTATTTCGTTCCAGGTTTCCTTTTATGCAGAAAATAGCAGAACGCGTTTTAAGCCTCTCAACAGAGCGCGATTCAATCCTCCTCTCTTTGCCTATAAATACATCTCTCAAGGACGAATCTGAGCGTGAAAGAATACGAGAGAATACATACAGAGTTGCAAAAGATCAGAGCAAGAAAAGTCTGTAGAATTCGTTTACAATTTCAGTTTTTCAAGAGAGTCTTGTTTTTACTTTTCATTGTATTCTTTTGATCTCTGGGTTGAGATTTCTCAGTGGGTTTGCGAACCCTGTTACTGTGATTTTGGGGTGATCACATTGACTCAGTGTGAGTCAGGGTTTAAAGATCATTTCTATAGAGTTTAGAATAGGATCTTTGTGTATCTTGTAGTCTTTAGAAAAGGTTTTTGTAAAGACTTCATATTTGGTAGTGATTAAGATCTGTCTGAGCTACAGTATAATCCCTGGTGTTTTCTTTCTTATCCTTCATCATCTTTTAATATCAGCATGTTCAACTAACAGGCTAATTCACTGTAATCAGTCAACTATTTTGCTTTGAACTGCATCAGTAAATTACTGAAATGAAACAGTTTTGAAATAAATTCATATATCAATTCAACCCCCCCTTCTTGACATATTTCCGCACCTAACAAAAATGACCCACCGAGTCAAGTCCACCAACATGTCTTGGTTTTGTCCCAAAACATTCCCCCATGCCTTAGGGAATCATTTGGAGTTGATTGCCATCAATATTTCTCAAAACCGCTGTGGTGCAAAATTTGAGTCACGGCACACAAGACGGCATGTGCCGTGGTGCACCACAAAAATGACCCACCGAGTCAACTCCACCAAGATGCTTTGGTTTTGCCCCAAAATCTTCCCCCATGCCTTAAGGAACCATTTGGAGTTGATTGCCATCAATATTTCCCAAATCCGTTCTGGTGCAAAATTTTAGTCACAGCACACAAGTCGGCACACAAGCCGGCATGTGCCGTGGTACACCATAAAAATGACCCACCAAGTCAACTACACCAAGATGCTTTGGTTTTGCCCCAAAACCTTCTCCCATGCCTTAGGGAACCATTTGGAGTTGATTGCCATCAATATTTCCCAAAACTGCTCCGGTGCAAAATTTTAGTCACGGCACACAAGCTGGCATGTGCCGTGGTGTACCACAAAAATGACCCACCGAGTCAACTCCACCAAGATGCTTTGGTTTTGCCCCAAAACCTGTTAAATAAAGACGGCAGTGTAAAAACCAAGAGGGGGGGTGAATTGGATTTTTAATAAACTTTTCCCAATTAAATAAATTTCCAGATTTTGAAATATTTTCAAAAACTAGGATGCAGATTTTTCTTAACCTTTGATTAACGCAGTTTGAGTTGCAATCGTTAATATGATCCACAATAAAAAGGAGATAGGGAAAGAGAAAGAACACAGAGATTTATACTGGTTCGGATTAAGCCAATCCTACGTCCAGTTCCCAACCACCACAAATGCGTGATGATCACCCCACTATCTTTAATTGAAATTACAAACACCAATTCATGCAATAACAAATAAAGATAAAGGAAACACCTCCTTAGACTCACTAAGGATGAAACACCTCCCCAGACACACTGAGGATGAAACCCACCTCTCTTGACACACAAGAGATGAACACACCTCCCCTAGAATCTATCCAAGGGATGAATTTTCCCGTTTAATAAAAACAGTAAAAGAATACACCTGATAACAGTGCTGGATAGAAAGCTTAAGCACAATGATCACCACTTCCAAAGACTTGATCAAACTTGAGAGAGCAGGAAAGCGGTTTTGAAAAGCTAAGGCGCAGAAATACTTTGAATATTTGTGTTTTAATCAGATGTGTTGAACCAAAGACATTCTCTTTCATTTTATAATTCGAAAATGCTCCAAAGTTTCCATTCTTAGGTTGATTTGGTATTGATTTCACAAACATGACTCATTTAATCGATTATAGAAAAAGCTTAATCGATTATATCATGTTTAAAAACTGGAAAACTAATTTCGTCTGATATAATCGATTAGATTAATGCCATAATCGATTATATTAACCCAGAATCAATATAATCAATTATCAAAGACACTTAATCGATTATTTAGTTCGTTAAACATTTTTAATTCAAATTTTAAGTTAAATATTCGATTATCTACGTATCATAATCGATTAAAAGCGTAGAAAAACGTTTTTGCGAGAAAACACCTTGCTCTCTTCTTTGGGAAGGTCTTGAATGGGATTTATGACTTACTCTTTTTATCCAACACCCAAAACAGAACCTTCTACTCTTGAACCTTCAGCTCTTGAGAAAATCTGCATGAATCTTCTCTCTTGAAAGCTTTGAATGCTCTTTATGCCTTTCCTTTTCTATCAAGCAACCTTCCTTTGTGAGATGGCACAAGTCTTTAATGTTGATTGGATCACTTTAAATCTTCATCATCAAAACTTTAAGACTTCATAAAAATTCTGGAAGACTTCATTAACACTTGGTCTTGAAATATGCCAACAATCTCCCCCTTTTTGATGATGATAAAAAGAAACATAGAGACTTGTGATTGACATCCTGAAAATCTTGAAAATAATGTATGGATATCTCCATCATAAAAATTAGTCCACAAAGGAAATAAAGTAGGCAGTCATATAGCATTTAAATTTGAATTTGAATTTTGAAAAAGAGATTTCAAGGAAATTAATGCATGAAAATTATTTCTAAAAACTCCCCCTTAAACTTTGCTCTTAAATGTTTAAGATATATTAGGCAATCATTTGAAATATTTCCTAATGCTCCCCCTGAAATTAATTTTATTAAATGCTAGAAATGTGGACATATTATCAATCAAAACAAATCTTTTTCTCCCCCTTTATTTTTATCATTTTCAAAAAGATTACATATTCAGAGATTAATACAACAGAAGCAATTAAATACACAGAAAACATAGAGGGAAAAAATAAAATACAGCAGTTGGAAAAAAATTAAAATTAAGCTAAGGAATAAGTGAACTTTTAGCCTATTCAGTTTCTTCACTATCCCCTGCATTTTCTTCATCTTCCTCATCATCCACTGCTGGTTGTTTGCCTCTTGAAGATCTAGGATTATCTTCTTCTGGAGAGACATCTTCAATCTCCAGCTTCCTTTCAACTCTATGAACTCTCCTATTAAGCCTTGAGAGCCTATAGCAAAGGTCATCATAATGAGTTGTTTGGAGACTCATCATGGTGTCCATCCTTGAAAGAATGTGTGCCTCCATTGATCCAGGTTGAGGTGGTGGTTCTTCATCATCTTCATCCATTGCAGCAGCTTCCTCATCTCTTTGCCTGAACCTAATTCCTTGTTCTATAAGGCCCATGTGCCTTAGAACATTCTTCCCTATTTTGCTGTTGCTAAGCAAAATTTGCTTGTTCTCTCCTTCAAGATCTACATCTTTATATTCTAATATCTTGGAAATGAACACAACATAGGGTAAAGCAAAACATGAAAGCCTAGTGGCTTTAAACATATTATCTAAAATAATGGAGGGCCAATCAATGCTAACATTATTAAGAAAGCCATACATTAAAAGAATGTCTTCCTTAGTAAGTTGGGCATGATTAGTGCCTCTAGCAACAAGAATCCATACAATGACATAATGTAACATGCGTTCATTCAATTTAACATTACCAACTTTGTACAAGTTTTCTACTTGTAGATTTGGATCCTTGTAGAATTTGCGGAACTCCACCAATTTATTGAAGTCCTCAAAGCCATAAGTAATGTTGATGCCTTGAGTGGATAAGCCAGCAACATTGTTCCATACCTCTTCATCAAGGTGAATTCGCACTCCCTTCACCTTGATTCTAGGACTAGTTGTCCTGGAAGTCAGATTCATGTAGAACACTCTGACTAAGTCTGGATAATATGCTCCTTCCATTTCTACAAAGTTTTGCAGTCCACTTGCCACTAAACAATCCTGAAAAGTGAAACCATGAGTTCTGAAAAAATTACAAGATAAATATTTAGGAGTCAGGATTTTCCTGTCTTTCCATTTGTTCACAAAACCAATCTGCATATCCTCATCTGAAATCCAACCAACAAGTGTTGGTGGTCTCCTCTCTTGCTGTTGGGATGTCATGGGCTCTTTGCCTCTCCTCCTTGAGGGCATTTTTCTCCTCCTTTGATCAGCCATGTGTATATAGAATGGACAAAAGAAAGAGCACAGACGAGATAACAGAGAAACAGAGTAATCACAGAAATAGAAACTTGCACAAAAGAGGGATTAATAGCAGAAAATAAGCAAGAGTGAGAGAGAGTTAAGGTAGCACTTTTAATTCTCAATCTAGCTATTTATAGGAAGGAAATCTGATCATAAAGCACTGAATTAATGTAAATAGAGCTGTTTGAAAAAGAATATAACCGTTGGATTAAAAAACACGTGAATTGAAGCCCAACGTTCGAAAAAACAGTGTGCAGAAAAACACAGAACGTCGCATTTAATCGATTATGTTCTTCATTTAATCGATTATTTGCCTTCAAAATTTTTCCAAAAAATGAAAACACAGAAATTTAATCGATTATGTGAATTCCTTAATCGATTAAATTGCTCCCCAGCGATTTAATCGATTATGTTATGAACTTAATCGATTATGTTGTAAAACATTTTAAAAAATAGCGCGTTTAATCGATTAACACACGAAAACTAATCGATTAAATACGGAATTTTTTGTAAAACACATAATTAACATCAAAATCAACAATAAACACCAATCAATCAACAGATTTATCATCAAGAATTCCTAGATCTCTTCTAAGCTAATAAAATCTATCTCTAGACAAAGGTTTGGTGAAGATATCAGCTAATTGATGTTTGGTATCTATATATTCTATAATGCAATCACCTTTAGCTATATGATCTCTAATGAAATGATGTCTAATTTCTATATGCTTTGTCTTAGAATGCATGATAGGGTTCCTAGTCAAATTAATGGCACTAGTGTTATCACACTTAAGAGGGATATGATCTAAAAAGATATCAAAATCTTCTAATTGTTGCTTCATCCACAGTATTTGAGCACAACAACTCCCTGCTGCTATATACTCAGCCTCTGTGGTTGAAAGAGCAACACTAGCCTATTTCTTAGAATGCCATGAAACTAAAGAACATCCTAAAAGATGACATGTACCACTAGTACTCTTCCTATCAATTCTACAGCCACCATAATCTGAGTCTGAAAAACCTATAATACTAGGTGAGGCTCCTGAAGGGTACCATAAACCAAAGGATTTTGTTCCTCTAAGGTACTTAAGGATTCTCTTAACGGCCTTTAGGTGTGACTCTCTAGGGTTGGATTGAAACCTAGCACAAACACACGCACTTTGCATGATATCAGGTCTACTAGCAGTAAGATAAAGTAATGATCCGATCATACCTCGATACCTTGTTTGATCTACCGCCTTACCACTTAAATCTTGGTCTAGATAACAAGATGTAGCCATGGGAGTTGCAGCTTCCTTGGAACTTTCCATCTCAAATTTCTTCAAGATTTCGTTGCAATACTTTGTTTGACATATAAATATGCCTTTCTTCAATTGCTTGATTTGCAAACCAAGAAAGAAATTTAATTCTCCCATCATAGACATTTCAAACTCTCCTTGCATATTACTAGCAAACTCTTGGCAAAGATCATCATTAGTTGATCCAAATATGATATCATCAACATAAACTTGAACAATAAGAATATGTTTCTTTGATTTCTTAATAAAAAGAGTAGAATCAACTTTACCTCTTCTAAAACTATTTTAAAGTAAGAAATTACTTAACCTTTCATACCAAGATCTTGGGGCTTGTTTGAGTCGATATAAGGCTTTCTTCAACTTGTAGACATGATTAGGATTTTTGAAATCTTCAAAGCCTGGAGGTTGTTCTACATAGACTTCTTCCTTGATGTATCCATTTAGGAAAGCACTTTTTACATCCATTTGAAATAATTTGAATCCCATAATGGAGGAATATGCTAGCAACAAACGAATAGCTTCAAGTCTTGCTACTGGAGCATAGGTTTCATCATAATCTATGCCTTCTTCTTGTCTATATCCTTTTGCAACCAGCCTTGCTTTGTTCTTGGTGATATTTCCATCTTCATCAAGCTTATTCCTAAAAACCCATCTTGTGCCTATAACCTGCATTTTGTTAGTTTTAGGAATTAAATCCCATACCTGATTTCTTTCAAACTGATTTAGCTCTTCTTGCATTGCTATACACCAATGTTCATCCGTCAATGCTTTTTCTACGTTCTTCGGTTCAATCTGTGAAACAAAAGCAACATTCATACAGAGATTATTCATGTTCCTCCTTATTCTTACACCTTTTGATATATCTCCAATGACATTGTCCAAAGACATGTTTCTAGGTGGTCTCCATTCTTTTGGTAGACTCTCATCAAGAGGAGGATTCTCATCCAATTTGATTTCTTCGACAGCTTCTTCCAGAGGAGTTTCTTCTTGATGTACTCCTTCATCATCTACAAAGAATCTTTTTGACTCAAGAGGAGTTTCCTCAAGGTCTAAATATTCATGCACTACAAAAAATCCTGTTAAAAATGACGGTTTTAATATGGCGGTTCTAGAAAACCGTCATATTTTATCATATAATATGGCAATTTTATAACTGTCATAATTTACATTCAAAATATGGCATTTACAACCGCCATATTATTAACTGTCACGATGCGCATTCAAAATACAACATTCACAATTTCAATATTATTACTATATTATTTTTTCCCGTTTTTTTCTTCCCTATATTCAATCTTGTACATTCCCTCTCTCTTCACTTCAATCTCATTCTCTCTTGAGTATCCGAGTTCTCTCTCTCACTCTTGTTATCTCTTCACTCTCATTCTCTCCACTGCCGTTCTCTTCACTGTGTCTCTTCTCCCTACCGTTCTCCCTTCCATTCATTCTCCCTTTCGTTCTCATTCTCCCTTCCGTTCACTGTTCACCATTCCCAAATTGCAAACCCTAGTATTTGAGATTTTATTTATTCGGAACTTCAAAGGTTATCCGGTGGTTGGAGGTAAATCATTTCGTTCCTCTTTCACTTTGGGTTGCATTACCGCTTTTTTGTTTAATTTGTTTACTTTTGATGGTTTTAGGCACATTTTGTGGGTGAGTCTCGTGACCTAGTTCGTGGCTTGGTTCGTGGGTGAAGAATTGCATCTGAACAACTCAGCATGTGGGTTTATTGTAGTATTTAGGCACACTCTATTATTTAAATTGAATGAGTAATCTGTTTGTAGAATATTTGATTTTTGTTGGTCCATGTTTGTATTTTTCTTGGTTGCTTTCTGGTTTGGGTTTTGAGGAATCAGAAGGACAAACAGGTTTTTCAGGGAGAGGGAGGAAGTGTTGGAAGGGTGTGAGAGAGAGATGTTTTGAGTTTTGGAACCGCTTTGGCAAAGAAGAAGTGGTGGGGGAGCTTGTGTTGAAAGCTTCCATTAAGATGAGAGAAAGTGTGTTGTTACGTTACAGTGGGAGGAAGAGGGAGTGTTGTTGTGCAGTGGATTGTGTTTATATATGGAGAGAGTGTGGTGTGGCGTGTGGTGTGTTGAAGTTAAAGGTGCTTCCAGGAAAGTGCTGGGGTTTTGTATAGTTGGTGGGAAGGGTACTTTCAATTTGGTGAAAGAAATCAGTTTCTATTATTGTTGAAATGGAAGTTCCAGGAAGATACTCATTCGTCTCTCTTGATTTTAGAATGCAGAAAATTTGGTGCAAATATAGAGGGTAGGAGAAAGGTAGATACATTCTATCTTGTATCAGTCTTTTTGATTGGTAGTTATAGACTTAAAAGATTTTTTTTTGTGGCAACCTCCCTTCTTTTCTCTTTCATGAGCTACCTGGAAAAAGGAAATGTTCCCGTTGCTAGCCTAAGGAGAGTCCCATTCTGAATAGCAACTGCATCTGTGAGGGAGATGCATGACCTTTAAGCCAAACCACGGATAAGAAATGCCAATTTGAATTTTCCTTTGTTTCCTTTTTAAATAATTCTTACAATTTTAGTAGCTAACTTAACTTTTGAGTTCTGATTGTCTTTGTCCACATCAGTACAGATGAGTATGGAAGAATTAGAGGGAGTCAGAACTGTAGAGTAACAAATAAACATTTTTATTTTTTTATATTTAAAGCTTTAGTTCAAATTATTTATATTTAAATATTTTGGTTTTATTGAATGTTTTAATATTGCTTTTAAGTATCATGTCGTTTTATTTTTATTGTTAATGGGATAGTGTGAACATTATTTTTTTCCAAATTTTCAGTCAATAACTCATTTAATTTTCTCAGTGTCGTTTAAACTTGTATGTATTCATAATATTTTAAATTTAATCATATATTTTATTATAAATAATTAATCATATAATATATGATATTTAATAACGTATGTGCCTTAAAGCCTTTAATTGGAATATGTTATAATCACACTAAATAAATGATATTTTCTTCTATTGCTATTTATATCAGTTCACAAACTAAGAAATTAATGTAGTTGGTAACAAATTCAATTATATATTTCATTGTAAGATTAGTACCACTGTTTACGGAGAATGTAATTGATTGACGTCCTGCAATCAGTAAAAGCATAGATATGATTAATATGTAATTTATATATTACTATATATAATATGAGCTAGACTAAAATATATTTTTTTATTTTATTCCGTTTTAGAAGAATATTCTCCTTTTCATATTAAAATTTGAAATGTTTCATTTATTTATTTATTTTTAAAGTAGTTTAGTAACATTTTGTAAGTGTTATTTAATGCTTTTAATAAAATTAGAGAAACGAAACAATGACACTAGTTCTCCCAGGGACTTATTGTTTCCAGCATAAATAGTAGCTTGGAGTTAATGAGGGTATCACTAATAAAAGAGTTACCACTACATCCGAATACCCATTCAATTAAGTCCAAAACAGGATTTTAATATTATTGCGCACCAATAAAGCAAATCCTCCCATAATATTATTGCAATTAGTGTAATCTAAATCCTCCCCTGGCCCCACCTTTCTACCACACCCTCACATCAATCTATTCACCCTTAGCTGACCCAATTCCCAGCTCCCTTTCTAAATCCGTGTGTGTGTGTGACTTTTGTTGCCAAAGTCTGTTGTTTCTCACTGTGCTAGAGATTTGGTGGTGGGGCTTCTAAGATTTTCTTTCCATTTTTCAATTCTTTCTATTTTAATCTCACTTTTCTTTAATAATGTTTACTATCAAGAACCCAATTATTATATATGTGAATGCCTAAGGTACCAAATCAGTACTACCAAAAGTTAATTATGTTTTCAAGTAATCCTCCATTATTTTATTACTCTCAGAAGTTTTTGTATGTAAATTACTGCATTCTTCTTTCTTTCTCAACTTCTGACACCTGGCTGAGATAGTTTTTTTCTTGCTAAACTTGAAATTGGCTTTGATGGAGAAAGGAGAAATTTTATAAGAGTTTTTCTTTCTTTCACACATAAGTGTCTTGTTATTATTCTTGTATTCCATTTAATCCTTTTTCACATTGAAAGTCAAAATAATTAATACTCTCTCTTCATCGTTTACTTCTCCTCAGTTCTTAGAATGAGATTGTTTCTTTTACTAGGTGATTTTAAAATTTTAAATAGTAGATACTAATGCAACATAACTATTATGTTTTGTAGAGTCATGCCAATAGATAAGTCTTGGGTTAGAAAACCACGAAACACAATTGAATATGCAAATGGATTGACTGTTTTTTTGAACTTTGCCTTTGAACATTCAAATGGACATGTCATTAAGTGTCCATGTTCGAAGTGTGGTTTCAAAAAGTGGCAAACTAGGGATATAGTTCAAGAACACCTAACATGTAGAGCTTTCCCTAAAAACTACATAACATGGTATATGCATGGGGAAGGGCCAAATGTGAGTGAGTCTCGGACCTTTAATACTACACATGTCATAGAAGATGATTTAGCACCTAAAAATGAAATGGAAGACATGTTGAACGATGCATTTGGATTTGTGGGGAATGATGGAAATGATTTTGATGAACCTTCTGATGATGACAATGTGCGTAATGAAGATAGTATAGATTTTGATGACCTTTTAAAAGACAATAACCAACAATTATATGAAGGTTGTACAAAGTACTCAAAGTTGTCTTTCATGCTAAAGTTGTATCATATAAAATGCATGTGTAGAATGAGTGACAAAGCAATGACTATGATTCTAGAATTGTTAAAGGATGCATTTGAGCATGCTAAGTTTCCTAAGTCATTCTATGAGGCGAAGAATATCATAAACAAACTTGGTCTTAACTATTCAAAAATACCGATCTGCCCAAAATATTGCATGCTATATTGGGGTGAAGAGAATGAAGGCTTAGAAGAATGTAAAAGGTGTAAGATGTCTAAGTGGAAAGATAAAGACAAGAAGTAGCACGCAAAGATTTTGCGTTACTTTCCACTAAAGCCAAGATTGCAAAGATTGTTTATGTGTTCTAAGACAGTTGATTCTATGACATGGCATGCATTAAAGGATAACCAAGATGAAAAGATGAGGCATCCTAGAGATTCTGAGGCTTGGAAAACATTTGACCTACTTCATCCAGAATTTGCTAATGATGCTCGAAATGTAAGACTTGGCTTAACTAGCGATGGATTCAACCATTTTGGAGCCATGAGTACAAGTCATAGTATATGGCCAGTAGTCCTCATCCCATATAATCGACCTCCTTGGGAGTGTATGAAACAAACCTCGTTCATCCTCTCCATGATAATTCCTGGTAAACAAATGCCAGGAAATAACATTGATGTATACTTACAACCACTCATCAAAGAGTTGAAGGAATTATGGTTTGATGGAGTGAAAACATTTGATTCTTCAAAAAGGGAAATGTTTATGATGCGTGCAGCTTTGATGTGGACAATTAGTGACTTCCGTGGACTTGGCAATTTATCTGGATGGAATACACACACTGGTTTTGCCTGTCCGTCTTGTAACTTTGACACAGACTCATGTTTGTTGTATAGGGGTAAATACAGTTTTATGGGACATCGTCGATTTCTACATAAAGATCATAGATTCAGACGAAGTCGATCTCTTTTTGATGGAAAACTTGAGGTAAGAGATCCACCAGTATCTTTGTCAGGGTACCACATATTTGAGCAAGTAGAGGGTATCAATGTTACATTTGGAAAACCACTAGATCCTATTGTAACAGGAAAACGAATTCGAGGAAATAATGTTGAAGTTGTTGGAGTAGAACAATGGAGGAAGAGAAGCATATTTTTTGACCTTCCTTATTGGAAGTCCAACTTATTACGCCATTGCCTAGATGTTATGCACATAGAAAAGAATTTTTGTGATAATGTCTTATATACTTTGTTGAATGACCCTAAGAAGTCAAAAGACAATCTTAAAGCACGAAAGGTTCTAAAAGAAATGGGTATAAGGAAGGACCTTTGGCCAGATGATAAAGGAAGATTCCGGCCAACTTTGTTTTCATTGTCAAAAGCAAAGAAAAAAGTGTTTCTACAAACATTGAAGAATGTTAAAGTTCCAGATGGGTACTCAAGTAATATCTCAAGGTGTATTGACTTGAAAAGTGGAAAGATCTTTGGTCTAAAAAGTCATGATTGTCATATTCTTATGCAGCAACTACTACCTATTACCATGCGTAATGTTTTACCAAACAATGTAACTGTAGTCCTAATAGAGTTGTGTTCTTTTTTTCGACAATTATGTCTAAAGAGTTTAAGTAAGATGGATCTTGATAGACTTGAGTATCGCATCATTCAAACTCTTTGTCACTTGGAAATGTTATTCCCTCCTACCTTCTTCACAATCATGGTTCATTTAACTTCTCACCTAGCCGGAGAAGCAAAACTTGGTGGTCTGGTACATTATCGTTGAATGTATCCCGTTGAAAGGTACATGGTGTTTTCATATCGTTCGATTTTATTTTAAAGTGTAAATGTTATGTGTACTAATCATCAAACCATATGTATAGGTATCTTGGACACTTGAAGTCCTATGTTCGAAATAAAGCACAACCTGAAGGTTCTGTTGCTGAAGGATACCTAGCTGAAGAGGTTCTCACCTTTTGCTCTCAATATATAGAAGGGGTTGAGACAAGAATCAATAGGCCTGCACATGTTAATGATTGTTCAAACATAGGTTCTTCACAAATGTCTACCCTCTTTCCTTCAATTGGTAGAGTAGTAAGTGCCTCTTCAACATTTGAGTTATCACCCATGGAGAGAATTCAAGCTCATCGATATGTGTTATTTAATTGCCCTGAAGTTCAACCTTATATCGAGTGAGTAGTTGCATAAACCTTAAATCAGATTTGTTGTCAAAGTATTTAATTGTCATTGTGGAATGTTTTTACGAAAATATTTGTATAGGGAATTTAAAGACCATCTACAAAGGCGATCTAGAGGGTGAAGGATTTCAAGTACAGACATACAAAAGATGGTTAATAAGAACTTCGTTAATTGGTTTCCTCGAAGGGTAGGTAGAATACTATTAAGATGTTAATAATTTTGAAATGGTTGAAATCATGGTTGACACATTCATTTGTTATTTTTTAGATATGAACCCAGACATTTCGAGTTCAGTCTCAAACGATATCAAGTATCTAGCACAAGGACCCACACCACATGCTAGAAGATTTTCTGCCTTTAATGTTAATGGATTCAAATTTAGAACAATAAGTCGAGAACATGGGTTGAAAACCGAAAATAGTGGGGTTTTCCTAACTTCTACAACATCATGTATAGCAAGTAATACTGACAGAAACATTAGAGAAGCAGATTGGCCATATTATAAAAAGTTAGAAGATATAATTGAGCTTAATTACTTTGGCCATTTCAAAGTTACTCTATTCAAATGTAAATGGGCTGACACCACAAGAGATAGAGGATTTTTTAAGGATCCTTGGGATTTTGATTGCATTAATTTTTCACGATTAATTCACATTGGTGATCATGAAGAGCATGATCCATACATTGAAGCTTCACAAGCTGAAATGGTGTACTATGTCAATGATGAGGAAAATAAAGATTAGTCAATTGTTGTCCATTTGAAACCACGAGACTCATATGATATGGGAGAAGGAGATACTGAAGTTTGTGAAGTTCAACCATGTCCACAACAAGACTTGAATGAATTTTTCAGGGACTCTGATGAATTTCCACTATTTAGGGAGGATGACAATGATGAACTCTTAAATGCGGAAAATCCTAATAATGAACTTGAAGCAAATGACTCAATGTCAGAATAGTAACAATTTTCTGGTATGACTTTACTAATAAATGATTGTCTACTTGGTTCTTTATATTTTTTATTTCACTGTTCTAATTTTTTTGCAGATATGCCAAGGGCAAAGAGAATTAGGAACATGCTAAAAACAACTACTGGACCACCCCAACAAAGTGCAGAACAAGGTACACAACAAAGTGCAGAATAAGGTACACAACAAAGTGAAAAACAAGGTACACAACAAAGTGCAGAATTGCCAACTAGTCAAGAGGAATGTACAGAATCACAAGGTCAAACTTCTCAAGAGCAATCTGCACAACCACAAAATACAACAATGCAACGAAAAGGTGGAAGACAATCCACACATTATTGGTTTGTAGATGTTATAGGTAATTTTTTTACTGTAAAATTTAAGTTCTTTTTGCATCTAAATTTAAGCATAGAGTCACTAAGGAATCAAACTTTTAAATTTTTATAGATGAGCATGGAGTTGTTAAGAAATCTAAGATGAAGGTTAAGGATGTTCATAACATAGAACATGGATTGTGTGTCGTGGTGGAGTATGATGATATGTATCAGCCTGTTGGCGAGGCATCTGGATTACTTGCAGGAGTTTGTGGGCAGTTGGCAGCAAATACTGTATTGTTTCCTATAAGTTTTCATAATTGGTCATCTGTCCCAAATACTTACAAGGATATTGTCTGGAATTCAGCGCTCAAGGTAATTTAACAAATATTGCAGGATTTCATCTTTCTTTAATTTTTGTTTAAGTTTCTTCTAAACTAACTTTCTATCATTTCAAGACTCGGTTTTGTTTCAAGGTTAATGAAGATTTGGCAAAAAGAGATGTTATGTTTAAAATTGGAAAACTATGGAGGGAGTATAGATGTAAGCTTTGGAATGAATTTTATGATCCGCTTATGAGTAGAAATGATCTTGTGAAGAATGTTCCAGATGGTCTTAGTATGGAACAATGGGCACTATTTATTGATTATCGCTTGAAACCATCTACAATGGTATGAAGTGTACTATTTAGTATATTTACATTAGTTATGTTATATACTAATATAAACTGATTTTATTTTGAACTTATAGGACCTTTGTAACAGAAACAGAGAGATAAGGAAAAAGCAAAGTATTCCTCACACAGGAGGTGCCATGTCTTTGTCCAGGAGAAGGGAGAACTTGGTAGTTTATTTGATTTGCTCATTAATTTTAATTATTGGGTTAATTTTAATGATATATATTTGTTGAGATTTTCAGAAAATTGATACTGGTAAGACTGTTGGTTGAGCTGAAATGTGGAAGATTACACATAAGAGGAAGAATGGAACCTATGTGAATGATGAGGCTATGGAAATAGGGGTAATTTCTAACTGCTTGAGTTTGTGTTACATATATTGGCTACTCTGGAACTACTTCTATAAAGCTAGAGTATTTTGAAACTGATTTTGTAATGAAATTGATACTTCTACAAAGAGCATTGTATAATGGCTCATAAAAGTGTGATGTAATGAGTCATTAAAAATTACATCACGTATGTGTATGGTATCTTAATATGTCTTGTGTAGAATATGTTGGTTGTGGTTGTATAAAAATGTGAGGAATCAATTTATATTTGCAGGACAAAATTGATGAGCTATTATTGGAAAATCTAGAAACTTCATCTGATATATCTCCAAATGACCCAATTGGTGTGATCTTTGGTAAAGAGCATCCAGGTCGGGTTAGAGGATTGTCACTGGGAGCTTGTCCAACACTTGTTTTTAAGAACTCGGGCACAGGACTGAGTGGTATCAACCTAGGTTCATCAAGTGCAAGTAGTACACCAGAAATGGAACAAAAAGTTTTGAAGATGGAAAATGAACTTGCAACTGTGAAGGGACAAATGCAAACACTTCTAGCCTTCATTGCATCTGGGAGAAATATTCCACAAGATTTGGCTGCAATGGCTGCTGGAATAGTTAATACTTCTATTAATCAGGTATGAAATCGTACATAAAATATTTATGACTTTAATAATTTTCCAAATGCATTGAAAATAATTATATTTTATTTTATTCAGGCATCAGATGCAAGTGGTGCTCCATCGCCTAACATACGACATTCATCTGAAGCAAGCAATGGGCAAGGATAACAATAGGACTATTTTTTACTTTGTTTTGTAATGTTGTACTTTTTCATTTTATAAGAACAATTAAATATGTATGACTTGCTTAATGATTTGGAACAATTTATATTAACTATATCCTTATTTTTATTTTCATAAAGGATCTTTATATTTATTTTTGTAATTAATTTATATTTATATTAATTTGTTATACTTTTTCTTAAATAAAAAAGTAAAATATTTCTTCCCCTTATAAATATTTAAATCAAAATATTAAATATCACCAACAAATATTAATATCAAATAAAAATAATATCTAAATATTATAGACATTACGGCAGTTCAAACTGCCACAAATTTCTACATTAGATTAGTCAGATATCGCTGTAAGAAATGGCAGTTCTAACCGCCATATTTTACATGCTGAGTGATCCTTCACCGTTGTCATTTTTTACATTTTCGAACTGCCGCATTTTACATAATGAAACCGCCATTTAATACACTGTAATAAATGGCGGTTGTAGCGGCAGTTCAACTGAAACCGCCATTTATTACTTTGTGGCGGCCAGAATTATGGCGGTATGGGCACCTGTCTCACGCATATTTTGTGGCGGTTAAAACTGCCACATCTTACCAAAATATCCGCCACATATTACATGATTTTTTGTAGTAAAGACAACATGTATAGATTCTTCAACATTTAAAGTCCTTTTATTAAAAACTCTATATGCTTTACTATGCAAAGAATAAGCTAAAAATGTAGCTTCATCGGATTTAGCATCAAATTTCCCAAGGCTATCTTTTCCATTATTCAAAACAAAACATTTGCATCCAAAAATTCTGAAATGAGAAATATTTGGTTTTCTTCCTTTGAAAAGCTCATAAGGTGTTAATTTCAAAATAGGTCTTATTAAAACTCTATTTAAAACATAACAAGCGGTACTTACGGCATCAGCCCAAAAATATTTAGGTAAATTATTTTCATTCAACATAGTTCTTGCAAGTTCTTCCAAAGATCTATTTTTCCTTTCAACCACACCATTTTGTTGAGGTGTTCTTGGTGCTAAAAAATTATGAGAAATTCCTTGTTCTTCACAAAATTTTTCAAAAGAAACATTTTGAAATTCACCGCCATGATCACTTCTTAAAAACTTGATTTTCAAATCCTTTTCATTTTGAATAACCTTGGCAAATTTTCTAAATTCTTTGAAAGCATCACTTTTAGATGAAAGAAAAAGAGTCCAAGTAAATCTAGAGTAATCATCAACAATCACAAGAGCATAATAATTACCACCAAAACTTTTTGTTCTAGAGGGGCCAAATAAATCCATGTGCAGTAATTCTAAAGGTTTTGAAGTGGAAACAACATTTTTAGATTTAAAAGAATTTTTAGTTTGCTTCCCTTTTTGACAAGCTGCACATAGTTTGTTCTTTTCAAAAACCAGTTTTGGCAATCCAATTACTAACTCTTTTGATATGAGCTTACTTAGATGAGGCATATGAATGTGAGCAGCTCTTCTATGCCATAACCATGGATCCTCTTCTTTCGCAACTAAACAAGATAAATTACTAGATGTAGATGCACAATCAATATCAATCAAATAAATATTATTATGTCTCTTACCAATGAGGGCGATTTCATTTGAGTCCTTGTGATGAATTTTGCAAAGATCACTATCAAAAGTTACCTTTAAACCTTTACCACAAAGTTGACTAATGCTTAGCAAATTGTGCTTCAACCCATCAATAAGAAGAACATCATGAATCTTTAAGGATTCTCCAATCATTCCACTACCAATGATCTTTCCCTTGTTGTTGTCGCCATAGGTTACAAAACCTTGCTCTTTCTTTTTGAAGCTTTTGAATTTGCTTTTATCACCCGTCATGTGTCTTGAACAACCACTATCAAGGTACCATAGTGACCTTTTAGACTTGGGACCAACCTTGCTACATGTGGATTCAGCATCATCATCCGCCATGAGACAAATGTTTGCTTCTTCTTCTGATTCACTTGCACTAGAAGAACTCACTTCATTATCTTCCCAAGCGATGTATGCCTTCTTTTTCTTCTTATCAAAAGGCTTTTTGTATTTCTTGACCTTTTCTTCATCCTTCTTGATGTTGGGGCAATCCGACTTCAAGTGTCCCCTTTTTCCACAACCATAGCATTTAAAGTTATCAAGAGAATTTAAATTTTCAGTTTTCTTACCTTTCTTGAAATTCCCTTTGTTTTTGTTCTTGATGAACCTTTTGTATTCCTTGACGAACAAGCTTATGTCACTGCATTCAAGATCATCATCTGAATCACTACTCTCATCCTTGTAGGATTTCGCTTTAAGAGCAACATCTTTCCTCCTGACGTCTTCCTCTTCTCCTTTGAAACGTCCAAGCTCCATTTCGTGTTCTCTAAGCTTTCCGAAGAGAGTTGTCATATTCATGCTTGAGAGATTCTTTGATTCCGTGATGGTCGTCACTTTGGGTTGCCATGTCCTGTCTAAAGATTTTAAAATTTTCACATTTAATTCCTCAGTGTCAAATTTCTTACCTAACGCCTTGAGGTGATTTACAATGTGAGTAAATCTCTTTTGAACGTCATAGATGGTTTCCCCTTTGCTCATCCGGAACATCTCGTATTCTTGAATCAAGATATTTTTCCTTGATCTCTTGACATCCTCCATTCCTTCATGTGTGACTTCCAAGGTGTCCCACATCTCCTTTGCTGTAGTGCAATCAGACAACCTGTAAAACTCATCAACAGTTAAGGCAGATGCTATCATATTACATGCCCTTATGTCGCACTGATTTTGATTGTATTCATCCTTGGTCCAACTTGCTCTTACTTTGGGTACGTGCGCATCATTAACAACAGTCATAGGAATATATGGACCATTTACAATTGCATTCCAAATGCCTTGATCATTAGACCTAAGAAAAATCTCCATCCTCTTTTTCCAAAAAGGATAGTTTTCACCTGTAAAGAGTGGTGGTCTATGAATAGATGCACCTTCAGCAAAAGTTTGATTTTTTTCTGCCATAAGGATCTTGTTTTTGAGTAATTTTCAAAAAACCAGCTCTGAGGCCAATTGTTAAATAAAGACGGCAGTGTAAAAACCAAGAGGGGGGTGAATTGGATTTTTAATAAACTTTTCCCAATTAAATAAATTTCCAGATTTTGAAATATTTTCAAAAACTAGGATGCGGTTTTTCTTAACCTTTGATTAGCGCAGTTTGAGTTTCAATCGTTAATATGATCCACAATAAAAAGGAGATAGGGAAAGAGATAGAACACAGAGATTTATACTGGTTCAGATTAAGCCAATCCTACGTCCAGTTTCCAACCACCACAAATGCGTGATGATCACCCCACTATCTTTAATTAAAATTAGAAACACCAATTTATGCAATAACAAATAAAGATAAAGGAAACACCTCCTTAGACACTCTAAGGATGAAACACCTCCCCAGACACACTGAGGACGAAACCCACCTCTCTTGACACACAAGAGATGAACACACCTCCCTTAGAACAGATCCAAGGGATGAATTTTCCCGTTTAATAAAAACAGTAAAAGAATACACCTGATAACAGTGCTGGATAGAAAGCTTAAGCACAATGATCACCACTTCCAAAGACTTGATCAAACTTGAGAGAGCAGGAAAGCGGTTTTGAAAAGCTAAGGCGCAGAAACACTTTGAATATTTGTGTTTTAATCAGATGTGTTGAACCTAAGACATTCTCTTTCATTTTATAATTCAAAAATGCCCCAAAGTTTCCATTCTTAGGTTGATTTGGTATTGATTTCGCAAAAACGACTCATTTAATCGATTATATAAAAAGCTTAATCGATTATATCATGTTTAAAAGCTGGAAAACTAATTTCGTCTGACATAATCGATTAGATTAAGGCCATAATCGATTATATTAACCCATAATCAATATAATCGATTATCAAAGACACTTAATCGATTATTTAGTTCGTTAAACATTTTTAATTCAAATTTTAAGTTAAATAATCGATTATCTACGTATCATAATCGATTAAAAGCGTAGAAAAACGTTTTTGCGAGAAAACACCTTGCTCTCTTGTTTGGGAAGGTCTTGAATGGGATTTATGACTTACTCTTTTTATCCAACACCCAAAATAGAACCTTCTACTCTTGAACCTTCAGCTCTTGAGAAAATCTTCATCAATCTTCTCTCTTGAAAGCTTTGAATGCTATTTATGCCTTTCCTTTTCTATCAAGCAACCTTCCTTTGTGAGATGGCACAAGTCTTTAATGTTGATTGGATCACTTGAAATCTTCATCATCAAAACTTTAAGACTTCATAAAAATTCTGGAAGACTTCATTAACACTTGGTCTTGAAATATGCCAACAAAACCTTCCCCCATGCCTTAGGGAACCATTCGGAGTTGATTGCCATCAATATTTCCCAAAACCGCTCCGGTGCAAAATTTGAGTCACGACACACAAGTCGGCACACAAGCCAACATGTGCCGGGGTGCACCACAAAAATGACCGACCGAGTCAAGTCCACCAACATGTCTTGGTTTTGTCCCAAAACATTCCCCCATGCCTTAGGGAACCATTTGGAGTTGATTGCCATCAATATTTCCCAAAATTGCTCCGGTGCAAAATTTGAGTCTCGGCACACAAGCTGGGATGTGCCGTGGTGCACCACAAAAATGACCCACCGAGTCAACTCCACCAAGATGCTTTGGTTTTTCTCAAAACCTTCCCCCATGCCTTAGGGAACCATTTGGAGTTGATTGCCATCAATATTTCCCAAAATCGCTCCGGTGCAAAATTTGAGTCACGGCACACAAGCCGGCAGACAAGCCGACATGTGCCATGGTGCACAACAAAAATGACCCATCGAGTCAATGTTGGCATATTTCAAGAACAAGTGTTGATGAAGTCCTCTAGATACTGAGGATGTTTCATATGTTCTAAATACTAGATTAATACATTTGCTACCCAGGTTCCATGGTCTTGCAGGGGAATGTCCACACAAACATCTGAAGGAGTTCCATATAGTTTGTTCCTCCATGAAGCCACAAGATGTTTTACAAGATCACATCTTTTTGAAGGCATTTCCACACTCTTTGGAAGGTGTTGCTAAAGATCGGTTGTACTACCTTGCGCCCGGATCCATCACTAGTTGGGACGACCTTAGAGAGAGTTCTCGAATAAATTCTTCCCTGCTTCCAGAACAACAGCAATCAGAAAAGATATTTCAGGAATCCGACAGATGAGTGGAGAGACCTTGTACGAGTACTGGGAGAGATTTCAAAAATTATGTGCAAGTTGTCCCCACCATCAGATTTCTGAACAGCTCTTATTGCAGTATTTTTATGAAGGCCTTAATAGTATGGAGAGGAGTATGATTGACGCTGCCAGTGGAGGAGCTCTTGGTAACATGACCCCTGCAGAGGCTAGGAACTTAATTGAAAAAATGGCCTCCAATTCTCAGCAATTCAGTGCTAGAAACGATGCTATTGTTCTCAGGGGAATTCATGATGTGCCTGCTGCTGATTCTTCTTCATCTGCAGATAGGAAGCTTGAGGGAAAGCTTGATGCCTTGGTAAATTTGGTCACTCAGCTTGCCATGAACCAGAAATCTGCACCTACATCTGTGGCAAGGGTTTGCGGCATTTGCACATCAATTGACCATTATACAAATCAGTGTCCATCAATGCAGCAACCTTCTGATGTTCATGCTCCTCAAGCCTATGCTGCAAACATCTATAATAATAGACAACAACAACAGCAGCAACAGCAAAATTATGATTTGTCCAGCAATAGATATAACCCAGGATGGAGGAATCATCCTAATCTTAGATGGTCTCCGCAGCAGCAGCAACAACAACAACATCCTGCACCACCATTTCAGAGTTCTGCTGGTCCCGGTCTAAGCAGACCTTATGTGCCTCCGCCAGTACAACAGCAATATCACAGGCAGCAGAATGAAGCTCCTGCACCACCACCTCCTCAATCTTCTACTTCTGAACCGTCATTGGAGGAGTTAGTGAGGTAGATGACTCTCCAAAATATGCAATTCCAGCAAGAGACCAGAGCTTCCATCCAGAGCTTGACAAATCAGATGGGGCAGATGGCTACTCAATTGAATTAGGCACAGTCACAAAATTCAGATAGATTGCCTTCTTAAAATGTGCAGAATCCGAAAAATGTTAGTGCCATCACATTGAGGTCGGGCAAACAGGTTCACATACCACTGCACCCACTGCAGTACCTTCATCTATTTCTGCACCTGAGTCTATTTTTGCACTCGAGCAAAGTAATGAGCAACCGGTTGGTGTCCGAATTTTCATGCAGTGGACCTTCTTCCAAAGACTGGTCTCGATTTGCAGCGAGCCACCTCCTATCCCTCTTCCATTCCCTCCAAAATTGATTCCAAGTAAAAAGATGGAAGAACTGGATAAGGAGATATTGGAGACCTTCAGGAAAGTAGAGGTGAACATACCTCTGCTTGATGCCATCAAGAAAATCCCAAGATATGCAAAATACCTGAAGGAGTTGTGCACTCATAAGGGGAAAATGAAGGGAAATGAGAGAATCAGCATGGGCAGAAATGTATCTGCTTTGATAGGTAAATCTGTTCTGCACATTCCTGAAAAAGGTAAGGACCCAGGTACTTTCTGGATACCTTGTGTTATAGAGAATAATAAATTTGAAAATGTCATGCTTGATTTGGGTGCTTCTATAAATGTCATGCCTCTGTCTATATTTAAATCTCTGTCTCTTGGACCTCTGCAACCTACGGGTGTGGTGATACAGATTGGCAAATAGAAGTGTTGCCCACCCTACAGTGTTTCATTCGAGGATGTGTTAGTTCGGGTTGGTGAACCGATTTTTCCTCGCTGATTTCTACGTGCTTGACATGGAGGACGGATTCTCCCATGGATCTGTGCCAATCATTTTTGGCAGACCATTTTTGAAAACAGCCCGAACTAAGATTGATGTGTATGCTGGTACATTGTCCATGGAATTTGGGGATAGTATTGTCCATTTTAATATTCTTGATGCCATGAGACATCCATCTGAAGATCATTCCGTTTTTCGTGCTGAGATACTTGATGTTGTTGTTGATGAGTATGTTTCTGATTTTCATTCTTTGCATGATAAGAAACATCATTTCCTATCTGATCTGTATACTTCTCTCAATAGCACTGAATCTGAATATGAATCTGAATATGTTTTTGAATCGGTTTCTGAGTTTGAGCTCTGTTCTGATGTGTTGGGGGCTGTACCTGCACCTCTTGGTCTTAATTCTTTAGAGTCAGAATGCGCTAACCATGTTGCAGGAAGTACACATGAATCTGACTTGCAGGTTGAGGTACATGCTGTGGAACCCTTAGTTCCTTCTACTACTCAGCCATCTCCCATTCCAGACTTGAAACCTTTACCAGAAAACCTCAAGTATGCCTACTTGGAGGATGATCAGAAGCTGTCAGTGATCATTTCCACCTCCCTTGATGCTGTTCAAGAGGAGAGGTTGTTGCATGTTCTAAAAAGCATAAGAAAGCCATCGGTTGGACCCCGCGGACATTCCCGGTATCGCCCCATCCACATGTATGCACAGGATACTCTTAGAGGATCGGAGCTAAGCCGGTGAGGCAGCCGCAGAGGCGACTCAACCCTGTCATTTTGGACGTAGTAAAGAAGGAGGTGACCAAGCTTCCTCAGGCTGGGATCATTTATCCTATATCGGATAGTCAGTGGGTGAGTCCGGTCCAGGTGGTCCCCAAGAAGACAGGCCTCACTGTTGTGAAAAATGAGAAGAATGAGCTCATTCCCACTAGAGTGCAAAACAGTTGGAGAGTCTGCATTGACTACCGAAGGTTGAATCAAGCAACACGGATAGATCATTTTCCGCCGCCCTTCATTGATCGGATGCTTGAGCTGTCTGGCAGGAAAATCTCACTATCGCTTTCTTGATGGTTTTTCCGGTTATTTTCAAATCCATATTGCTCCCGAGGATCAAGAGAAACCACATTCACCTGCCCCTTTGGCACTTTTGCCTATAGGAGGATGCCCTTTGGCTTATGCAATGCCCCGGCACATTCCAGACGTGCGTGCTTAGTATCTTTTCCGATTTTCTTGAAAATTGCATAGAGGTGTTTATGGATGATTTCACTGCTTACGGATCCTCTTTTGATGCATGCTTAGATAATTTGGATAGAGGGCTTAATAGATGCATTGAAACTGATCTTGTTCTGAATTTTGAAAAATGTCACTTCATGGTAGAACAGGGTATAGTTTTAGGGCATATTATTTCTAGTAAGGGCATGAAGTAGATCCCGGAAAAATATCTCGTTATTTCACAATTGCCTTACCCTCTTGCGTGCGAGAGGTGCGATCTTTCTTGGCCATGCAGGTTTCTACACACGCTTCATCAAAGATTTTAGTAAGAAGGCCCTTCCACTGTCCAATCTGCTCCAGAAGGATGTTGACTTTGTTTTTTATGACAGGTGTAAACAGGCTTAAGACTACCTCAAGGAAGCATTGACCACCACTCCAATCATTCAGGCACCAAATTGGACACTCCCATTCGAGCTGATGTGTGATGCATCGAATTATGCATTGGGAGCTGTCCTGGCACAGAGGGTTGACAAGTTGCCTCGGGTGATATATTATGCTTCCAGGACTTTGGATGCTGCTCAAGCAAACTACACCACAACGAAAAAGAGTTGCTTGCTATTGTTTTCGCTCTTGATAAATTTAGATCATATTTGCTTGGTTCTCGTGTTATTGTTTATACCGACCATGCAGCTCAAGTACCGCTAAAAAGGTCGAGTCAAAGCCCGATTGATCAGTGGATGCTCGCTCCAAGAATTTGATCTGGATATCCGTGACGGAGTGGAGCACAGTAATTTGGTAGCGCACCATCTCAGCAGGATTGAAAGAGCCGAGGATAATGTCGACGTCTTTCCCATCCAGGATAATTTTCCTGATGAAAATTTGCTCACTTTCTCTTCTGTTTCTTCTGTTTCTACCATCCCTGGGTTTGCAAATATTGTTAATTTTTTAGTTGCTTCTGTTTTTCCTCCCTTAGCATCACGAGCTCAAATTGATAAAATTTTTTAGTAAGCATTATATTTGCGATGACCCCTATTTGTGGAAGTTATGCAGCGACCAGGTAATCAGGAGATGTATTCCAGATCATGAGATTGACTCGGTCCTGCAGTTTTGTCACTCTTCAACACCAGGTGGCCATCTAGGCATTCAGAGGACAGCTCGCAAAGTGCTCGATTGTGGTTTATACTGGCCCACCATCTTTAGAGATGCGTAGAAGATTTGTAGCACTTGTGAGCAATTTCAGCGAGCAGGAGGATCCCATGGAGACAGCAGATGCCTCAGCAACCCATGTTGTTCTGTGAGGTGTTTGATGTCTGGGGTATTGATTTCATGGGTCCCTTTCCTGTTTCTTTTGGATTTTCCTACATTCTTTTAGCTATTGATTATGTTTCGAAATGGGTGGAAGCCAAAGCCACCAGGACTAATGATGCTCGGTTTGTTGTGGATTTTATTAGATCTCACCTATTTTGCAGGTTTGGAGTACCCAGAGCCATTGTTAGTGATCAAGGCACCCATTTTTGTAACAGATCTATACAGGCTTTGCTCAAGAAGTATGGGGTGGTGCATAGAATTTCTACACCCTACCACCCCAAACCAACGGGCAAGCCGAAATTTCAAACAGGGAGATCAAGAGAATCTTAGAGATGATTGTCCAGCCCAACAGAAAAGACTGGAGTAACAGGTTGGATGATGCTCTTTGGGCACATAGGATCGCCTACAAAGCACCCATAGGGATGTCCCCTTATCGGGTTGTCTTTGGTAAGGCATGTCATTTACCCGTTGAGATTGAGCATCGGCCTCATCAGGTCGTGAAGACTTGCAATTTCTCCATAGGTCAGTCGGTAAGGAAAGGCGGTTGCAACTAAATGAGCTTGATGAGATCCGCTTAGAAGCCTACGAGAATTCGAAATTTTACAAGGAAAAAACCAAGAAGTTCCATGACAACTTGATAGCTAGAAAGGATTTCATGGTTGGCCAGAAAGTTCTGTTATACAATTCTCGGCTCGGACTCATGGGTGGTAAGTTAAGATCAAAGTGGATTGGACCTTTTGTTGTTACTAATGTTTATACTTATGGTACAGCTTGAGATCAAAAGTGAATCCACAGATAAGAGCTTTAAGGTCAACTGGCACCGTCTCGAAGCCCTTCCTCGACAATCCTTCTTTGTTGGATGTCGTTGTGGAGGAGATGTCTCGCTTGACCCTCGCTTCTCTCCCACCATGACTTAGGGAGTTTTCTTTTCCTTCTCCCTCTTTACTTTTTATTGCACTTGTCCAGATCTATTGATTGTTCCGATTTCTCCGATCTTGCTTTGTGCCACATTGGGACAATGTGTAGTTTAAGTGTGGGGGGGAGACTGTTCTTTGTTTAAGTCTTTCTTGTTGTTTTTTTGTTAGTTTGAGTCTTTGTCGTGTGTACAGCTTTGCATATTTCCTTTGATTTATGGGTTTTGTTTAGGTTGTAGGCTCTTACTTCACTCTTGGATATGAGTTGCTTGATACTCGTATGGATTGAAATCCTTATTTTTCTCTCGCTTGGAATGATGGTTATGAGGCTTTGAGAGGTTGATTTAATTGTGATGAGGTTATACCATGTGTGAGGATTTGAGCCACTATCTATTCTTTCTTGTGTGTTATGCCTCTTGATTGCTTGCACAGCTTGCCTTGTCTTGACTCGTTTGATACTTCTTGGTTCACATGCATGTTTGGACATGATTAAGGCATTTGTTCTCATAAGCCCTCGGCCAAATAAGCTTACCCCGAATTAATTCCTTTGTTAACCCCTATTGAGCCTGCATTCCCTTTCTTTGTTTGAAGCTCATTACAAGCCTTAAGTGAAAAACCTATGATTACCTTAACCTTAGGGAATTTTTGGAGCTTTGGAATCGTTTTGGGAATAAGTTCTTGAATAAGTGTGGGGGTGTCTCATTGGTTATTTTATTTTGGCTAGTTGGTTCTTTCTGCTGTACATATCTCAACGTTTCATGATATATTGTTTATTCATTGCTAAAAAAAAAAAAAAAAACAAAAAAGAAAAAAAAGAAGAAGAAAAAGAAAAAGTGGTTTTGTTTGAGGCAAAGGAAAAGGAATGGTGTTAGAGGTTTATTAGAGGTTTTTGGGTTTGCTCTTATGCTTATTTCTCACTTATTCCCCATTGCTCCTCTAGTTCCTCCGGTTTGTAGCTACTTATCCTATATTTTATCCTCTACCCTCGTCCTTGACCACATTACAACCCCGGAAAGACCTTATGATCCTTATGTGCATGTTTATTAGGTGTTGATTTTAGAGGCTTGCCAAGTCTATCTCGCTGCTTGTTTTTCATGAGTGCTTTGAGAGTATACAGCTACCTAGACACTTGAGAGATACAAGTGATACAGATGCATCTTGTGAGATTCTCGTTGTTTTTAATTCACCTCTTGATGTTGATCGATTGTCTTACCATGTTTTGACTTGTTTGGATGATTTCCATAAGTATCTAGTTTCTCCGATTCTTTGTGTGTTGGATGTTGTCTACTCCCTTCTCGCTCCCAGGATTCATTAAGGAGTGCGTAAATCTGTTTGTTTTCTTGTGTGTCTTCTTGTTTCTGTTTCTTCCTGTTGCGTCGCTCTCTTTGATATCTTTGGAGTTGTTCCTTGCTTTGAATTTTGATTTTGCCCAGGAGTGCAAGAGAATAAGTGTGGGGGAATTTGATGAGTCATTACTTTCCCTTATTTTCTTACCTTTCTGTACTTGTTTTCATCTCTAATTTGTGCTTAATTGTTTATATTTTGTACTAATTTCTATTAGGGCTATATTTGGACCAGAAATTCATATTTTAATTAATTTGAATTTTCTAAGTTTAATTATTCCAATTTTTATTTTCAGGGCAGTTTAAAATTATTTTGGGCTTGGAATTAATTCATGGACTTCAAGAGGAGCTGCCACGTCACAATTTGGATTTTGGGCCCAATGGGTCTAGGTTTTCATGCCCATGCAATGCAGCTACAAGTAGGGCAGCTGAGGAAGGAGCAGAGACGGCAGCAGCGGCAGTAGAATCAATTAGGGTTTCTTTTACGTTTTTCCTTTCAGCTAGAGAGACCAGTTTACGTTTTGTTTTAGTTTTCAGTTCACATTTCGTTTACTGTTTAAAAATTCCAGTTTTGTTCTTCAATTCCAGTTTTGTTCTTCAATTCATTTGCGTTTCTATTATGCAATTTTCGTTTTCTATTTCGTTTTCCGCTTTCTATTTCGTTTTACGTTTTCAATTTCATTTTCGTTTTCAATTTCATTTTTGTTTTCAATTTCAATTTCCATTTACATTTTCTGCAATGCATTTTTTGTTTTCTGAGTTAATGGAAGGCTAAAACCCCAGGGTGGGGCTCTTGGGCATGCTGCACTCACTGATGGAGGTTCTGTACGTTTTTTTGGCTTTGTACGTTTGATTCTCCAATGTGAAGTCTCTGTTCTGGAGGATGCTTAATCCTGCAGAGGGAGACCTTACAAGGTTCACGTTTTCTTAATTCGTGTAGGGAAGTCTTGGGTTAACTTTCGCTTAGTTGGTTAATCTAGACCGAACAAGGATTAAACGCACTGATAATCTGTTGTAAGCCAAGGATGTCAGAGATGCATTGTGTTCAAGAGTCTTGCCTATTTTAATTACTGCAATTAATTTGTTGTTTGTCTGCTATATTTTAATTAACTGTTATCTGTCCAAAAAAACCCCCCCCATTGCACATTGCATGTTCAATCTTTTGACAGTGAAAATTGGTCCTTGAGAGACGACCTAGGAGTCACTTCTAGTACTACATTTAATTGTTTTTTATTTGACCGAGTACGACATCGATCAATAGGCAAAGAATCTGATCACAATTCATTGAATTAATGTAAATATAGCCGTTAGGATTCGAATATAGCCGTTAGGATTGAAAACCACGTGAAATTAAGCCCAACGTTCAAAAAGACAGTGTGCAGAAAAACGCAGAACGTCGCATTTAATCGATTATGTGAAGAACTTAATCGATTATTTGCATTCAAACTTTTCCAGAAAACGAAAACCCAGAAAATTAATCGATTATGTGCATTCCTTAATCGATTAAATTGCTCCCCAACGATTTAATGGATTATGTTATGAACTTAATCGATTATGTTTAAAAACATCTTAAAAAATAGCGCTTTTAATCGATTACTACACGAAAGCTAATCGATTATATACGGAATTTTTCGTAAAACACATAATTTACATAAAAAACAACAATAAACATCAATCAATCAACAGATTTATCATCAACAATTCCTAGATCTCTTCTAAGCTCATAAAATCTATCTCTAGGCAAGGGTTTGGTGAAGATATCAGCTAATTGATGTTTTGTATCTATATATTCTATAATGCAATCACCTTTAGCTATATGATCTCTAATAAAATGATGTCTAATTTCTATATGCTTTGTCTTAGAATGCATGATAGGGTTCCTAGTCAAATTAATGGCACTAGTGTTGTCACACTTAAGAGGGATATGATCTAAAAAGATATCAAAATCTTCTAATTGCTGCTTCATCCACAGTATTTGAGCACAACAACTACTTGCTACTATATACTCAGCCTCTGTGGTTGAAAGAGCAACACTAGCCTGTTTCTTAGAATGCCATGAAACTAAAGAACATCCTAAAAGATGACATGTACCACTAGTACTCTTCCTATCAACTCTACAGCCACCATAATCTGAGTCAGAAAAACCTATGATACTAGGTAAGGCTCCTAAAGGGTACCATAAACCAAAGGATTTTGTTCCTCTAAGGTACTTAAGGATTCTCTTAACTGCCTTTAGGTGTGATTCTCTAGGGTTGGATTGAAACCTAGCACAAACACATACACTCTGCATAATATCAGGTCTACTAGCAGTAAGATAAAGTAAAGATCCGATCATACCTCGATACTTTGTTTGATCTACCGCCTTACCATTTAAATCTTGATCTAGATAACAAGATGTAGCCATGGGAGTTGCAGCTTCCTTGGAACTTTCCATCTCAAATTTCTTTAAGATTTCGTTGCAATACTTTGTTTGACATATAAATATGCCTTTCTTCAATTGTTTGATTTGCAAACCAAGAAAGAAATTTAATTCTCCCATCATAGACATTTCAAACTCTCCTCGCATATTACTAGCAAACTCTTGGCAAAGATCATCATTAGTTGATCCAAATATGATATCATCAACATAAACTTGAACAATAAGAATATGTTTCTTTGATTTCTTAATAAAAAAAGTAGAATCAACTTTACCTCTTCTAAAACTATTTTCAAGCAAGAAATTACTTAACCTTTCATACCAAGATCTTGGAGCTTGTTTGAGTCCATACAAGGCTTTCTTCAACTTGTAGACATGATTAGGATTTTTGAAATCTTCAAAGCCTGGAGGTTGTTCTACATAGACTTCTTCCTTGATGTATCCATTTAGGAAAGCACTTTTTACATCCATTTGAAACAATTTGAATCCCATAATGGAGGCATATGCTAGCAACAAAAGAATAGCTTCAAGTCTTGCTACTGGAGCATAGGTTTCATCATAGTCTATGCCTTCTTCTTGTCTATATCCTTTTGCAACCAGCCTTGCTTTGTTCTTGGTGATATTTCCATCTTCATCAAGCTTATTTCTAAAAACCCATCTTGTACCTATAACCTGCATTTTGTTAGTTTTAGGAATTAAATCCCATACCTGATTTCTTTCAAACTGATTTAGCTCTTCTTGCATTGCTATACACCAATGTTCATCCGTCAAAGCTTCTTCTACATTCTTTGGTTCAATCTGTGAAACAAAAGCAACATTCATACAGAAATTGTTCATGTTCCTCCTTGTTCTTACACCTTTTGAGATATCTCCAATGACATTGTCCAAAGATATGTTTCTAGGTGGTCTCGATTCTTTTGGTAGACTTTCATCATTATTAGGGTCCTCATGGGTTAGAAACAATTTTTCCTTTGGGAACCCATTTGTATTTCCCATTAGGAACACTAAAACGTTTAATATTTCATTTATTTCCCGAATGACCTTTATGCATACAATAAAAACATGTAGGAACATTTGTTTTTCTTGAAATATATGCATTTTTATAAACCTTCTTTATAGGAACATTTGGTTTATTAAAGAAATTAGGAATTTCGAAAATCTTATTTGAATTAGATGATTCTCCTTGCACAAAAACAGTTTTGGTAGGTTTATGATTATATTTGAAATTATAACCAAGTCCTGCTTTTTCATATAAACCTTTTTGCAGTTTTAAAACATTGTTTAAATTTTTATTTCCCATTGTAATGTTTGAAAGAGATGTTTCAAGATAAGATACTTTGTTTGCAAGAACATTACAATTTTCGCAAATAGGAATTTTTGTTTTGCATTTGCAAGGAATTTTTGCTTTTTCTAAATCCTCTTTTAAAACCTTTTTCTCTTCTTCCAAATCAAAATTTTCTTTTCAAGACTCTTGTAGTCATTTTTTAATTTATTATGCAAAGAAGTAAGTTTTTACGATTTTTCACATAAATCTAAAAATTCTTCAAGCAATTCATCATAATTATCTGGAAGACCAAAATCACTTACCTTGCTACATGTGGATTCAGCATCATCATCCGCCATGAGACAAATGTTTGCTTCTTCTTCCGAATCACTTGCACTTTCAGAAGAACTCACTTCATTATCTTTCCAAGCGATGTACACCTTCTTTTTCTTCTTGTCAAAAGGCTTTTTGTATTTCTTGACCTTTTCTTCATCTTTCTTGATGTTGGGGCAATCCGACTTCAAGTGTCCCCTTTTTCCACAACCATAGCATTTAAAGTTATCAAGAGAATTTAAATTTTCAGCTTTCTTACCTTTCTTGAAATTCCCTTTGTTTTTGTTTTTGATGAACTTCTTGTATTTCTTGACGAACATACTGATGTCACTGCATTCAAGATTGTCATCTGAATCACTACTCTCATCCTTGTAGGATTCCGCTTTAAGAGCAACACCTTTCCTCTTGACGTCTTCCTCTTCTCCTTTGAAACGTCCAAGCTCAATTTCGTGTTCTTTAAGCTTTCCAAAGAGAGTTGCCATGTTAATGCTTGTGAGATTCTTGGATTCCGTGATAGCCGTCACTTTGGGTTAACATGTCCTCGTCCAAAGATTTTAAAATTTTCACATTTAACTCCTCGTGTCAAATTTCTTACCTAACTCCTCGAGGTGATTTACAATGTGAGTAAATCTCTTTGAACGTCATAGATGGTTTCCCTTTGCTCATCCGAACATCTCGTATTCTTGAATCAAGGTATTTTTCCTTGATCTCTTGACATCCTCCGTTCCTTCATGTGTGACTTCTAAAGTGTCCCACATCTCCTTTGCTGTAGTGCAATCAGACAACTTGTAAAACTCATCAACAGTTAAGGCAGATGATATCATATTACATGCCCTTATGTCGCACTGATATTCATTGTATTCATCCTTGGTCCAACTTGCTCTTACTTTGGGTACCTGCACTTCATTAACAACAGTAATAGGAATATATGGACCATTTACGATTGCATCCCAAACGCATTGATCATTAGACCTAAGAAAAATCTCCATCCTCTTTTTCCAAAAAGGATAGTTTTCACCTGTAAAGAGTGGTGGTCTATGAATAGATGCACCTTTAGCAAAAGATTGATTTTTGCCTGCCATAAGGATCTTGTTTTTGAGTAATTTCAAAAAACCAGTTCTGATACCAATTGTTAAATAAAGACGGCAGTGTAAAAACCAAGAGGGGGGTGAATTCGATTTTTAATAAACTTTTTCCCTTTAAAAATAAATTTCCAGATTTTGATTTATTTTTAAAAACTAGGATGTGGATTTTCCTTAACCTTTGATTAGTGCAATTTGAGTTGCAATCGTTAATATGATCCACAATAAAAAGATATAGGGAAAGAGAAAGAACAGAGAGATTTATATTGGTTCAGATTAAGCCAATCCTACGTCCAGTTCCCAATCACCACAAATGCGTGATGATCACCCCACTATCTTTAATTGAAATTACAAACACCAATTCATGCAATAACAAATAAAGATAAAGGAAAACGCCTCCTTAGACACACTAAGGATGAAACACCTCCCCAGACACACTGAGGATGATTCCCACCTCTCTTGACACACAAGAGATGAACACACCTCCCTTAGAACAGATCCAAGGGATGAATTTTCCCGTTTATAAAAACAAGTAAAAGAATACACCTGATATAGTGCTGGATAGAAAGCTTAAGCACAAAGATCACCACTTCCAAAGACTTGATCAAACTTGAGAGAGCGAGAAAGCGGTTTTGAAAAGCTAAGGCGCACGAACACTTTGAATATTTTGTGTTTAATCAGATGTGTTGAACCTAAGACATTCTCTTTCATTTTATAATTCGAAAATGCTTCAAAGTTTCCATTCTTAGGTTGATTTAGCATTGAATTCACAAAATGACTCATTTAATCGATTATGTAAAAAGCTTAATCGATTATATCATATTTAAAAACTGGAAAACTTATTTCGCCTGATATAATCGATTAGATTAAGGCCATAATCAATTATATTAACCCAGAATCAATATAATCGATTATCGAAAACACTTAATCGATTATTTAGTTTGTTAAACAATTTTAATTCAAATTTTAAGTGAAATAATTGATTATCTAAGTATCCTAATCGATTAAAAGCGTAGAAAAATGTTTTTGCGAGAAAACAACTTGCTCTCTTGTTTGGGAAGGTCTTGAATGGGATTTATGACTTACTCTTTTCATCCAACGCCCAAAATAGAACCTTCTAAACTTGAATCTTCAGCTCTTGAGAAAATCTTCATCAATCTTCTCTCTTGAAAGCTTTAAACACTCTTTATGCCTTTCCTTTTCTATCAAGCAACCTTCCTTTGTGAGATGACACAAGTCTTTAATGTTGGTTGGATCACTTTAAATCTTCATCATCAAAACTTTAAGACTTCATTAAAACTCTGGAAGACTTCATTAACAATTGGTCTTGAAATATGCTAACAAAACTCACCACAAAGTGAACTCCAAGACCACCCTCTCCGACCGGGATCGATCGAAGACCCCACAATAATGTGTGTTTGGCAAGTCCCTCCTCAAAAAACTAAGGAAAGAACCCTACTCACTAATGTGGCACGCCTAGCACGTTGCTAGCCGGCAAAGCCTACTTGAAGTCCTAAGAAATCCGAGGCAACATCCGAGGACCGCTTTCGACAATGCTAGCACCATCCATGCTAAACTAGCCACAAAAGTGAAACCCACATTTTTTTCCGAGGCACTGGTCTAGACCCACCGACCTGCCGCGTTCGATTCTGTCGGGCCGGCGATTTTCGACCATGGTACGAGCCACCAATGTCACAATAGAGTATGCTCCACACACCACAAGGTGCATGGAAACATAGGGGAGGGGGCCTCGTGACACTTCCCTCCAAGACCGACCATGTGGGAGTGGCCAGGCTTGGGGAGCACTCCCCCCCTATAATGGGCTAATATGCAAAAGTCAAATTTGTACAAATGGATACACTTTTTTTTAGCAGACGTAAGTCCATAACTAGACCTAGACCCCGAATTTGGACGAGATTTTTTCTAGGCATCCTCATAAAGATGATATCTCCTTGTTCCACAAATTTCAGAATTTTTTATGAAGGGGAAGTATTTTTTTTATTTTTTCAAAGACTCGAAAATCGTAAAATTGGGAAAAACGGAAAAACGTATCTATGGGTCGAATTTTGAAGTGTTTTTTTTGCAGTCAATCCCATAATAATATATCAAAAGTGCCCACCAAAATTCATTGTCATTCGACATGGCATTGAATTTTCACGAATTTTTTGTTGAAATGGACAAACTTGGTAACGTTGAAAATTGAGAACAATTTCAAGATGACATGGTTTTGTCCCAAAACCATCCTCCATGCCATAGGGGACATTTGGAGTTGTTTGCCATCAATATTTCCCCAAATCCCTACAGTGCCAAAATTTAAGTCACGGCACACAAGCCGGCATGTGCTGTGGTGCACAAAAATGACCCACAGAGTCAAGTCCATCAACATGTCTTGGTTTTGTCCCAAAACATTCCCCCATGCCTTAGGGGAGCCATTTGGAGTTGATTGCCATTAATGTTACCCAAAACCGCTCCGGTGCCACAATTTGAGTCACGACACACAAGACGGCATGTGCCGTGGTCCACCACAAAAATGACCCACCGAGTCAACTCCACCAAGATACTTTGGTTTTGCCCCAAAACCTTCCCCCATGCCTTAGGGAACAATTTTGGAGTTGATTGCCATCAATCCTTCCCAAAACCACTCCGGTGCAAAATTTGAGTCACGACACACAAGCCGGCATGTGCCATGGTGCACCACAAAAATCACACCCCGAGTCAACTCCACCAAGATGCTTTGGTTTTGCCCCAAAATCTTCCCCCATGCCTTAGGGAACCATTTGCAGTTGATTGCCATCAATATTTCCTAAAATCGCTCTGGTGCAAAATTTGAGTAATGGAACACAAGACGACACACAAACCGGCATGTGTCGTGGTGCACCACAAAAATAACCCACCGAGTCAACTCCACCAAGATGCTTTGGTTTTGCCTCAAAACCTTCCCCCATGCCTTAGGGAACCATTTGGAGTTGATTGCCATCAATATTTCCCAAAACCGCTCCGGTGCAAAATTTGAGTCACGGCACACAAGCTGGCATGTGCCGTGGTGCACCACAAAAATGACCCACTAAGTGAACTCCACCAAGATGCTTTGGTTTTGCCCCAAAACTGTCCTCCATTCCTTAGGGAACCATTTGGAGTTGATTACCATCAATATTGCCCAAAACTGCTCCGGTGCAAAATTTGAGTCACGGCACACAAGCCGGCATGTGCCGTAGTGCACCACAAAAATGACCCAGCGAGATAACTCCACCAAGATGTCTTGGTTTTGCCCAAAAACCATCCCCCATGCCTTAGCGAACCATTTTGGAGTTGATTGCCATCAATATTTCCCAAAACCGCTCCGGTGCAAAATTTGAGTCACGGCACACAAGCCGGCTTCTACCGTGGTGCACCACAAAAATGACCCACCGAGTCAACTCCACCAAGATGCTTTGGTTCTACCCCAAAACCTTCCCCCAAGTCTTAGGGAACCATTTTGGAGTTGATTGCCATCAATCTTTCCCAAAACCGCTCCGGTGCAAAATTTGAGTCACGACACACAAGCCGGCAGTTGCCGTGGTGCACCACAAAAATGACCCACTAAGTGAACTCCACCAAGATGCTTTGGTTTTGCCCCAAAACCGTCCTCCATTCCTTAGGGAACCATTTGGAGTTGATTGCCATCAATATTGCCCAAAACTGCTCCGGTGCAAAATTTGAGTCACGGCACACAAGCCGGCATGTGCCGTAGTGCACCACAAAAATGACCCACCGAGTCAACTCCACTAAGATTCTTTGGTTTTGCCCCAAACCCTTCCCCCATGTGTTAGGGAACCACTTTTGAGTTGATTGCCATCAATCTTTCCCAAAACCGCTCCGGTGCAAAATTTGAGTCATGGCACCCAAGCCGGCACGTGCCGTGGTGCACCACAAAAATGACGCACCGAGTCAACTCCACTAAGATGTCTTGGTTTTGCCCCAAAACCTTCCCCCATGCCTTAGCGAACCATTTTGGAGTTGATTGCCATCAATCTTTCCCAAAACCGTTCCGGTGTAAAATTTTCGTCACGCCACACAAGCCGGCATGTGCCGTGGTGCACCACAAAAATGAGCCACCGAGTCAACTCCACGGAGATGCTTTGGTTTTGTCCCAAAACCTTCCCCCATGCCTTAGGGAACCATTATGGAGTTGATTGCCATCAATCTCTCCCAATACCGCTCCGGTGCAAAATTTGAGTCATGGCACACAAGCCGGCATGTGCCGTTGTGCACCACAAAAATGACCCACCGAGTCAACTACACCAAGATGTCCTGGTTTTGCCCCAAAACCTTCCCCCATGCCTTAGCGAACCATTTTGGAGTTGATTGCCATCAATCTTTCCCAAAACCGCTCTGATGCAAAATTTGAGTCACAGCACACAAGCCGGCAACTGCCGTGGTGCACCACAAAAACGACCCACCGAGTCAACTCCACAAAGATCCTTTGGTTTTGCCCCAAAATCTTCCCCCATGCCATAGGGAACCATTTGGAGTTGATTGCCATCAATATTTCCCAAAACTGCTCCGGTCCAAAATTTGAGTCACGGAACACAAGCCAGTATCTGCCATGGTGCACCACAAAAATGACCCACCGAGTCAACTCCACCAAGATCCTTTGGTTTTGCCCCAAAACCTTCCCCGGTGTGTTAGGGAACCATTTGGAGTTGATTGCCATCAATATTTCCCAAAACTACTCCAGTGCAAAATTTGAGTCACGACACACAAGCTGGCATGTGCCGTGGTGCACCACAAAAATGACCCACCGAGTCAAATCCACCAAGATGCTTTGGTTTTACCCCAAAACTTTCCCACATGTCTTAGGGAACCGTTTTGGAGTTGATTTCCATCAATCTTTCCCAAAATCACTCTGGTGCAAAATTTGAGTCACGGCACACAAGGGGGAGGTGCCGTGGTGCAACACAAAAATGACCCACCGAGTCAACTCCACGAAGATGCTTTGGTTTTGTCCCAAAACCTTCCCCCATGCCTTAGGGAACCATTTTGGAGTTGATTGCCATCAATCTCTCCCAAAACCGCTCTGGTGCAAAATTTTAGTCACGGCACACAAGCTGGCATGTGTTGTGGTGCACCACAAAAATGACCCACCGAGTCAACTCCATCAAGATGCTTTGGTTTTGCCCCTAAACCTTCCCCCATATCTTAGGGAACCATTTTGGAGTTGATTGCCATCAATATTTCCCAAAACAGCTCCGGTGCAAAATTCGAGTCATGGCACACAAGCCGTCATCTGCCGTGTTTAACTACAAAACTGACTCATCGAGTCAACTCCACCAAGATGTCTTGGTTTTAGCCCAAAACCATCCCCCATGCCTTAGCGAACCGTTTTGGAGTTGATTGCCATCAATCTTTCCCAAAACCTCCTTGGTGCAAAATTAGAGTCACGGCACACAAGCCGACTTCTGCCGTGGTGCACCACAAAAATGACCCACCGAGTTAACTCCACCAAGATGCTTTGGTTTTGCCCCAAAACCTTCCCCCCTGTCTTAGGAAACCATTTTGGAGTTGATTGCCATCAATCTTTCCCAAAACCGCTCTGGTGCAAAATTGTAGTCACGGCACACAAACCGGCATGTGCCGTGGTGCACCACAAAAATGACTCATCGAGTCAACTCCACCAAGATGTCTTGGTTTTGCCACGAAACCTTCCCCCATGCCTTATCGAATCGTTTTGGAGTTGATTGCCATCAAACTTTTCCAAAACCAGTTAGGTGCAAAATTAGAGTCACGACACACAAGCCGACATCTGCCGTGGTGCACCACAAAAAGGACCCACCGAGTCAACTCCACCAAGATGCTTTGGTTTTGCCCCAAAACCTTCCCCCATGTCTTAGGGAACCATTTTGGAGTTGATTGCCATCAATCTTTCCCAAAACCGTTCCGGTGTAAAATTTTCGTCACGCAACACAAGCCGGCATGTGCCGTGGTGCACCACAAAAATGACCCACCGAGTCAACTCCACGGAGATGCTTTGGTTTTGTCCCAAAACCTTCCCCATGCCTTAGGGAACCATTATGGAGTTGATTGCCATCAATCTCTCCCAATACCGCTCTGGTGCAAAATTTGAGTCATGGCACACAAGCCGGCATGTGCCGTTGTGCACCACAAAAATGACCCACCGAGTCAACTACACCAAGATGTCCTGGTTTTGCCCCAAAACCTTCCCCCATGCCTTAGCGAACCATTTTGGAGTTGATTGCCATCAATCTTTCCCAAAACCGCTCTGATGCAAAATTTGAGTCACAACACACAAGCCGGCAACTGCCGTGGTGCACCACAAAAGCGACCCACCGAGTCAACTCCACCAAGATCCTTTGGTTTTGCCCCAAAATCTTCCCCCATGCCATAGGGAACCATTTGGAGTTGATTGCCATCAATATTTCCCAAAACTGCTCCGGTCCAAAATTTGAGTCACGGAACACAAGCCAGTATCTGCCATGGTGCACCACAAAAATGACCCACCGAGTCAACTCCACCAAGATCCTTTGGTTTTGCCCCAAAACCTTCCCCGGTGTGTTAGGGAACCATTTGGAGTTGATTCCCATCAATATTTACCAAAACTACTCCAGTGCAAAATTTGACTCACGACACACAAGCTGGCATGTGCCATGGTGCACCACAAAAATGACCCACCGAGTCAAATCCACCAAGATGCTTTGGTTTTACCCCAAAACATTCCCACATGTCTTAGGGAACCGTTTTGGAGTTGATTTCCATCAATCTTTCCCAAAATCACTCTGGTGCAAAATTTGAGTCACGGCACACAAGGGGGAGGTGCTGTGGTGCAACACAAAAATGACCCACCGAGTCAACTCCACGAAGATGCTTTGGTTTTGTCCCAAAACCTTCCCCCATGCCTTAGGGAACCATTTTGGAGTTGATTGCCATCAATCTCTCCCAAAACCGCTCTGGTGCAAAATTTTAGTCACGGCACACAAGCTGGCATGTGCCGTGGTGCACCACAAAAATGACCCACCGAGTCAACTCCATCAAGATGCTTTGGTTTTGCCCCTAAACCTTCCCCCATATCTTAGGGAACCATTTTGGAGTTGATTGCAATCAATATTTCCCAAAACAGCTCCGGTGCAAAATTCAAGTCATGGCACACAAGCCGTCATGTGCCGTGTTGAACTACAAAAATGACTCATGGAGTCAACTCCACCAAGATGTCTTGGTTTTAGCCCAAAACCTTCCCCCATGCCTTAGCGAACCGTTTTGGAGTTGATTGCCATCAATCTTTCCCAAAACCTCCTTGGTGCAAAATTAGAGTCACGGCACACAAGCCGACTTCTGCCGTGGTGCACCACAAAAATGACCCACCGAGTTAACTCCACCAAGATGCTTTGGTTTTGCCCCAAAACCTTCCCCCATGTCTTAAGAAACCATTTTGGAGTTGATTGCCATCAATCTTTCCCAAAACCGCTCTGGTGCAAAATTGTAGTCACGACACACAAACCGGCATGTGCCGTGGTGCACCACAAAAATGACTCATCGAGTCAACTCCACCAAGATGTCTTGGTTTTGCCACGAAACCTTCCCCCATGCCTTATCGAATCGTTTTGGAGTTGATTGCCATCAATCTTTCCCAAAACCAGTTAGGTGCAAAATTAGAGTCACGGCACACAAGCCGACATCTGCCGTGGTGCACCACAAAAAGGACCCACCGAGTCAACTCCACCAAGATGCTTTGGTTTTGCCCCAAAACCTTCCCCCATGTCTTAGGGAACCATTTTGGAGTTGATTGCCATCAATCTTTCCCAAAACCGTTCCGTTGTAAAATTTTCGTCACGCCACACAAGCCGGCATGTGCCGTGGTGCACCACAAAATTGACCCACCGAGTCAACTCCACGGAGATGCTTTGGTTTTGTCCCAAAACCTTCCCCCATGCCTTAGGGAACCATTATGGAGTTGATTGCCATCAATCTCTCCCAAAACCGCTCCGGTGCAAAATTTGAGTCATGGCACACAAGCCGGCATGTGCCGTTGTGCACCACAAAAATGACCCACCGAGTCAACTACACCAAGATGTCCTGGTTTTGCCCCAAAACCTTCCCCCATGCCTTAGCGAACCATTTAGGAGTTGATTGCCATCAATCCTTCCCAAAAATGCTCCGGTGCAAAATTTGAGTCACGACACACCAGCCGGCATCTGCCGTGGTGCACCACAAAAATGACCCACCGAGTCAACTCTACCAAGATGCTTTGGTTTTGCCCCAAAACCTTTCCCCATGCCTTAGGGAACCATTTGGAGTTGGTTGCCATCAATCTTTCCCAAAACCGCTCCGGTCCAAAATTTGAGTCATGGCACACAAGCCGGCATGTGCCATGGTGCACCACAAAAATGACCCACCGAGTCAACTCCACCAAGATGTCTGTGTTTTGCCCCAAAACCTTCCCCCATGCCTTAGCGAACTATTTTGGAGTTGATTGCCATCAATCTTTCCCAAAACCGCTCCGGTGCAAAATTTGAGTCACACCACACAAGCCGGCATTTGCCGTGGTGCACCACAAAAAAGACCCACCAAGTCAACTCCACCAAGTTGCTGTGGTTTGGCCCCAAAACCTTACCCCATGACTTAGGGAACCATTTGGAGTTGATTGCCATCAATATTTCCCAAAACCGCTCCTGTGCAAAATTTGAGTGACAACACACAAGCTGGCACATCCGTGGTGCACCACAAAAATGACCCAAAGAGTCAACTCCAGCAAGATGCTTTGGTTTTGCCTCAAAACCTTCCCTCATGCCTTAGGGAACCATTTTGGAGTTGATTGCAATCAATCTTTCCCAAAACTGTTCCGATGCAAAATTTGAGTCACGACACACAAGCCGGCATGTGCCGTGTTGCACCACAAAAATGACCCACTGAGTCAACTCCACCAAGATGCTTCGGTTTTGCTCCAAACCCTTACCCCATGCCTTAGGGAACCATTTGTAGTTGATTGCCTCCAATATTTTCCAAAACTGCTCCGATGCAAAATTTGAGTCACGACACACAAGCCAGCATCTGCCGTGGTGCACCACAAAAATGACCCACAGACTCAACTCCACCAAGATGCTTTCGTTTTGCCCCAAAACCTTTCCCATGCCTTAGGGAACCATTTGGAGTTGATTTCCATCAATATTTCCCAAAAATCGCTCCTGTGCAAAATTTGAGTGACGACACACAAGCTGGCATGTGCCGTGGTGCACCACAAAAATGACCCTCCGAGTCAACTCCACCAAGATGCTTTGGTGTTTCCCCAAAACCTTCCCCCATGCCTTAGGGAACCATTTGGAGTTGATTGCAATCAATCTTTCCCAAAACAGCTCCGGTGCAAAATTCGAGTCACGACACACAAGCCAGCATGTGCCGTGGTGCAGCACAAAAATGACCCACCGAGTCAACTCCACCAAGATGTCTTGGTTTTGCCCCAAAACCTTCCCCTATGCCTTAGGGAATCATTTTGGAGTTGATTGCCATCAATCTTTCCCAAAACTGCTCCGATGCAAAATTTGAATCACGGCACACAAGCCGACATGTGCCGTGGTGCACCACAAAAATGACCCACCTAGTCAACTCCACCAAGATGCTTTGGTTTTGCCCCAAAACCTTCCCCCATGCCTTAGGGAACCATTTGGAGTTGATTACCATCAATATTTTGCCAAAACCGCTCCGGTTCAAAATTTGAGTCACGACACACAAGCCGGCATGTGCCGTGGTGCACCACAAAAATGACCCACCGAGTCAACTCCACCAAGATCTTTGGTTTTGCCCCAAAACCTTTCCGCATGCCTTAGGAAACCATTTGTAGTTGATTGCCATCAATATTTCCCAAAACCGCTCCGGTGCAAAGTTTGAGTCACGGCACACAAGCCGGCATGTGCCGTGTTGCACCAGAAAAATGACCCACCGAGTCAACTCCACCAGGATGCTTTGGTTTTGCTCCAAAACCTTCCCCCATGCCTTAGGGAACCATTTGGAGTTGATTGCCATCAATATTTCCCAAAACCGCTCTTGTGCAAAATTTGAGTCACGGCACACAAGCCAGCATGTGTCGTAGTGCACCACAAAAATGACCCACCGAGTCAACTCCACCAAGATGCTTTGGTTTTGCCCCAAAACCTTCCCCCATGCCTTATGGAACCCTTTGTAGTTGATTTCCATCAATGTTTTCCAAAACCGCTCCGGTGCAAAATTTCACTCGCAGCACACAAGCCATCATCATCATGCACCAAAAATGGTTTTGGCAAGTGTGGGTAGCAGACCAAATCGTTGTAGCCTCTTTCTAGTATAAACTATATAAATTTTTAACCTTGGGGCATAACAAATTGGTGGAAAGGATATGAAATTGGAGGAGAAATCATTGGGGAGGGACTCGGTCCTCCGGATTTTCAAGGGTCCGAACCTAAGACATTCTCTTTCATTTTATAATTCCAAAATGCTCCAAAGTTTCCATTCTTAGGTTGATTTGATATTGCTTTCGCAAAAACGACTCATTTAATCGATTATATTAAAAGCTTAATCGATTATATCATGTTTAAAAACTGGAAAACAAATATCGTCTGATATAATCGATTACATTAAGGCCATAATCGATTATATTAACCCAGAATCAATATAATCGATTATCAAAAACACTTAATCGATTATTTAGTTCGTTAAACATTTTTAATTCAAATTTTAAGTTAAATAATCGATTATCTACGTATCATAATCGATTAAAAGCGTAGAAAAACGTTTTTGCGAGAAAACACCTTGCTCTCTTGTTTGGGAAGGTAATGGGATTTATGACTTACTCTTTTTATCCAACACCCAAAAGAACCTTCTACTCTTGATCCTACAGCCCTTGAGAAAATCTTCATCAATCTTCTCTCTTGAAAGCTTTGAATGCTCTTTATGCCTTTCGTTTTCTACCAAGAAGCCTTCCTTTGTGAGATGGCACAAGTCTTTAATGTTGATAAAATCACTCAAAATCTTCATCATCAAAACTTTAAGACTTCATTAAAAAAACTGGAGAACTTCATAAACTCTTGGTCTTGAAATATGCCAACAAGGCCACTATCCTACCATCGAAAGTTGATAGGGCAGAAATTTGAATGATGCGTCGCGGGCACAAAGACTGTGCGATCCGACGAGTTATCATGAATCATCAAAGCAACAGGCAGAGCCTGCGTAGACCTTTTATCTAATAAATGCATCCCTTCCAGAAGTCGGGGTTTGTTGCACGTATTAGCTATATAATTACTACGGCTATCCAAGTAGTAGATACCATCAAACAAACTATAACTGATTTAATGAGTCGTGCCCTCCTACTTATCGGGGCTTGGTCCTTGCCCCTACGGTTGGGTATAGGTCGCGCGCTTTAGCACCATCCATTTTCGGGGCTAGTTGATTCGGCAGGTGAGTTGTTACAAACTCCTTAGCGGATTTCGACTTCCACGACCAACATCCTGCTGTCTTAATCGACCAACACCCTTTGTGGGGTCTAGGTTAGCGCGTAGTTGGGCACCGTAACCCAACTTCCGGTTCATCCCGCATCGCCAGTTCTGCTTACCAAAAATGGCCCACTTAGAGCTCTTGATTCCATGGCACGGCTCAACAGAGCAGTGGCGCCATCCTACCTATTTAAAGTTTGAGAATAGGTCAAGGGCGTTGCACCCCCGATGCCTCTAATCATTGGCTTTACCCGATAGAACTCGCCCGCGGGCTCCAGCTATCTTGAGGGAAACTTCAGAGGGAACCAGCTACTAGACGGTTCGATTAGTCTTTCGCCCCTATACCCAAGTCAGACGAACGATTTGCACGTCAATATCGCTGCGAGCCTCCACCAGAGTTTCCTCTGGCTTCGCCCCGCTCAGGCGTAGTTCACCATCTTTCGGGTCCCGACAGGTATGCTCTCACTCGAACCCTTCACAAAAGATGAGGGTCGGGTGGCGGTGAAACCCACAAGGGGATCCCACCAATCATCTTCCTTGCACCTTACGGGTTTACTCACCCGTTGACTCGCACACATGTCAGACTCCTTGGTCCGTGTTTCAAGACGGGCTGAATGGGACCCACAGGCCGATGCCCGAAGCACGCACGTGCCAAGACACGCCATAAGGAACGTGCTGCCGTCCACAATCGCAACAATGACGTCTCCACGAGCATTTCAAGAGCCCGGGCTTGGGCCACCACCGCAATTCCCATCGGTCCATGTCCTCAGTCGATCGGCGGACCAGCTTACACCGTTCCACATCCGACCAGGACACATCGCCGGCACTCATCCGCTTCCCTCCCGACAATTTCAAGCACTCTTTGACTCTCTTTTCAAAGTCCTTTTCATCTTTCCCTTGCGATACTTGTTCACTATCGGTCTCTCGGTAGTTTTTAGCCTTGGACGGAATTTACCACCCGATTGGGGCTGCATTCCCAAACAACCCGACTCGCCGATAGCACCTTGTGGTGCGACAGGGTCCGGGCACAACGGGGCTCTCACCCTCTTAGAACATTCTTCCCAATTTTGCTGTTGCTAAGCAAAATTTGCTTGGTTTCTCCTCTGAGATCAACTCCTTTGTATTCTAATATCTTGGAGATAAACACAGCATAGGGTAAAGCAAATGATGATAGCCTAGTGGCTTGAAACATACTATCTAAAATAATTGTTGGCCAATCAACACTAACATTATTAAAGAAGCCATACATTAAAAGAATATCTTCCTTAGTTAATTATCCAAACAATGATATAATGTAACATTCTTCCATTTGACTTCACATTACCAACTTTGTACAAGCTCTCCACTTGTAGGTTGGGGTCCTTGCAGAATTTTCTAAATTCTACAAGTTTGTTGAAATCTTCAAACCCGTATGTAATGTTGATTCCTCCTTCAGTGGACAGACCAGCTACATTGTTCCACACATCTTCATCAAGATGTATGCGGACTCCTTTCACCTTTGAACTTGGATTACTTGTTCTACAAGATAAATTTAAATAAAACACTCTTACAAATCAGGGTAATATGCACCTTCTAGTTCCACAAAAGTCTTCAAGCCACTTGCCACTAAAAGTTCCTGAAAAGAGAAACCGTGAGCTCTGAAAAATTCACATGATAAAAACTTAGGAGTAAGAATTTTTCTATCTTTCCAGTAATTGACATAAGCTATCTGCAAATCCTCAACCTCAACCTCAACCTGGCTCCATGGAAGCAAATATATATTCAAGAATGGATAGCATGATGAGTCTCCAACTCACTCATTATGAAGATATCTGCTCAAAACTCTCAAGGCTGAATAGGAGAGTTTATCGGGTAGAGAGAAAGCTGGAAATAGAAGATGTATCTCCAAAAGAAGACAACACTGGGTCTTCAAGGGGAAAACAACCAGCTCAAGATGCTGAAGAAGAAGAAGAAGATCAAGGGGATAGTGAAGATACTGAATAGGCTACAAGTTCACTTATTCCCTAAGCTCAAGTTTAATTTTTAAGCTGCTGTAATTTTTCTCTCCATATTTTATGTGTATTAATTGCTTCTGTTGTATATCTCTTTATATGTAATCTTTTTGATTATGCTAAAAATAAAGGGGGAGAAAAATAAAATTGTTTTGATTGATAATACGTCTATATCTCAAGCATTAAAGGAGAATTAAAGTTTCAGGGGGAGTATTAAAGTTTAAGGGGGAGTTTTTAGATATTTTTTCCATGCATTGATTTCCTTGAAATTTAAAATTCAAATTCAAATTGAAAATTAAATGCTATGAGACTGCCTATATTATTTCCTTTGTGGATTAACTTTTATGATGGAGATATCCATACATTATTTTCTAAGTTTTTCAGGATATCAATCACAAGTCTCTAAGTTCTTTTTATCATCATCAAAAACGGGGAGATTGTTGGCATATTTCAAGTTCAGGTGTTGATGAATTTCTCTCTTTATTTCATGAAGATTAAAAGTTTTGATGATGAAGATTTAAAGTGCTCTAAACAACATTAAAGCCTTGTGTCATCTCACAAAGGAAAGGTGCTTGATGGAAAAGGCAAGTCATAAAGGATGGTTAATGCTTTCAAGAGAGAAGATTGATGAAGATTTTCTCAAGTGCTGGAGTTTCAAGTTTAGTAGTTTCTGTTTTGAGTGAAGGATGAAAAGAGTAAGTCATAAACCCCATTCAAGACCATTTCAAACTTGAGAGCAAGTCATTTTCTCGCGAAAACATTTTTCTATGCTTTTAATCGATTAAGATACGAAGTCTAATTGATTATTTCACTTAAAATTTGAATCAAAATAGTTTAACGAACAAAATAATCGATTAAGTGTTTTTGATAATCGATTATATTGATTCTGGGTTCATATAATCGATTATGACCTTAATCTAATCGATTATATCAAGCAAAATGAGTTTTCCAGCTTTTAACTCTGATATAATCGATTAAACCTTTTAGATAATCGATTAAATACGACATTTTTGGGAATTCAATGCTGAATCAACCTAAGAATGGAAACTTTGCAGTATTTTTGAATTATAAAATGAAAGAGAATGTCTTAGGTTCAACACATCTGATTAAACACAATATTCAAAGTGTTCTTATGCTAAAGTTTTTCAAAACCGCTTTCTTGCTCTCTCAAGATTGATCTAAGTCTTTGGAAGTGGTGATCATTGTGCTTAAGCTTTCATCCAGCACTCAATCAGGTGTTTTCTTTTACTGTTTTTTTGAACGGGTAAAATTCATCCCTTGGATCTGTTCTAAGGGAGGTGTGTTCATCTCTTGTGTGTCAAGAGAGGTGGGAATCATCCTTAGTGTGTCTGAGGAGGTGTTTCATCCTTAGTATGTCTAAGGAGGTGTTTCATTTATCTTTATTTGTTATTGCATGAATTGGTGTTTGTAATTTCAATTAAAGATAGTGGGGTGATCATCACGCGTTTGTGGTGATTGGGAACTGGACGTAGGATTGGCTAAATCCGAACCAGTATAAATCTTTGTGTTCTTTCTCTTTCCCTATCTCTTTATTTTATTGTGGATCATATTAAAAATTGCAATTCAAACTGCGCTCATCAAAGGTTAAGGAAAATCTGCATCCTGGTCTTAGAACACTTATTTAAAATCTGGACAATTATTTTAAAGGGAAAAAGTTTCTTAAAAATCCAATTCACCCCCCCTCTTGATTTTTACACTGTCGTTTATTTATAACATACACTTGATCTTGAACCCTACAAGATCTGTATACCCTTGTGAAACCTTATTACAAGAACATCTTAATCACCCTGATTAAGAAGAAACAAACTTAGTACAAGATTACACAAGATTATGGAACAAATTCACCTGAAAATCACTTTCAGAAACCAAAACAGGACTAAAATAGAAGATCACTTTCTATGGAAAGATTCTCAATTCAATTTGATCTTGGACTCCTTGATTGATTTCGCAAATTGATTTAGAACACTTGAAAAGTCTTCTTGAACAATGGGTTTCTTTGTAATTGATTTGTTGCCCAGTTCTTTAAAACTCAAAGTATTTAAAACAGAACTGGTCCAGTGATTTAAAGCTGTTTTTGATAAAATTAGTTAGTTGAAACGTGATTTAGCTAGTTGTTTTCATTAAAATGAATTTTCCAGAGAACACCCCAATTATGAAAACTGAAAACAGTCAGTTGAAACACGATTAAACTGGTGGAAATCATTAAAGGAAAATGCTTAAGTGATTTTAACCTATTTAAATGCGAATTAACCAGATTTTCTAGAGAGCTTTAATTTCTTAAAAATAGCTCCAGAATTTTAGCTGATTTAAATTCTAAAATTAGCTAGCTGAAATCAGCCAAAACAAAGCTTTAAAACACTAGTTGGTTAAAATGTTTAAGAATGACTTGGCCATCAAACTAAGAACATTTTAACTAATTGAAAACACATTTTTATTGAGTTGAAAAATAGTTAAGACTTTTAAAAACATTTCAAAACATTTTAAAACATTTCAAACCATTTTAAAACACAAGATTAAGTCCAAGATTAAATGAAATGCATCTTACCCCACATCCTAAGACACTCTAATCCTAAGATAAAATCTTCATTCTTCAAGCACCATCATCTTCATCATCAAAGTGGTTGGAGACGTCAAATTAACTTGAAACCAAGTCTTCACGTCCAACACTCATTTCGTGTGGTGTTTGGCAAAGCATGCCACCTACCTGTGGAAATTGAGCACAAGGCATATTATTGCAACCTAACATTGGATGAGGTAGGTAAAGAGAGGAAGCTACAAGAACTTGATGAGATACGCCTTCAAGCATATGAGAACTCCAAGATCTATAAGGAGAAAGTTAAGAAGTTCCATGATTCAAACATTTTGACAAAAGAATTTGTTGTAGGCCAAAAAGTTTGTTACTTAACTCACGTTTGAAATTAATTGTTGGTAAGCTTAGATCTAGGTGGGTTGACCTTTTTGTGATTGCTAACATTTTTCCCTATGGCGCAGTTGAAATACAAGATGAAGTTACTAGCAGGAAATTTGAAGTCAATGGCCATCAACTTAAATTTTTTCATGAGAAAAAGTCTATGGAGAGAGCTTCTAATACAATTGACTTATCTCTGATAAAGCCTCTTTTGGATCAAAACATGTTTACGTGAACATTTTGAACATTCTTTCATTTTTAGTTACTATTTCATTTTGAGTTTGATTAGTTGTCACAGTTCTCAAGTTGTTTTTGAATTCTTGATTTGTTGTTTTGCTTTCGTATCTCTCTCCACATTGAGGACAATGTTTGTTTCAAGTGTGGGGGTGGAAAGTTTCTACTTTGTACATATTTTACTTGTTGTTTTCATTTTTCAGCTTTGATTTTCATTACTTTCATGCATGATTTCTTTACTCTACTGTTTGTATTCGATATACATACTTTCACATTGCACATATACTCATTTTTGCTGCTTCATTTGAATGTTTTTCTGCATAACTCATAACTCAATATCATTTCTTTGCTGTTTTGTTTTTGCAGCCACATAAACACTCACATTTTCACTGCATATTTGCATTTATTAGCTGCATATTCAGTACCATACTGTTTTTCATTGATTGCATATAGTTTTAGGACATTGATACTGAATATAGATTATGTTTTATTGCATTTAGTTTACTCTTTTTACAGCTTCATCATTTTACACTTTTTTGCATAATTCTTAATTGTATTTTATACATTCCAACTCCACTTTTGCTTTTCTGAATTTTTCATTAGATAAATTTTCTTAGCATAATTTTCATTGTATACCTTTGTTCTTAAAACTTTTTTCAACAACTTTTAATTTGTCTTTCTTAGTTAGGAGTTTCAAACTTGATAGATATGTTTCTTACTTTTGAGTTTAGTTAGTTTTTCATGAAAAGTTAGATTTTGGATCAAGTTTTTGGTAGAACATGTACCTTAGTGAGATTTGAGCTTATTTCTTTCTTGTGTGATTCACTCATGTTTGTAGGTATTCTAGAACTTGAATTGACTCTTTTTTAATAATATTTGTTCACATGCACTTTTGAGATGATCTAGGCTTTCTTTCATGATAACTACTTGGCCAAATTAACCTACCTTGCATTAATTCCATTTGTTACCCCCTTTGAGCCTTATTAACCTTTTTCTTGATGATTTTATAGCTCAACACAAGCCTTGAAAATTGAAAAATCATGATAGACCCAACCTTGGAGATTGGATGAGCTTTGGAATTGCTTTGGTAGTGAGTTAAAAATAAGTGTGGGGATGATACCTTATGCATTATTGATGAATTTTGATAGATCTTGATGCATTGTGAGTTGATTGGAAGGTAGTTCAAAAGAAAAATCGTATGAAAAACAAAGAAAAGGGAAGATGAAAAATAAGAATATGTAGTTTGAAGAAAAAGAAAGAAGAATAGATGAAAAAAGAAAGAGGAGAAATAAAGAGTTAATGTTGGTTTTTTTTTTTGCTTAGTGACAGATAGTCTTCTACTTATTTTAACTCATTCCCCATTGCTCATCTTTTCTCTTTGGTTTATAGCTTTGATTCCCTTCTTTTATTCTACCCTTACCTTAGCCACATTACAAGCTTAATAAAAGTCCTTTTGATCTTTGGTGCATGTGTTTCAAGTAGTAGAAATTAGATATGGTAATGCTTACTTTCATGATGTGCTTTGCGTATAAATACTAAGCCTAAACACTTGAGAGGATGAGTGATACACATATCCATGTGAGACTTTTTTTATCCATAGTCTAATTTGATTGAAATTCTTCTTTACTTTTGTGTGTGAAATATACTTTAGATTGTTTTGATTGAAATTCAACACTTTGATTGATGAATTCATTTTCTATTTTTTATCACAACCTAATCCATTTAAGGATCCATTAAAAAAAATTCTTTGTTTTCTTTTCTCCCTTTTTGCTCTAGAGTGCAAAAGCTCAAGTGTCGGGATATTTGATGATTTAATTTTTATCCTGTCATTTGTAACCTTGTTGAACCACCTTAGCACTTCATATAGTCTTATTAGTTGCATTTAGCATTCATTTACATTTCAATTAGTAATTAGGTGAATTTTAGAATTAGAGGTTAATTAGCTACTTTTATACAATTTTTATTGCATAATTGCCACTGAAACACTATTACTATTCTACTCATATCGTTTTCTATACTAATCCTTTTTTGTTGATTCTTTTTGTTTCAATTTCCTTATTTCCAGGGATTTAATTTGATATCAAGAGCATGTCATTTGGAGCTTGGAGCGAATTTTGGTGAATTTTTTAAGACAGACTGGACTGATGAAGATTTTAGGGCTACTACACTTATGTTTTATGAATTAGTGATGCAAATTGGGCTTGTCAAGGCCCAATCTAGGATAGAATTCGAATCAACACTTTGTACTGAGCAAAATGGTTATAAAAGAGGTATAGGAAGGTAGTTAGTTAGGTGTGAAAGTTAGTTTTCAGTTGTACACTGGGTGAGAAAGTTGCAACTTTCCAAATTCTTTCTTCTCTCAATTATCCATTTTAGAAATCCTTCCATGGTTTGTCTTTTCTGTTCTGCAACAATGTAGTAACACCATTCAACCTCAGTTAGAAAGTGAATCATAGTTGTGTGTTCAATTTCCTTGTGTTGTTCTCAATTTCATCTCCTGTTTCAATTCATGTTCTCAATTTAGATTTTAATTTTAATTCATAGTTTCAATTCTTATTTCAGAATTCAATTTACAGTTTAGTTTTCTGATTTTGGATTCCAATTTCAATCTTGTTTAGTGTTTGAGTTTCAATTCAATTTCAATTGCGTTTCAGTTTTTGTTTCAATTGATTCTCTATTACTGATTCTACTATTCTTCTTTTGCTTCAATTGTTTGAACTTCTAGTTATGTTTACAATATCAATTTCAATTTCAAATTTCCATTGTTGTTGTTGTTGTTTCAGTTTTCATTGTTGTTTCAAATGCAAATTCTGTTTTCCAACTTTCCTTTCCCTTTTCAATTTCTGTTTTCAATTCCTGATTTCAATTCTGTTTTTTTGTTTTAATTACTAATTGTTGATTCCAATTCTTTTTTTTACTATTTTTTAATTTGTAATTCGGTTTGCTAGTTTCAGTAATTGATTCATTTGATTTACCGTTTTATATCTATGTTTCATCACTGTTTTTCAGTTTTTGCGTTTTAATTTTCTGTTTCAATTTCATTTCACTTATTATTTCCATTCCTACATCCAAATTCCCAAACCTTAATTTTTATTAAGAGAAAGTATAAAATAATGAACATGAATGATGCGTGTTTTTGGATTGACACCTAGGAGGTTAACCCTATACTACATTAAGGGAAACTTAATATATTTCATCAATTTAAAAAACGATGGTGAATACGTCATTGAGTAAATAACTTGATGTCTTAAAATATTAGTTATCTATTAAAAGATTCCCTTAAAATATACTCCAACAATTTTATATGAATTAATGCTACATAAGAATAAGTTCTTGGGTGAGGGATGATTTAAGGTACATGGTTAAGATTTATGAGGTTGATAAAGATTAAATTTGAAAAAACAAAGTAAACTAATGAGTAAAAAATGACTTTACAAATTGGTGCAAATTTTTTACTATATTATCTTTATTTTACATGAAACTTTTAAACAAAATTGTGTGAAACTGTGCATTTTTTAAAATATTATATGAGGATTTAAGTTTGATTAAGAAATAAAAGAAATTACAAATATTATGATCAATCTTCTAAATCTAAAACTGAATTAAATAATTATTAAAAATTAATAATTAATCTTTTTTGTTAATTAAATTAAGATATACACCTAACTTTTTTATATAAAATTACATGAGATAATTTTGATTTATAAAAGATCAAGTAAAATGGAAGAACTGGAATGAAAATTAATTTAACTTGGAATAAACCTTCTCCAACATTTTTCAATACATGAATTTCCAGAATCTCACAAATGAATTATAATTTGTAAATATTTGTGTCAAACGTTGAGAATGCTCACACTCACACGTAATTCAATGTAAGGAAAACACATAATCACAAACCATTTTGAAATGTAGTAAATATTTTCTCATTACATCTCCTCTTGATTTCTTCTTCCTTATATGAACTTATGCAAGAACTTTATTTTTTATTCTTATCTTAAGATTCGAAAGTCTAATAACTTGTATGACATCTACCTCTACATTTACATGCATTTATACTTCAATTCTATGAATCATAGTTTTAGGTGGAGAACACCTATCCTAAGTAAGAGACATTAAATGTTATTAACTTTTATATTGTCACTCATCTTCTACTTTTTTCTCCATGTGGTTTTTTTCTAATTTTCATGGTGACTTTACTTTTATCACGACAAGCTACTCTATTTATATTATGTTGTATTTATAGTCAAGGCAAGATTTACTATAGGATTCATCCTCCTTAGTTGTGAGAAAGTGGTGGAAGACCACAAGGTTCTCACTTAATTACAATAGTAAAAGGAGATGGGAAGGTGGAGAGGCAAAAGCAAAGCTAAGATTGAAACAACAATAGGAGGAGAGGATTGGAAAAGGGAAAATTGGTACTTTTCTATTAAATTATCAAATTAAAAATTTAAGGTGAGTGAACTTGTGTAGGAAGAGTTAGAGTTGGGGATGGAGTGGTAGTTGAGGCTGGTGTAGGCAGAATTTGCGTTTAAGAGGGGTGTATATAGAAATAATAGTAATTATATTTATTAATATTATATATAATAATTAACAATAACAATTATTAAAACCTATATAGAATATCTTAAAAATATACCAATAATAATATTTTATAATTTATATTTTATGAGACTTAAATTATATAATAATATAGTTAGTAAAATATATTTCAATATGATGTATTTTCAAGACTTATCATCATTACATTGAAAGTTCATTTCACATAAATTTACTAGAGTAAGTGTGAGTTGGAGTCTCGCAATAAGTAGAAATAGTCAAGAACAACATATAAAACACAAAGCCTCATAAATTTGCTATCTCAAATGTTTTAGTAGAATGTGGAGTTATGGCATCTTGTGTATAAGATTGTTTATAAATTTATGTCAAATATCATTGATTTCATTTATGAAAAGAATCCAATAATCACATATTCAAAATTCAAGTTGGTTGATTTTTGTTGTTCCAGACAAATTCAGTTGGTTGATTTTTTCAAAACAGCTGATTAAAACTGATAGTCTTATACTTGTTTAATACCAATTAATGAAATTAATTGACTCATTCGACAATGAACTGACTAAACTAGAGAGCCTAGATTCTTTGCTCATCCACATGTAATGAAATTCATCAGTTATTTCGACAATTAAGCTAACTAAATTAGAGACTAAAATTACTACAGCCCAAAATTAAGTGAAATAAGCTAATTATAACACGAAATAACTAACTAAAAAACTGAATGTCATAGCAGATTTCATTCAATATCACATAAACTGCAAATGTAACTGCAATAAATTAACATACATGCAAAATTAAACAATCAAACACACAAAACAACATGTAAAACAACAAGAATGAATCACAAACATGAATTAAATCACATTGGAGATATCATGAACACCTAATTCATTTCTCAATTGAAAAAATTTGTCTTTAGAGAGTGGTTTGGTAAAAATATCAACAAGTTGGTTATGTGAATCAAAAAATTCAATTATGCAGTCACCATTTTGAACATGATCTCTAATGAAATGATGCCTTATTTCTATGCGCTTTGTTCTAGAATGAAAAATAGGATTTTTTTTTGTTAAACTGATAGCACTTGTGTTGTCACACCTAATAGGAATGTGATCTAGTTTCAAACCATAATAAAAAAGTTGTTATTTTAACCACAGAGTTTGAGCATAACAGCTCCCTGCTGCAACATACTCAGCTTCAACAGTAGACAAAGCCTCACTAGCTTGCTTTTTGCTATGCCATGATACTAGACTACTTCCTAATAGATGACAAGTTCCACTTGTATTTTCCTATCCAATTTACAACCAGCAAAATCAGCATCTGAGTATCCTAAAAATTAAATGATGCACCTTTTGGATACCATAATCCAACATTAACAGTACCTTTTAGATATTTTAGGATTCTTTTAGCAATTGCAAAGTGTGATTCTTTAGGATTGGACTGAAATCTAGCACACATGCATACACTAAACATTATATCTGGCCTACTAGCAGCTAGGTATAAAAGAGAACCTATCAAACATCTATATTTAGTGGAATCAAATGGTTTACCACTTTCATCAATATCAAGGTAGCTGCTAGTAGCCATAGGACTGCTTGATTCTTTCCAGTTGTCCATGTCATACTTCTTTAACAGCTCTTTGCAGTATTTTTATTGATTAAGAAATGTTCCATGATCCATTTTCTTGACTTGTAAGCAAGGTACCCTCCATTCTTTGAGTAAATCATTTTCTGCAGAGTTCAGTTCTGGTATCAAAATTTCAGCTTGTTCTTTCTGATTTTCACCAGCTAAAATTTCATCTGTTGTAGCTTTATCAGTTTGTAATTGTTCAGCTAATACACCTTCAATTAAATTTTCTTCTCCTGTACCTGTACCACTTACTGCACCCTCATTTTTCACATTAGTCTCATAAAAAAGAACGTGAATTAATTCCTCGATGATAGCTAATCTTTTGTTATAAATCCTATATACTTTGCTATTAGAAGAATAACTTAAAACAATGCATCAATAGCTTTAGCATCAAATTTGCCAAGTTTTTCTTTACCATTATTTAACACAAAACACTTGCAGCCAAACACTCTAAGATGTGCTATGTTGGGTTTTCTCCCTTTATACATTTCATAAGGGGTTTTCTTTAAAATAGGTCTTATCAAAACCTTATTTATTACATAACATGCAGTATTTACTACATCTGCCAAAAAATATTTAGGAATATTTGATTCATTAAGCATAGTCCTTGCTAGTTCTTCAAGTGACCTATTTTTCCTCTCAACTACACCATTTTGTTGAGGAGTTCTACATGTTGAAAAGTTATGTTTAATTCCATATTTTTCACAAAAATGATTGAACTTTTCATTTTCAAATTCCCCTCCATGATCACTTCTTAGAGCAATTATGCTGTAGCTTTTTTCAATTTGTAAAACCTTGGCAAGTTTCTTAAAAGCATGAAATGCATCATTTTTATTTGTAAGGAATAAATTCCAAGTAACTCTAGAGTAGTCATCTACAATAACTAAAGCATAATAGTTTCCACCAATACTCATAGTTCAAGATGGACCAAACAAATCTAAATGCAGCAATTCCAAAGGCTTTGATGTAGACACACAATTTTTCAGATTAAAAGATATTTTGGTCTGTTTTCCTCTTTGACATGCATGACAGATTTTTCCTTTTTCAAATTTCAGCTTTGGTAGCCCCAAAACAAGCTCTTTTGAAACTAGTTTTTCTAAATGTTTCATGTTTATATGTGAAACTCTTCTATGCCAAAGCCATGAGCTATCTTCTTTAGACATGAGACATGTAAAATTGTTTGCACTCATATGATCAAGATTAAGAATGTATATATTTTCAATTCTCTTTCCTAGCATGCAAATTTTTTCAGACTTTTTCTCAATAATTTGGCAATGGTTTGTTTCAAAGGTAATTTTAAAACCTTTATCACACAACTCGCTAATACTAAGAAGATTATGCTTCAAACCTTCAACATATAACACATTTTCAATAAGGATTGAAGAAATGTTACCAACATCACCACTTCCAAGTATTTTCCCTTTGTTATTGTCCCCATATGTGACAAATCCTCCATTTTTCAAAGTCAGTTTGACAAACTTCCTTTTGTCACCACACATATGTCTTGAACAGTCACTATCTAGATACCACAATGATTCTTTAGCCTTCAAGAACACCTACAAAACACAATCAATGGAGAATATTTGGTACCCACATCAATTTGGGTCCATGAAAATTAGTTACCTTTTCTATCACATTTTGGCTTCCTAACATATTTGCCACTAGGAATTCCAAATTTTCTGATATTGCAAGACTTTAAAACATGTCCTTTGTTCATACAATAAAAACATGTAATGAATAAAGTGTTGGATGGTTTTCCATGTGAAAAGAAATTTATATAAGGCTTTTGTTTCTTTTGAAAACCATTTTTATTTATTACATAATTTTGAAAGCCTAAGAGGGCATCCAAATTGGCTCTTCCCATGGTGAATCTAGCTTGAGCTTTGTTCAAATAATCAATTTTATCTTCTAAAATTTTGCAGTTTTTGCAAAGTTTTACAGCATGATCATAATTGCAAATTGAAGCTTTATAAATCATTTCAAGATTCTCAAAATTAGTTTTTGAATTTTCAAGCTCTTTCTCTATCTCTTTCACCTTGTTCTTTAACCAATTATTCATACCTTTAAGCTTATTGTTTGAACAAGAAACTTTATTAGCTTCTTCATGCAATTCCAAAAAATTATGCAGCAACTGATCATAATTGACACAATTTTGAGTTGTTGAGGAACTTACACTACTTGTTGTATCACAATCAGCCATAAGACAAAGATTGGCCTTTTCATCCTCATTTGAAGAATCACTACTAGAGAAGACATCATTCTCATCCCATGCTATATATGCCTTCTTAGTTTTGCATGATTTTTCATGTTTCTTTTCTCCATTCTTCTCTTTGTTTTGAGAATATGGACATTCAACCTTAATATGTCCCTGTTTTCCACAACCAAAACAAGTGAAGTTAGGAGAAACCAAATCATATTTTTTATTGTACCTCTTGTGTTTGTAACATTTGTTCTTGTATTTCAAGAACTTGTTGAACTTTCTCACTAAGAGGTTCAGATTTTCTGCATCACTTTCTTCATGTGTTTCATCATCACTAATCTCCTCTTTATGAACTAAGGTCTTCAAGGTTAGCCCCTTCTTTTTCTTGTCACTTTCCTCTTATTTAGCAAGCCTATTCAGCTCAAGTTCATGCTTCCTCAAATTTCCAAAAAGTGCAGCAACACTCATTGTTGTTAGATCCTTAGATTCAGAAATTGTTGTCACTTTAGGTTGCTAATTTCTATTCAAACACTTCAGCACTTTTATGTTCAACTCTTCTTTCTCAAACACTTTGCCAAGACCTATAAGATGATTTACAATGTGTGTAAATCTTTTCTGCACATCTAAAATTGTTTCTCCTGGACAGCATCCTAAACATTTCATATTCTTGGATCAAAGTATGTTTCCTAGCCCTTTTAATATCAACAGTGCCTTCATGTGTTACTTCCAACACTTCCCACATTGCTTTGGCATTGACACACTGTGAAACACGAAAAAATTCATCAAGATTAAGTGCAAATGTTATAATATTTTTTGCTCTACAATCATACTGCACTTTCTTTTGTTCTTCAGCAGTTCAACTATCCCAAGATTTCTCTTCATCTTTATCCTTGTCTTTAGGGATATATGTTCCATTAATTATAGCATTCCAAATACCTTTATAAATTGATTCAATGAAAATCTTCATTCTTACTTTCCAAAAAGGGTAGTTTACACCTGAAAAACATTAATAGCCTGTTTATAGAAGCACCCTCTGCAAAAGGTAATTTCCCTTTAGCCATGTTTTTAGAATTTTTAGAAAAACTTGAATATTTTACATGAACCAGCTTTGATACCAATTGTTAGAATAAATGGCTGAGTTTAAGAGGGGGGTGAATTAAACTCTCAAAAGATTTTCGAAATCCTTGGCCAATTTTAGAAAAATAGTTTGCAATTGCAAGTGAAATCGGGTTGCAAGTCGTCATCTTGAACTTCTTCAAGATATCCTCGGCATACCGTTCCTGGCACACAAAAATACCTTACTCAGTGTGTCTGAGGAGGTGTTTCATCCTTAGTGTGTCTAAGGAGGTGTTTCCTTTATCTTTATTTGTTATTGCATGAATTGGTGTTTGTAATTTCAATTAAAGATAGTGGGGTGCTCATCACATATTTGTGGTAATTGGGAACTAGACGTAGGATTGGCTAAATCCGAACCAGTATAAATCTCTGTGTTCTTTCTCTTTCCCTATCTCTTTTTATTGTGGATCATATTAACAATTGCAATTCACACTGCGCTCATCAAAGGTTAAGGAAAATTCGCATCCTGGTTTTAAAACATTTATTTAAAATCTGGAAAATTATTTTAAAGAGAAGAAGTTTCTTAAAAATCCAATTCACCCCCCCTCTTGATTTTTACACTGCCGTTTATTTTTAACAATCAATACCTTCTTTCTCCTTATAGCCTTTTACTACAAGTTGAGCTTTGTATCGCTCAACCACACCATTTGCATTCATCTTTTTCTTGTAGACCCATTTAACACCAATCGGCCAAGCTCCTCTCGGCAAGTTGGTCAACTACCATGTATTGTTGCACTTAATTGCGCCGATCTCCTTATGCATTGCCTGCTTCCACTTCTCGTCCTGCACCACCTCATCGAAGCTCAAATCTTCCGAGTCTGCCAAGAGACATACAACGTGCACCTCTTCGGTGGAGTTGTATATATCTTACAGGCTTCTCATCCTCGGATGTCGAGGTTCATCTAACTCCTCGATCCTCGGCTGTCAAGGTTCATCTTCCTCCTTGGCTAACTCTTCATTCACTCTGGTCGGGGTTATCCCGACCTCCCACCCTCTTCTTCCAGCGGTTTCTTTAGCCGAGTTGTCCCAGTTCCACTCGCTCCCTTCATCGACGTGCACATCTCGGCTAACTATGACCATTTTGATTATTGGCTCATTGAGGCTGTAGGCCTTCAACTTCTCGTCATACCTAATGAACATGTACTTTTCGCTCCTATCATCGAGCTTTGTTCTTTGTTGACCTCGAACACTCCTATAAGCTAAATTGCCGAACACTCTGAGATGTGACACACTCGGCTTTCTTCCACTCTACACTTCCTGAGGTGTCTTCCTGCCAAGCTTTGTGTGTGGACACCTGTTCTGCACATATACCGAGCACTGTACGGCTTCAGCCCAGAACTTATTCAGCAAGTTCTTGCCTTTTTGCATAACTCGAATCACGTCGAGGATGGTTCTGTTCTTCCTTTCTACCACTCCATTTTGCTAAGGAGAATATGGAGCTGTTAGGAACCTCCTTATCCCATGTTCCTCGTAATATTTCGTGAACTCGGATGAAGTGTTTTCTCCTCCTCGGTCTAAGCATACCGACTTGATCGGCCTACCCGTCTCCTTCTCTACCATAACTTTGAACTTCTTAAACGTCCCGAACACCTCAAACTTCTCTACTAAGAAATATACCCATGTTTTCCTAGAGAAATCATCCACAGAGGAAATAAATTAACTTTTACCACTGAAGGACTTAGGGGAAATCGGTCCACATAAATCCGAGTTGTTCTCGTGCTTGGAACTCAGCAGTCCTCGGAAATGGTGTCCTTGAATGTTTGCCGAGCACACACTCTTCACAAAATTTCTTTTCAAACTCCATCCTCGGTAGTCCATGCATCCTCTGATTCTTCACCAACTCAGTCAATCCACCGAAATGTAGATGACCAAACTGGAAATGCCATATCATCACCTCGTCCTTCACGTCCAGCTTCACACACCAACCTTGGACAACTTTCAAGTCGAGCTTATACATCCAGTTCTTCTTCATTTCTACTCGGGCAATCAAGCGTCTGAGTTTATCCCTCAGCTGTAGAGCTCAGTCCTTCATCAAAATCGAGTATCCTTTCTCCATCAGCAGACCAACACTCAGGATGTTGCTCTTGAGATCGGGTACATAGTAGACGTTTCAGATCTCACCAATTCGGCCATCCTTCTGTAGGTACTAGATCGTACCTCAGCATTTCACCGCCACCTTGGATGCGTCACCGAACAACACATGTCCGACCTCGACTTTATAAAGATCCTAGAAAAGGTTCTCGTCTCCTCACATGTGGTTACTCTCACCTGTGTCGACATATCATTCTGACCAATAGTCCCTCACGATGTGTTCGACCTCTCCACGCAGTTTACCAAGTAGCAATCTTTTGCGTAGTGGCCAAACTTCCCACATTTGAAACACTTGATGTTAGTGATGTTTGACCGACCTCCTATATAGTTTCCTCGTCCTCGGCCATGCAAGTTTTGTTGGTCAGTCAGCTCCTGCTCTCCCTGACCTCTACCACCTCTGCCACCTCTTCCTCGGCCTCGTCCACCTTGTCCTCTACCACCTCGGTTTTGGGTATTTTGATCATAAGCCGACACCTTTGCTTAGAGTGCTTGACTAAGATTATCACCTTTTCTCTTCTTCCTCTGCTCATGTGCCATAAGTGACTCAACAAGCTCTTCAACCGACATTATTGGAAAGTCCTTCGACTCCTCAATAGCACAAAGGACATTCTCAAAGTTGTCGGTTAACGACCTCAAGACCTTTTGAACTACTCAGCTAGCGGGTAGTCTTTCCCCATTAGTGTCGAGTTAATTGACCACGGTTTGAACTCGGGAAATGTAGTAGGCCACCTTTTAATCCTCCTTCATGCTCATGGTTTCGAGCTCGCCTCTCAGAGTTTGAAGCCTGATTTGTCTGTTGATATTTCAGATTTGATGATGATTGCTGCAGTTTTTAGTTGATGGCAAATTATCTTTGTTTAGTTAACTAATTTCAAATATTAGTTTACTATTTTCATTAAAATAAGAAACATGTTGCAAATTTGTTTTAATGAATAAAGTCAACTATTTTGCATTTTAGCTAACTATTTTTCTCAGACCCTTCAATGTCTGAATATTAGCTATTGGGATTTAAGTCTCTCATCTTCTATAAAAGCAAACCTAATGAGAGAATCATATCCATTTATGTTCGTTGGTAAGTCAATTTTCGAGAGGGAAAATTTTTAATGGTGGGAAGATTGTAACACTCCAATATTATACTATAAAGATATTAAAATATAAAAATATTATATTATAAAGATATTTTGTTATAAGGATATTATGTTATAAATATATTCAGTTATAAAGGTATTAGATTATAAAGATATTGGATTATAGAGATATTTGATTATACAGATATTAGATTATAAAGATATTATATAATACAGATATTAGATTATAAAGATATTATATATTATATTATAAAGATATCAAATGATAAAGATAGTTAAAAAAAAAAAGGCTAGTTGGGTAGTTTGTTTTCACATATCTCTCTACCTCCATTCTCCCTATTCTTTATATTCTCTCTATTCTCTCTCTACACTCTCCCTATGGCTTACATACTGAAACCCTAATGGTATCTAGATCCAGAAGAAGCAATAGGAGGCTAATAGTGTAAGGTGGTGTTCTACCCAATCAGTTTTGTAAACGGGTAAGTCTAGGTTCGTTTATTCTTAAGAATTTTCTTTAAGAAATTTATGGTTTTTGAAGATTTTCTCAATCAATTCTCTTTATTAGGAGATGTAATCCAAGATTTTTGGATAAAAGATGAGCTAAGAATTAGGATTGTAATTTTTCATTCTGAGCAAGGAACAAACAAAAATCCAGATTAGGGAAGTTAATGTTCAAAAATATATAACTTGATGTTAGGGAAGTTAATGTTCAAAAATATATAACTTGATGTTAGGGAAGTTAATGTTCAAAAATATATAACTTGGTATTAAGAAAGTTAATGTTAACATATATATAACTAGTATGTTTTGTATAGTTTTGTATATTATTGTGATATTAATTGTAAGGTGTGAAAAACCTTATTTTTGTATTGTTTATGTTGTTTAAGTTGATAGTTGAATGTTTCTTGATAATCTATGGGATTGAAAACTTGTTTGAGGGGTAGAAATGAAAGTTTCTTTCCTTAGATGATTTTGGTCTCAATCCTATTCTTGCTTATAAATTTAGATTATTATCTCTAAATAAAATTGAAAAAAATGAGTGGTTATGTATGACCTATGATGTTTTTGTGTGAGGCTGAGTAGAGCGAAGGATTGGTGCTCATAATCTACTGATGTGTGTTAATGAGATGTTGGGTACTCGGGAGGTACAACTTTGTGTGAGACCGAGTAGAGCCAAGGTTTGGTACCCATAGTCTACTGATGTGTGTTGATGAGATGTTTGGTACCTGGGGAGCTACAACTTGCATTTTAGTGTGGTGAGCTATGCTAAAGCAGATTCAATGAGAACCCAGGTTCCACTGGTAGTCCTGGTCACATAAACTAAGATGCCAGGTGGTGAGGAGCCGATGAGGGTGCTGGAGACCTGCTCTGAAACTACATTGAGGTAGGCCAGGGCCAGAGTAAGATTGATAGTAGTCCTACCCTGTGGGTAGGGTGGTCAGAGTGTTATTGTGCCGGTACAGTAGCCGACCACAATGTAACCCACAGGTGTTAGTCTCTGAGTTTGGGTATAGTAGTCGTGTCTTCCGGAAGGTATTTTCCTTTTAGGACATTTTGAATGTGCATGAAAATTTTGTAATTATATGTATTACATGATAATATTATTTGTGGATTAACAAATTAAAAAAATGATAAAATAAAACAATAAATAATAAATGAAAAAACGTTACAATGAACTCACATCTAAATATTAATTATTATATTATTAAAAAAACATATATAGTTAGAGTATACATTTAATATATTAAAAGTATTAATGTATGCGTTTAATTAATACTTAATATCTCAGTCAATTTTTCCAATATTAAAATTATTAATATTATTAAACTATTTATGACATATTACTTACTATAAAAATTAATGGATACTTTCTAAATATATAATTTCTTAAAATTTATGTTGATTAAAAATATTATTAATAAAAAATAATTAGTCCATAATCAAAGACACAATATTGTTTTATGTTTAAAATATTATTTAAATATAATTTATTATATGATATTATATATATATATAAAGAGCAGAAATTGTTTCTTATAATTATTTTGTAGTACATCTATTTCTTAGAAATTTGTCCTCGTTCTTATAATGTAACTGTTTTTCTATAGCAAACTTATTCTAAATTTAATATTTTAATTTTATTGTAAGTTTTAATTTAGTTCAACATTAATTATTTTTATTTAAAATTAATATAATATTTAATGTAAAATAATTTTTTTTTTAAAATAATTCATATCAATCTTTTTTTTTCATCCCTTGTTTTAGATCTATATAACGTAGATTCATACAATCTTCCATCAAGCTATCTCATTCTCACCAACTGCAAAGATAATTCTGTGACCTATCTATGAATATTTATATCTTCAACAAATGAGCATCAATTTAGGCAGTGACAATGAAGAAGATGAATATACTTGCATATTGATCCCAAAAACAAATCAAAGAAGTACCAAAGGTATTATATATACCGATTCATAACCTTTATTAGTTTATATATATATATATATACTTATTTTTCTTATTTACTTTTTTATAGGATTTTTGTCAATGAAGCAAGAATTTGTGCCATGAAATCCAACAACATGGCTATGTGATGATGATGAACTCACTTAAGGGTATATCTTCTTCATCTAAAAATTTATTGGAAGGATTTTGGGGCTGCTGGTCTTCCTTTTCTGATTTTTTCAGTTTTCGGTTCATCATCTTCTCCAAGTATTTTTCCTATTCAAAAGTAAAGGATTGTGTTTGATAATCGTGGTTGGTGGTAGCTACGGAATATCTTACGAACCTGTTCCTCGTCAATGGAGATAACATGAAAAACAAGAAATAAGGAAAAAAAAAAAGTTTAGCACGCGTGTATGTATTATTAGTTTCTTTTAGTAGTAATTATACATTAATCTTTCATCTTCAACTAGTTTAAAATGATTTATTTCTTAGACTTGTGATTTAATAAAGATAAATTTCAAATAAATAAGAAATAAAAAGTTTACGAGCAGAGGATAAATATTTATATTTATTTTTAGTTTATCAAAACATTTATCTTTTTAAAGTTTATTTTGTCTAAAATTCTTTTAAGGAAAAAATAATTAAAATATTATTTAGGTTTTGTTAGTAAAAAGGACTATAATAAATAAAATACATGGTATATTCCCATCCATATACACATATACAGCTAATTACGTTGAATCCTCTGGGTATCCCTATGTATAACATTATAGGAGTTGCATTACTAAACGTTCTACATTGATAATCATTAACCACCTGCATTTGGAACTCAAAATTCGAATACAACACAAAGTCCATCACATATTATAAAATACTACGACAACATATTACATATTTAGAATAGGAGTTTCGGTACGGGTTGAGATAACTGAAATGTTATTTGATTGTCAAAATACAATATTGAAGAGGTAATAAGTTAAGAATCAAATATTCACAATCATATTCTTATTATAAAATAGCTCAATTTATATTAAGAATTATGTGTATTATAAATTTTAGACTAATATAAGGGTATATGTTATTAGTAATTCCTTTATAAATGATTATTAATATAGTTCATATTTGCAATTGATTGGGGTATGATTTGAATATTAAATTCATATTTGTATTCACTATTGATATAGATATGTGAGGTTCAAGTGATGACTCACCGTTTAAGCAACAATTTTATCGTTCAAGCGAGAATCATAATTAAAATTAAGACAAGTTCGGATAATATCTATAAAAACGAATTTATTTGTTTGTCATTTCTAGTTGTGATAATGAGTAGAATAGTTCATTATGGAAAATATATTTCCTAGCTTTATTAATATAATATGACAAGAAATAAAATAAGTTCACCACAAAAATTGAAGTTAAATGTGACAATTATTTTTGTAAAGTATGGAATATGCTTGTGATAGGTGTTGTACCACCATAAATCTTTCTTGTTTCCACAACTTAATAAATGAGTTTAAGTTGAAACGTTATTATATTCATCACTTATTACAATGTATTAAATGACGATTTCATTACGTATACATCGACAGTTTAAAAATATCGTAATTATCACTACAAAAGAACAATTCACTATGTAAAATATCGTAGTTACAACTAGCTCTACTAACATTGTTATATCACATTTCTGCATGTCACCTTAAACAAACTTATGTAGAAATGTGTAGTAGTTTGAACTACCATAATGTTTATAGCATATATATTTTTTATATTGCAGGTTTTATTTTTATTTCATATTAATATTGAATCTGTCAATACTTTTTAAAATTTTTATTAAAATATTTACAACTAGAAAGGATATTTTAATATTTTTATTTTACAAAGATAAATGTAACAAATTAATATAAATACAAAAATACTTTATAAAAGTAAAGAGAACAATGTTATTAATATAAATTGTTCAAGCCATTCAGGAAGTCATATATGTTGTTTTTAGAAAATTAAAAGGTACAATATTACAAAAAAATTTAACATTATAAAAAGTCCTATTATTTTCCTTGATTGTTGCCTTGGTTCAGATGAATATTTTATGTTGGGTGATGGAACACCACTTGCATTCAATTGCTGAAATAAAATAAGATTGTATAATTATTTTCAATATATTTACAAAATTATTTAATTCATGTTATTTTTGTAATTTATTTATACTTGATTAATAGAGGTGTTAACTTATACAACAATTATTGGAAGTAAATCTTTCTAAATATTTTGTGTAAATACAATGACAAAAACAAGTATCTGCATTTGTCGCTATAAAGTTGCAAATTCATTTTCCTTTTTTTTATAACTTTTTTTTCTATTTTTATGTACTAGTTGCACTTCATGAACAATTGCAACAGTATATTCATGTTGCAATATATTCATTTTTGAATGAATAATGCTGTTGTGTATAAATTTTGTGCAAATAATTACTCTAACACCATGAAGATGAGATTGGCATATTATAAATTTTAAAATTGATCAAGCCTCTAACAAAATAGATGCTTAAGATAAATTTTTCAAAAATATTGATTTGTATTCATCTATTATCTTGGGTGACATGAAGCTAAGACATATACATAAAAAATACTTAAAATAAATCATGTATAATTTATTGGATGATGTGAATTCTCTATTAATAATATATGGCGATATGAATGTATATACATGTATATTATGTAAATATTAACTAACCCTTTCATATGGTTTGGTTTGTGTTTTATTAGGATTGTACAACAGTAAATAACATTACAAGTTAAAATCAAAGTTTTATTTTTTATTTCTTGACTGTTTTGAAAAATTAAATATATTGAGGATGATTAAAGTTTTAACATATTAATTATATAATACATTAAATTAATGCATATATTAATATATTACACAAATAATTAAGTACATAAATTACATTAATATGTTATTAATTTGTATAATATATTTAATGATATGACATGCATACATTTATGATATTATTTAATAATTAAATATATATTAATTAATTTTTTATTCTAAATCAATTTAAATAATCAGTTTAAAAGAAATTATTAAAAAAAGTAATTAATGTTTATTTCATTTCATTAAATTTTTCCTATATAAAAAGTGAAGATTCATATCAATTTTCATCAAAGATAAAATTAACTTTTAGGTATATATGAAGGTTTAGAGTTGGTGAAATAGCCACATGAAGAAAGATGAAGATGAGGAAGAAGAATGCAATCATAAAGTTTTGAAAGAGGGATGAGATCTCAAGATCAAAGAAGCATACCAAAGGTATTGTATATTTAGACATTTGATTCATTAGATTCACTTTCTTTTTTCATTGTTGATTTATATTTAATTATTAAAGTAAAAAAACATTTGGTTTATAGAAGATTGCCGTTTTCAGTGATAGATATATTGAATACTAATAACAGTTTGTGGCAGTTGTAGGCATGGGGAAGGAGAGATTTATAATGGAAGAGAGTAGAAATGTGTGGAAAAAGTAGTTGCCTTATATATCTCATAACTCGCTTCCTGGCTTGACTACTTGCTCATAACTCCCTTCCTAGCTTGACACTACTAGAATTTCTTTATTTTCATGAGAATTTTTCTACAAATTTGTTATAAAAATTGGTAAGAAAAGAGTTTTTTGCTATTTTTCTTATAAACTTTCTATAAATTTGTAGGAAAATTCTCATGAAATATTAAAAATTTTAGTAGTGTGAAGATTTGCTCGGAATTGAGAAGTCATTGTTCCGTCCATGCCTTCAGATATTACAAATAGGTTGGATGAAGTTGTTTCAACAGTGTTACTTGTTTTGAGACACAACAACTTCTTCATTTTTTTTTTCATTGATTGGATGTGTAGTGTCGATAGACGTATATTTTTGTGAGAGTGATCCAACTTATGTAAAATCAAAATTGAGGAAGTATCAAATGTATTATATATAAATTAATAGATTTTGTTATATATTTTTTCATTGTTTTATATTTTTGACAGAGGGTTTGGATTTTTATAGAAGTGCTAAATTGATGTTTATGGACAGTAGATGTATTAAATGCACTCAAGGCATATGCAAAACAAAACAAACCAAACTTCATCTTTAAATAAATAAAAACATGGAATAATTACACTAATTCTATATCTACATGGCATGTTTTATAAGAAATTATTCATAAGAAAGTAAAGTATTTTAAGAATATTTATAATAGGTTTAAAATGAAATATCTAGAACACTTCAAATATTTAGATCTTCAACAAATGAGTATCAATTACAATGACGAAGATGAATATATTTGTTTTAATGTAGATCATATTGATTTCAAAATCAAATCAAAGAAGTACCAAAGGTACTATATATAGAAGTATTTTTCTACTTGATCGGACTCATAACCTTTATTAGTGTTTATATATATACTTATTTTTCTTTTTTATCTTTTAGAGGATTTTTGTCAATGAAGCCAGAATTTATGGCATGAAATCCAACAACATGGCTGTGTAAAGAAGAAGAACTCACTTAAGGATATGTCATCATCTAAAAATTTATTGGAAAGATTTTTGCGTGTTGATCTTCCTTTTATGATTTTCTCAGTTTTTGGCTCATCATCTTCTCCAAGTATTTCTGATTTTTCCAATTGAAAAGTAAAGGATTGTGTTTGATAATGGTGGTTGGTGGTGGCTATGGAGTATCTTACGGACCTGTTCCTCATCAACGGAGACAACATTAATAAGGAAAAAAAAGTACAAGCGAATCAAGATGACATGAAAACTCTTTGACATGGAGAAACAGACTCTTTGAGAAATAATTATTTGATAAAGAATAAGTTAACCAAGTGAAAAGCAACCGAAGGATTAAAGGATGATTTTATGTTAGAAGTAAAAATTAGTTTCTAAGGTTTTTTTTAAACTTTTTAATGTAATATTATTTATTATTCTTTTTCCTGTAATAAATATCGTGTAAAAATAAAAAAACAAGTGTTAAACTCTGTACTTTAGTTTTAACTTTTGAATGTAAAATTAATAAAATAACATTAGCTTGATAGAATTATATTTCACTTGCATGTGTTGTTTTAAGGACAGAAATTATTATGAAATAGATAGATTTTAAGGCTGTAATAATATTTTGTAAAACAATGCTGTTTTGTTGCATCGTTTCTAACATAGAAAGCAAACGCTAATTTATAAAATTCTTCTCGCTTTTTAATTCCTGATCACCATAAATTTTCTAAGTCACATAAGCATGGTAATCAAAATAACAAATTAAATCATAAATTCTCAAGTAAACTCGAAATTTGGTAACTTTTCAGTAGGATTCACTTCACTTTGAACAAACTCGTGACTCCATGTCTGTTTTTTTTTAATTAAATTTATATACTTCATTCTGTCCTATTATTTATATTAAATTTACAGACTTTTATATGGTGTCAAGTATGTGTTTTAAAGGGTCCCAATTTGTTAATACTAACATATACTTTTGTATTTATTGAAATTGAAATCTTATTCACATTAATTCCTATATTTTCTTATAGTATTTTAGCATAATTTAATTTATAATATATGTTTGGGATTGCGAAGATATCAAACTCAACAAGGGTCTCCTTTCAGCACGCGTCTAAAATTATGATTAATTTTTTCTAGTATTATTTATACATTAATCTTTCCATCTTCAAATAGTTTAAAATGATTTGTTTTTTAAACTTAATAAAGATACATTCCGAATAAATAAGAAATAAAAAGTTTACAAGCAGAATATAAATATTTAATTTTTATTTTATTAAAACATTTATCTCTTTAAAGTTTCTTTGTCTCTTTTCAAAAATAATTGAAATATTATTGTTTTTTTAATAGAAAAGAATAAAATAAATGTACCTCATATATATATATATATATATATATATATATATATATATATATATATATATATATATATATACTACATTAGATCCTCTAAATATCCCTTTGTATAATATTATAGGATCTGCATAATCAAATCTCCTATATTGATAGTCATTAACCACCACCTACACTACATACATCTTTGAGCTTCAAAATTCTAATAGAGCACAAAGTTCGTTACACATTATAAAGTACTACAACAACATAGCACGAATTTAGAATGGTAGGTCCAAACAATTAAAATATTATTGTGCTATAAGAATACAGTGTTGAAGAGGTAGTAAGTTAAGAATCAAATATTGACAATCATATTCTTGATCATAGTAAATAACATAATCTGTATTAAGATTTTAATTCTTCTTCTTCTTCTTTATGGATATTTTGAGAAGGAGAGATGTTCTTGGTATAAGGTTTGATATCTATCACTAGCTATATACGATTTTTGAAAATGTCAAAGGAAATTTTTGTTTATAGTGTCATATTATGTATATGTAAAGGGGAAGGGGTTAAAATTAGCATCTTACAAATGGAATGATTGTTTAGATGTGTTTAAAATGTGATAGTGAATTATTCTCTATATATAAGAGATTGATATGTATACATTTGCTTATGATTTTTGGACGAATGTGAAGGGCATATGACATTAATAATTCCTTTGGAGATGATTATCAACATAGTTTATGTTTGTGATTGACTTGAGTATGATTTGGAGATTAAATTCATATTTCTATTCATTATTGTATAGATATATGAGGCTTAAGTAGTGGCTGATCACTCAAGCGATAGTTTTGTAGTTCAAGTGAGAATCATAATGATGGTGCATGAGTTCTAGAACTTATGAGACCATGCAACTACGTTGTAGTGTTCAAGTAATGACATGATCATTCAAACATGGAAGGAAAGATATGTCTTGTGTTTTTGGAAATAGTTAGAAGAGACACAACACATACATCATTCAAGCATTGTGAAAAAGCTCAAGTAATAGGCGTTGAAGCATGTGTTGTTAATTATATATGTTGATATTTGATTAGTGTGTGATATGTATATTAACGAGAATGATGAGGTTGATAATAATTTATTTATATATATATATATATATTGTGTTATATATCTTGTGGTATGTTGTTCTTTATGGATTTGTTATCCTTAATGGATGTGTGATGAGAATACCTGGAATAGTATTAGGTCCCAAGGTTATTATTACCCTTTATGGGTGTGTGATGAGAATACTTGGAATGATATTTAGTTCCAAGGCTCGTAATATTAAGAACAAAGTACATTAAGGAAATGAGAGATCCTATGACTTACTGATAATTTGATCACATAAATCAAGACATTGGATGGTGAGAAGCTTAAGAAAATTTGTGCATTAGATTGTTCCAAAGTAAATACATGAACTACCTGACATACGAATATAAGGTTAAATTTTCAAGAAACTTTTCATGAGTCAAGTATTAATATCTAGTGTAACATGCTTAATATGAGTTTTTGTTAGATGTTGAATGCAATAAATTACACTATTTCATTCGGATGTAGTAGAAGATTCTAATATTTTGTACAATGATTTATTTATAATTTGTGATGTGTGGTGTTTTGATATTAAGATGGGATTGATGTGTGTTATGTATATCTTGATTTATGAAGTAGAATTTAAAATTGAGTCACTCTTGCATGTATGTTTATGATCATACATGTTACATGTGCAAATAATGTTGGATGTAGTACCAGTAGAGCTACATAGGTTAAGGATATAATTGTTTAGTTAAAAAAGTTGTACATATTATCTTAGGAACTCAATGTTCCCTTGTGACAAAATATATTATATACAAATATTAGTGGATTTATGTTTACATATTATTATATACGTATCAATAGTTAAATGGCAAGTTGCATGAAATAAATATGAAATATATTATTTTTTAAATAATTTTAATTAAATATTTTTTTATTGAAAAAAGGCATTAGTATGTTTATGATGGATAGAATAATTAATTTAATGATAAAATAGAGAAAAATTATTTTATAATTGAAATGTAAGAAGATTAATGAAATGGAGGATGTACACTTAAATCTAAATTAATAAAGAATGTGAAGAATTATGATAATTTTATTTGATATTGAATGATGTGGATGAATTAAGTTGGTTATGAATGAATTTTATTGGTTGATGTGTTTGGGAAATTACTTAGTTGGTATTTTGGTATGTTGAGAAAATGGAATCATATAATTATTGAGATATGTGAGGTTATGAGTGAACAAATACAATAGATGAAAATGTATTGTGGCCAAATATTGGTTGTTGTTAGGGAAAACAATGGGGTGAGACGAATTTCACTTTTCCATAATCTCTAAAACAATGGGGTGAGATGAATTTCACTTTTCTATAACCTTTAAAGTAAAAATTTATTCTCATATTTATTTTCATATATAACAGGTATATAATTTTTATCTCATCCTTATCCTCATAGGGTAATAGATATAGTTCTTTGTGCTTATGTACCCATCATTTTTCTGTTCCAAATATTAATTAAATATGTTTTATAAAAAGTAGAAATTAAAAAAAAAGAAAACATCAAGTTATCAATGATTAAATGTTAAAAGGATACACATTTTCTTTTTTCCAATGTCAAATATTAGTGAAGAAAATATAATTACATAAATATCAAATTAGAATAGCACATAACAATTGGATAAAGGCGAAATAATCATTAAAAAAAGTGAAAAAATTACCAAATGTGTGTCTTAGAAATAAGTTGCAAAACTAAAAATTAAATAAAAGTTAATATAAGTTTTTTAGGCTATCTAATAAACTAAATGTGTTTTAATAATTTAAAACGGAAACAAGTATGTGAACATGACTGGGTGTGGGGATAAGGATGAGACAGATATGTTCATACTCATTCTAGTCCCCATACCCCATTTAAAAAATTGGGTATATTACCCATACCCATATTTGTACCTGTATCCGACTAATATGAGGATTTTCTGTCAAAATCAAGATGAGTTCAGACAATATCTATGAAAACGAGTTTATTTGTTTGTCATCCCTAATTGTGGTGATGAGTACAATAGTCCATTACGGAAAAGATATGAAGTCTTATTTAAATAAATGTTGAAGTCTTAGGTTACTCGGAACATCAACACTTTGAGAGAGAAGAAAAGAGAAAGTCATTCCCGTTTTTTCACAGGGTTGATACGGTAAAACCATTATTTCATATTCATTCACCGTTGGATCGAGTTGGAAATTTAACAGATGGTTTTTTACACTTGGTTCTTCATTATGAACGGTTGAATCAATAATACGAGGTTTTAGTACAAAGATATTAAGTTCGCACAGTGGCTTGATTTGAGGTTTTTCATCTTCTTTGTTCTCTATTTAACAAGGAAGAGGAGAAGAGAAAAAGGAGAATTTTAGGCTATCAGGAGTACCGTTTACACATCAAAAAGGTAAGGGGGAGTAAGAAATCACTTTGGGGTGTGGGATATCTGTTGGGTAGCGGAATTGACCCCCAATTCCTTGTTCTAGGTTTGCTTATGAAAGAGGAGTTTTCCTCTTTCATCTCTGTTTGGTTCCTAATTACTCTTATATGCTCTTTGTGATGTGAATTAGAGAATAATACATGTAATTTCTTAATTCCTTATTTTAGGTGTGTTCTTGAAAGAGGGGTTTTACTTTTTCATCTCTGTTTCATTCCTAATTACTCTTGTATACTCTTTATGATGTGAATTAAAGAATAACATGTGTAATTTTTTAAATTGATAATATTTTGACTATTTGACCCTAATTCCTTCCTTATTTTAGGTGTGTTCTTGAGAGAGGTTTTCTTTTGTTATTTCTGTTTGACTCCTAATTATTCTTGTGTGTTCTTTATGATGTGAATTGAAAAATAATATATGTAATTTCTTAATTTGATAATATTTTGATTTCTTTAGAGCACCCTAAGGGTTCTTGTGATACCCTAAGGAGAGGATAGTCAAGGGTAATATAATTTTAATAATTAATGAAGGATAAGGTGTATTAATTGGATATTATTATACTGTCTTATTCACTGATTATGATAAAGTCATGTGTTAAGTGATTGTGACTGTAAAGGTGAACTAAGGTGAAGGAAAATGTGTATGAGTGTATAAGAAGTCATTACACTTATGTGAACATGCATCATAATGTGAAATCATAATGTGAGATCATAATATGAGATCATAACATGAGATTATAACGTCAGATTATAACATGAGATAATAACGTGAGATCATAATGTGAGATCATTGTGTATCGCATTGGTGGTCAAGTGTGATATGTGATTGACGTTACATGTATTCATTATCATAGTGTATATATGGGTATGACATGCATTGTATTTAGTGCGATTGTGATATGGATATGTTATGCTTATGGATAATTCTTGGTGAGTATTGATTAATTATTTTTTGTGTGTGAGACTATCCTGCAATATCTTTACACCGTAACCAGAGTAAGATATTTCTCACTGCCTTTGTTTCTTTGTCTTATTTTTCCTTTCATATTATAGGTGATTCCTAATTTGATGTTGGTAATTTTAGTGGTAAAACTTAGTTTTCATGGGATTGTTCTAATATGATATGTGACACCAGGATAGAACTAGAAAATTAGAACCTTGCTTTTGTTTATTTATTTTTAATTAAGACTCTAATTGGTTTATTTTACATTATGTAATGTTATTAGTGAATGTGAATCCTTTACCTTGTGTATTATAGATTTTATTAATTATGAGGTTACTCTATGCCTTATGAAACATGTTACATTTATTCTCGTGATATATCATGTGGTGTAGAGGGTGTTACATTTAGTGGTATCAGAGTTTGGTTGTTCAAAACCAGACTTGTGTGTTATGTGCCTACTATTGTTTGTTGTGTTCTATGATAGTGTTATAACTTGATGACTTACACTTAATTTTATTACTTTTCTCATAACATGGCTAGTAGGAATGATTGTACGAGACACTCCTCAAGTGTTAGCACAAGCTAGATGTAATGGTAAAACTGAAACTATGCTTCTTCATGGTTAGAGTGTAACCATCCATTCTCTTTTAAGGGATGATATGATCCAGATGATATTATAGTTTGTGTGATTAATGTAAAGATCTTTCTGGAATGTTCTACTAGTATTTCTAGTAAGTAGTTCTAGTTGACTTGATCTGTTTGCCTCTTAGTCAATTAGACATTATTCTTGGTATGGACTATTGATCTTCCAACTATGTCTTGTTAAACTGTTTTGATGAGTCAATTACATTTGGTGAAAGTAAGAGCACAAAATTTAAATTGGTTTAAAAGAAAGAAAATAATAAGGTATACATATGATTTTAGCCTCCTGGAAACTTAATAAAGATAATGAGCTTAACAAGATTCCTGTACTGAGTGAGTACCCCGATGTTTTATCTAAGGATGTAATTGTCTACCACTTGAGAGGGAGATTGAGATCTCCATAGATTTAATATCTAGTACTACACTTATATCTATAGCACCCTACATAATGTCCCCTAGGAAATTGACCAAGCTTAAAAAGAAAATAGAGGAGCTTCAAGAGAAACAGTTCTTTAAGCCTAATGTATCACACTAGGGAGCACCAATGTTACTATTGTCAATTGAATCACTATCATTAAGAATAAGTACTCTTTACCTAGGATAGATGACTTGATGGACCAATTAGTTAAGGCACGTGTTTTCAATAAGATAGACCTAAGATTCGGTTACCACCAAATTTCAGTGAGGTCTTAGGATATTTTGAACACATTTTTACGACCCGTTATAGGCACTATGGGTATTTGGTTATGCCTTTTGGAGTGACTAATGCACATAGTATCTTCATGGACTACATGAACAGGATATTTCACACATATCTTGATAGGTTTGTAAGAGTATTCATAGATGACACCCTAGTGTACTCCACAACCAAGGAAGAGCATACCGAAGACCTCAGGTTTGTCCTACAAACCCTGAGAGATAAACAATTCTATGCTAAGTTGTCTAAGTGTGAGGTTTGGTTGGATAGTATGAGCTTCCTAGGTCATGTAATTTCTGAAGGAGGGATAGTTGTAGACCCTGCCAAGTAGTTGTGCTAGAGTAGGAAGCACCTAAGTTAGTCTTTGAGATTAGGAGTTTTCTATGATTGGCTGGATATTAAAATAGGTTCATGGAGACTTTCTCTAAGTTAGCTTTGCCCTTAACTAAGTTAATTAGGAAGAACCAACCGTTTGTGTGGATGCCAAGTGTGAGGAGAGTTTTCAGGAACTGAAGAGAAGATTAATTAGTGCACTAATATTAGTGTTACCCAATCCAATCCTAGTGAAACATTTGTAGTGTACTATGATGCCTCTAAGTTGAGTTTAGGGATAGTGCTTATGCAGAATGGTAAAGTAGTAGCATATACCTCTAGATGACTTAAAATTCATGAGCAAAAGTACCCTACCCATGATTTGGAGTTAGTTGTGATAGTGTTTGTCCTTAAGTTATGGAAACATTACCTTGGGTCGAGTTTTGAAGTGTTTAAAAGGAATTGAATATAAGGCAAATGTGATGGTTAGAGTTTCTTAAGGATTATGATTTTCAGCTTAACTACCACTCGAGTAAGACCAATGTAGAGAGTTTAACCTTATAGAGGAGTTTAAGGATATAAGCTCATCTTGTGAGTTAACCACTAGTAGTATTAGATTGGGAGCTCTTAGAGTGACCAATAACTTAATTGAAGAGATTAGAAGCGGATAGAAAATAGATCCTTTCCTATTAAGCCAAGTAGAGAAGCTAAACCAAGGTAAGGATAATGACTTTTGAGTAGGAATTGATGGATTGTTGAAGCTTAAGAGTAGGTTGTGTATTTCTTAAGGATATTGAAGTCTTAGATTGATTTTAATATATAGTTTAAGTGACCTAAGACTTCAATATTTATTTAAATAAGACTTCATATTCTAAAATTAATTTTTTCATAATTATAAAGATGAATACTATATATTAAAATCAACTTTACAGTAAATATTAAAATAATAAAAAAAGTATGTTAATTAAATTAAAAATCCTGAAATTTCTTAAAAATATTTAATTAATCTCATAAAAGAGTGTGGGTAAGGTGTAGAGAACTACCCCTATCATTGTGGAACGAGGACTGTTTTACGAAGTTGGTAATACCAATAGGGAAACTGGTTGAAATAGACAAAGCAACTAAAGATTAGGAAATACTGGAGTTCGCTAGACTATGCATAAGACTACAAAATGGATGTGAGGCGAATCAGAAGGAAAAGATCAAAATTAGTGGGGCAATATATGAAATTGTTCTAGAGGAGGAGAGCCCAACAATAGGAGTTTATACGAGAGCATATGGGGAAAAAGGAAGAGAACTGGAAGATGAAAATTCCTCGATTAGGTCATCATCAAACACAACTTCAAACTTTGATGAGGAGGAGGAGATAAATTATGAACTCAAGGCAGAGGGGACCGTGGAATCATCGGAAAATGTTACTGGAGAACGAAGTACAAAAATGGAGGGGCACAAAAAGGTACCGTTACAAACAGTGTCAGAACGGTCTAGAAACGTAATGAGAAAGGAAAAGTCTAGGTTGGCAGACTATGAACCAGAGCCATATAATACTTTAATCACCAAAAAGGAAAAATGTGCACTGTAAGATGAAGGAAAGGACATCTCCATGGTCAAAGAAACACAGGAAGGGCGATAGTTGGAATGGACCAAAATTGAGGCCCAAAAGCCACTGGAAACTTTACGCGATATGTTTAAGTTAGAGGGGTGCAACCCACAACAGAAGGAAGCCCAAATTGAAAAAAGAAGTAATGAGTGTCATAACAAAGCAGCAAGCAATGAAAGGATGTGCCCCTGGTACAAATTGGAATGCGATGACCTAGTAGGAGACATTGAAGGAAGGATTTGCAAAGAAGTACAACACCTCCCAACACCTAGGATGAATGTAGGTATCCATGGCCATAACCATGACGAGGATGAAAATGTTACCCGTAAAGTTCACGTACAGGAAGAGGCAACGCAAAGCTTTATGGGCAGCTTCAATGGCGACAAAAAAGACAAGATCAACAACGGCAGGACAAGAATTGACCAAGAGGGAGATGGAGGTAAAGCAAACCACGTAGATGAGCAACTTCACTCACCTTCAATGGTCAATACTAATGTAGGAGGCAATAATTATACGGGGAATGGAATTGAAGAACCTGGAACAATGCATGCCACGAATGCAGGTAGAAGCAAAGAAACTGATCAAGAGGTAAAGAGATCGAATTCGAAAGGGAAAGGAAACATCGACAGTGAAATTGATAGCAGAGTCGACGAAGCCGAAGGGGACAGAAACCGTAAGATCCAGGTCAATCAATCTCCTATTGATCCAAGCAGATTCCATTCACAGAGTAAGTGGAACTACGGTGAAACTAGTAGGAAGAAAAATGAGTCAAGTAATAGGCTAAATACCACAACAATTGAGGCAAAGGATAAGCATGTAACCAGGCCAGTCAGTTTTGTGATGTAATTCAATTTTGGATAAGGAATTTGATACCTGCAATAGACTATTCTGGCTAAATCATAGTAACTCTGAAGCTAATAGGTTATGGAAAATAGGAAAGGATGCGGGTTTTAGTATAATGGGGAGGAGGTTACTATAATTGATAAATTAACAGAGATGGAAAACAGGGATAAAGATAATAAATTATAAAGTGAGGGTGGGAAGAAAGTAAATAGTCATGTTAATTAGTACAATCAACATAAGAGGCTTGGGGGACCCGGGAAGGTTAGATATGTAAAGGAGTTGATAACAAAAGAAGGGGTTGCGATGATATGTATACAAGAGACCAAAATGTTCCTAATAAACAAAGAAATGAGTTATTATATGTGGGGACATAATGAAATTGATTGGGCTTATAACCCAACAGAACACGGGGCTGGGGGGATCCTAAGCATTTGGGATAAAGCGTTTTTGAATGTAATAGGGTGTATATGGGAAAGGGGTTTATTATTACTATTGGGATAAACAAACAGAAAAATGTTGTGGTTGTAGTGGGGAATATATTCACCATGCCAACTTAGTGATAAGGAGAGGTTATGGGAAGAGATATGCATAATTAAAGAATAACAACAACAACCATTTGGTGCCTAATTGGTGACTTCAATGCTGTCTGAAAAAGAGAGGAAAGAATAGGTAGAGGAGTAGAGAGAAACAATAGCAGAGAATACAAGGGGTTTAATGAATTTATTGAGAATATGGAACTCCTGGATATACCAATTGTGGGTAGGACTTTTACATGGTATCGTCCGGATGGGACTGCAATGAGTAGAATAGGTAGATGTGTTGTGACAGAGGGGTAGTTATAAATATGGCTAGGATTAAAAAGATTTGTCTTGGATAGGTGTGTTTCAGATCATTGTGCGCTGATAGTAAAAGATAGTGTTCTGGATTGGGGGCTGATGTATGTCATTTTACTCTTTATTTTTTTTTATCTAAGAACACTTTCTAAGCCATTTGTTCTATTCTTAAACCATGCATTTTGCACATTTTTATAAAAACAATGACATAATTTAAGTTTAGTAAATTTATTGCATTTTACATATTTTTAACATCAAAACATACATTCATACATTCATATTGCATATATATATATATATATATTTTCTGGTTGAGACTTTTCTTGTAGGAGAAAAAGAAATTGAAGTTATTTTGAGATGAGCCTAAGGTGCTTCGGTGGGGAAAACTTTTTCAATCTTCCAAATTAAATTCCTCACGACCCATTTATCATGAAACCACCAGGAGGTGCAACTTAGGTGCATTCAATGTGGCCTAATTCAATGCGTGGGCCAACTTGATTTGAAAATTTGAAATTCGTGCATAATCAACTTCCCCTTTTTAGAATTCCCTTCCTGCAAATTCAAATCCGCAATCAAATCGAAGCATTAAATTTATTCTGAAGGAGCAATTATTTCTATTCTTGGCAGATGATATCCTAATCAGCAAAATCAAAGTCGGGGAAAACAATATTTGACTTCAATTGTAATTAATTTTCAGATTTTTATTTGTAACAAGACCTTGGCTAATCTCCTTTAAATAGGAGATTTAGATGCAAGGCAAAACACACTTCACCAGAGCAATAGTATCTCTTCTTCCTCTCTCTCTTTTTCTCATGATAATTTTATTTGTTTGAGGGTGAAGTTGCGGAAAGTTATAGGAGCTCCTGCTACAATTTCCTGGTTTTGTTTTCTTTCATATTAATTTATTTAATTTCATTATTTCGTATTTTAGCCTTCATTTTATTTAATTCTAATCAATAATTTAAATTTTGTACGCTCTACTTTCTCACATTCACATTCATACCCTCACACATATCCATTTATTCTTCACACACTCTAGTAATTTTATTAGCATTTTAATTTTAATTTAAATTCAGTATTTTACTTATTCATTTTAAATTTTAATAGTTAATTGAATACATGTTTCATTTAATTGTTAATTATTTATTTATTTTTATTATAATATGAATTAGCATCAATATATCATTCTAATTATTGCTTTATCATAAAATTTATGGTTTAACTGTTAATTGTTTATTTATTTTTATTTGAATTAGCATGATAATTTCATTCTAATTATTGCTTTGCCTTTAAATTTGTCTTTTAATTTATTTATTTTAATCATATAAGAAATTCTTTCCAGCCTTAAGAACAGTTGCAATCAGGAAGGAAATTAGTGGAATTCGACAAATGCAAGATGAGTCTTTGTATGAACACTAGGAGAGGTTTACCAGACTATGTGCCACTTGCCCAAATTATCAGATCAATAAATTATTATTGATACAGTACTTCTATGAAGGATTGATGCCTATGGAAAGAAATATGATTGATGCAACAAGTGGAGGTGCGTTAATGGATAAAACACCTGCAGCTGCTCGGGTACTAATTTCAAATATGGCAGAATATTCTCAACAGTTCAACAGTGCTCGAACGTCTATCAGACAAATCCATACAATAAAACCAAGCACGACAACAGAGGTTGACAATTAGAGGCTGGAGAACAAATTGTGTGAGCTAAACATCTTTGGTATAACAGTTGGCTATGAACCAGCACACATCTCAACTGCAACATCATTTATGCGGGATATGAACTTCTGTAGATCATCCAACTGATGTTTGTCCTCAACTTCAAGAGACGCCAAACTCTCCAATAGAGACAGTGGCTGACATGTATCCTGGACAACAGCAGTTCGGGTCATCAAATTCATTCAAGCCACATCAACAGTATGATCCATACTCGGCTACATATAACCCTGGTTGGCGAGAACATCCAAATCTGAGATATGGTCCATCATAGAATCTACCACAAAGAGCTTCATATCAACAAAATAACCAAGCCTTTCAACAACAGTACCAGCAGCCACCACAAAAATATCAGCCCCCTCCAATGAGACAACAGGCAAGTCATAATCATGGAAATAATGAAACATCCTTGGCAGATTTGATGAAGCAATTAACACAACAAATGGCAGCACAAAATGTGACTATCAATAACTTGCAAACCCAGATTGGATAGTTGTCTACCAAGATGAATACCATACGACAACAAGGGTCCAACACACTTCCTTCGCAACCAGTGATCAATCGAAAAGGGAAGGTGAGTGCCATTACTTTAAGAAGTGGCAAAGAAGTACAGGCAGAACAGAAGACCCCAGAAGCCACTAATACTCTTTCACTAATAGATCAACCAAGCTCACCGACTTCACAACAGTTGGAGGACGATCCACCAACAGCTCGAAAAACTCCACCTCCATTTCCTTCTAAAGCTTCTTCATCTTCAAAGAAACAAGAAGTAGATCAGGAGTTGCTCAACACATTCAAGAAGGTGGAAATCAATATGCCATTATTGGACGCCATCAAACAAATACCCAGGTATGCCAAGTTTTTGAAGGAGTTGTGCACTTACAAGAGAGGTCTGAGGAAAAAACAAACACAGGTCGTATCCTCTCTTTCTCAAGGAAGCCTTCCCCAGAAGTGTGATGATCCAGACACTTTCACTATCCCATGCACTATTGGTAAACTCACAATTGCAGATGCCCTGCTGGACTTAGGAGCATCCATCAATGTTATGTCGTTAGCCCTCTACAAGACCTTGCACTTAGGGGAGTTGAAGCCAACTAATGTGATCATCCAATTGGCAAATAGGAGTACAGCTCGACCATTGGGAATATTGGAGGATGTACTAGTTAAGGTGAACCAACTGATTTTTCCAACTGACTTCTACATTATGGACATGCAGGATGAAGGATCCTCGCACAAGTCAACATTGATACTTGGAAGACCATTCTTAATGATGGCAAAGACTAAAATTGATGTGCACACAGGCACTTTGACCATGGAATTTGGGGAGGAGACTGTGATGTTTAATATCTTTAAGGCCATGAAGTATCCTACCAAGACGCACTCACTACTTGGTGATGAAGAAATATTCTCAATAGAGATCCGCGATTGTGACCAAGCAAATGAGGAAACTGATTTTGAATTTGATCAGTTTCTAAACTTATTGAACCTTGATTATCTGGGAATAGATTCTTCTTTTGTAGAGGAAGCTCGTCCAAACACAAGACCACCTGTTCCAAGCTTGGAAATTGTTTCACCACAACAGCCTGGTGAATTAGAGTTTAAGCCTAGTATGCTTACCTGGATGAAGGAGAGAAGTCTCCTGTGATAATTTCTAGTGATCTTCTACAGAATCAAGAAGAAATGTTATTAAAGATGTTGAAAGAGCGTAAAAAGGCGCTCAGTTGGTCTTTGGAGGACATCACTAGGATCAACCCAGCAGTTTGCATGCATTGGATCTTGTTGGGAGATGATTCCCAACCTATTAGACAACCTCAAAGAAGGATGAATCCAACTATCCTTGATGTGGTGAAGAAAGAGGTGACCAAGTTACTGAAGGCTGGCATTATATATCCTATCCCAGAAAATACTTGGGTATCTCCTGTCCAAGTTGTTCCAAAGAAGAGTGGGATGACAGTTGTGCAGAATGAAGATAAAGAGATAAGGTTGCAAGCATATGAGAACTCCAGGATATACAAAGAGAAGGTCAAGAAATTTCATGACAGCAAGATTCTGAAGAAGGAGTTCGAGATTGGCCAGAAGGTGTTGTTGTTTAACTCTCGATTGAAGCTGATATCGGGAAAGCTGAAGTCTAAGTGGGATGGACCGTTCGTCGTCACTAATGTCTTCCCTTATGGAGCTGTAGAAGTTCAAGACATGAAGGATGGTAGGCATTTACGGTGAATGGTTATCAGTTGAAGATTTTCCATGAGAATCAAATCCTCCCACCAGTTGAGCTGAGTTGCTATTTGACGACCTCGACACCTGTATCATTTGAGGAGATAGACCCAGGATCTGAGGTGCTTTAGCTCACTGAAGATTTGCATTTGCATTTGCATAACATAAATTCTCCATATTGAGGACAATGTTGACTTCAAAGTGGGGAGTATTTACATTTCATGCATAATGTTTCATTTCATATTTTGTTTTAACTGCTGCTTGATGTTTTAGATTGACTGAAATATGTTCTGGAAAAGGGAAAACCAACTTGGGAGGAAGAATTCAAAGTTTGAAAAGGTTTAGCTCACTTAGGAAGTCATGGTTGAGTTACAGTAACATTGGTTTGAGGTCAATTTTAGATGGAACAAAGCACCCAAAGTGAGTTTTGAGCCTTATTTATTCTTGTGTGAAACACTCATGACATTGGAACTTTCCAGAACTTGATTGATTTATCTTTGACACTAATGGAGCACCTACAATAATAGAAATGATTTAGGCATTCTTGTTCTTAGCCACTTAGCCAAATAGCTTACCGTTAACTAAATATATCCTTTGAACCAACCTTTGAGCCTTAGCGTTTTCTTGGATTTATACCCGAGAATTATAGCCTCCTAACTTAGACACCATCCACACCCAGACGTAAAGGGAAGTATGGACCTTGGAATCATTGAAGAAAATCATAAAAAATCCAGTTCTACAAGAAATCATGAATGTTAAGTGCAAAAGTTCTACAAGAAATCAAGAATGTTAGAAAAGTGAAGTGCAAAAAAAATGAAAAAAGAAGTTGAGCATTACAAAGCAATAAATGAATAAGCTCGGAAGGCACTCCAATGCAAAAGTAAGAGAAGTAGTGGCAAAACATGGAACTGGAACAGAGTTTCAAGGTACATTGATCCACGTTCTTTATTCTACCTAAGGTCTTAGCCTATTTTCCTAACTTACCCATAACCCTAAGCCCCATTACAAGCCGAATAAAAGTCTTGTCGATCTGTTGGGGTATGTGTTCTAATGGTGGGAAATTAGAAGTTCTTTCAAGCCTATGGTAAAGGATAATGTCATGACATTATTATGAGAGGAATTTTCAGCCTAAACACTTGAGTGATTAGAGTAAACACTTGACCATGTGAGGATGTCCTCTTGAATTGATTCATTGAACCATTAAATGTTAAATATAGACAGCAGTGTAAAAACCAAGAGGGTGGGGTGAATTGGATTTTTAAGAAACTTTTTCCCTTTAAAATAATTTTCCAGATTTTAAAGAAATGTTTTAAAACCAAGATGCGGATTATCCTTAACCTTAGATTAGCGCAGTTTGAATTGCAATTGTTAATATGATCCACAATAAAAATAGATAGGGAAAGAGAAAGAACACAGAGATTTATACTGGTTCGGATTAAGCCAATCCTATGTCCAGTTCCCAATCACCACAACACGTGATGATCACCCCACTATCCTTAATTGAAATTACAAACACCAATTCATGCAATAACAAATAAAGATAAAGGAATCACCTCCTTAGACACACTAAGGATGAAACACCTCCCCACACAGACTGAGGATGATTCCCACCTCTCTTGACACATAAGAAATGAACACAACTCCCTTAGAACAGATCCAAGGGATGAATTTTCCCGTTTAAAAAAAACAGTAAAAAGAATACACCTGATATAGTGCTGGATAGAAAGCTTAAGCACAAAGATCACCACTTCCAAAGACTTTGATCAACCTTGAGAGAGCAAGAAAGCGGTTTTGAAAAGCTAAGGCGCAAGAACACTTTGAATATAGTGTTTTTATCATTGAACCTAAGACATTCTCTTTCATTTTATAATTCAAAAATCCATCAAAGTTTCCATTCTTAGGTTGATTTAGCATTGAATTCGCAAAAATGACTCATTTAATCGATTATCTATAAAGCTTAATCGATTATATCAGAGTTAAAAACTGGAAAACTCATTTCGCCTGATATAATCGATTAGATTAAGGCCATAATCGATTATATTAACCCATAATCAATATAATCGATTATCAAAAACGCTTAATCGATTATTTAGTTCGTTAAACAATTTTGATTCAAATTTTAAGTGAAATAATCGATTAGACTACGTATCATAATCGATTAAAAGCGTAGAAAAATGTTTTTGCGAGAAAAAAACTTGCTCTCAGGTTTGGAAAGGTCTTGAATGGGATTTATGACTTACTCTTTTCATCCAACACCCAAAACAGAACCTTCTAAACTTGAAACTTCAGATCTTGAGAAAATCTTCATCAATCTTCTCTCTTGAAAACTTTAAACACTCTTTATGCCTTTCCTTTTCCATCTAGCAACCTTCCTTTGTGAGATGATACAAGTCTTTAATGTTGATTAGAGCACTTTAAATCTTCATCATCAAAACTTTAAATCTTCATGAAATATCTAGAGGACTTCATCAACACTTGTTCTTGAAATATGCGAACATTAAAGAGTACTTGACCATGGAAATACTTTGTGAGTTATGATCTTGATCATTTTTTATTCTTTTACTTCTCACAATGAAGTTTTTCTTAAACATTACAATTTTTAGGATCTCACTAACATTTGCAAGAGTATTCATCTTTGCATTATATAGTTTTCATGCATTCACACTTTTATTTTATTTTCTTTTATCTTTTGCTTGGAAGTGCAAAAGAGCAAAAGTGGGGAGTATTTGATGTATGTCATTTTACTCTTTATTTTTTGATCTAAGAACACTTTCTAAGCCATTTGTTATATTCTTAAACCATGCATTTTGCACGTTTTTATAAAAACAATGACATAATTTAAGTTTAGTAAATTTATTACATTTTACATATTTTTAACATCAAAACATACATTCATACATTCATATTGCATATATGTATATTTTTTTTCTGGTTGAGACTTTTCTTGTAGGATAAAAAGAACTTGAAGTTATTTTGAGATGCGCCCAAGGTGCTTCGGTGGGGAAAACTTTTTCAATCTTCCAAATTAAATTCCTCGCGACCCATTTATCATGAAACCAACAGGAGGTGCAACTTAGGTGCATTCAATGTGGCCTAATTCAATGCGTGGGCCAACTTCATTTGAAAATTTGAAATTCGTGCATAATCAACTCCCCATTTTCAGAATTCCCTTCCTGTAAATTCAAATCCACAATCAAATTGAAACATTAAATTTATTCTGAAAGAGCAATTATTTCTATTCTTGGCAAAGGATCTCCTAATCAGCAAAACCAAATCCGGGGAAGAAATGTTTATTCTGAAGGAGAAATTATTTCTATTCTTGGCAGAGGATCTCCTAATCAGCAAAATCAAATTCGGGGAAAAAATATTTGACTTGAATTGTAATTAATTTTCAAATTTTTATTTGTAATAAGACCATGGCTAATCTCCTATAAATAGGAGATTTAGATGCAAGGTAAAACACACTTCACCAGAGCAATAGGCTCTCTTCTTCCTCTCTCTCTTTTTCTCATGATAGTTTTGTTAGTTTAAGGGTGAAGTTGCGGAAAGTTTTAGGAGCTCCTGCTACAATTTCCTGGTTTTGTTTTCTTTCATATTAATTTATTTAATTTCATTATTTTGTATTTTAGCCTTCATTTTATTTAATTTTGGTCAATAATTTAAATTTTGTACGCTCTACTTTCTCACATTCACATTCACACCCTCACACATTGATAAGGGTTCATTTTAATATTTAGCACATAAGGTGTTTGATGGAATGTCAATTAGGAGGAAAGCCTCAAGGAAGATTCCCACTGGACACGAAGATAATCCCGGAGGTTATCTAAGTGTGAAGGTTCACTTCACAAGGAGCTCAAGAGGAGAAGAGAATGACAAAATATAAAAACCAGCCAACAAAATTTAAGACAAGGCTGAATCATAAAGACATAAGAGTAAATGACATGAAAGTAAAGTGCTGGAAATTAAAGAGCATGAAAGTAAAGAACATGAAACAATAATGGAGGAAGAGATTGAGAGAAGGGGAGGGGAGTAGAGTGCTACACGCCACTTGGGGATGGTCCAACCCAAGATGAGTGATGTTAGCCGCCACTTGAGCCAAGGCTCAAGATAAGACTCCAAGAGGGGGAAGAACACCCAAGAACACAACACAAGCTCTAGGCTATGCAACAATGCTCTCTATTTCATTAATGTTCAACCCTTTTACAAGAATGAGAGGCCTCCTTATATAGAGTTGGGGTAGGGATTTAGAGGGAATAACATTGGAAAAGATTCCTAAGCATATTCCACTCTTGGTGGCCAAGACTCACACATTCTAGAAGGTAGGGCACAAAAAATGGGTGGCCAATGATTGGGATGATCAGAGGACGTTTTCCAAGGGTTCTAGAAGGTCAAGATTGACTTCTTCACCCCCTTGGATGTCCCAAACTTGGGCCTCAAGCCCAAGTGCTCCTTTGCTCCAAACAAGGCTCTACTTGTAGAAAAAGGGGTGTCAAAAGCAATCCTGCAAAACCCAAAAAAAACATGAGTTTAGAAAATATTTAACAACTAATAGAAATGCTAAAAAGGCTAAATAAAAGGGGAGAGGAGGAAGTGTACCTTCTCATCATGCTTCTAGTAATCCTCCTTGGACACTCCTCTTCTTTATTTGTGGTCAGGGGCTCATCATCCTCCCTTTCTTGGAGAGAATTCGACCACAAATTTGCAAAACCTACATCAAAAGGAGTAAGATCACCAGCATTAAAAGTGCTACTAACATTATAATCTGAAGGTAAATCTAACTCATATGCATTATTGTTGATCTTGCGCACAACTTGGAAAGGTCCATCACCTCTAGGGTTAAGTTTGGACTTCCTTTGATTAGGGAACCTTTCCTTCCTCAAGTGAAGCCATACCCAATCCCCTGGTTGGAAGATGACTTCCTTCCTTCCCTTGTTGGCACCTTTGTTGGTATTGACCAACCTTCCTCTCTATCCTAGCCTTGACTTGAGAATGCAAGTCTTGGATCATTTTTGACCTTTCCAACCCATCTTGGCTAGTCCAAGCCTCATGAGTTGGGAGAGGGAGGAGGTCAAGAGGAGTTAAGGGGTTGAACCCATAAACAACCTCAAAAGGAGAGTGAGAAGTGGTGGAGTGAACCACCCTATTGTATGCAAACTCTACATGAGGAAGAAGATCTTCCCACTCCCTAGGGTTCTTGGAGATCATGCATCTCAAGAGTTGAGACAAAGTTCTATTGACCACCTCAGTTTGACCATCAGTTTGGGGGTGGCAAGTGGTAGAAAAGAGGAGTTTAGTGCCAATTTTCCCCCATAAGGTCCTCCAAAAGTGGCTTAAGAACTTTGTATCTCTATCAGGTACAATGGTCCTAGGCAACCCATGCAGCCTAACAACTTCCTTAAAGAAGAGATTTGCAACTAAGCATGCATCATCATCTTTGTGGCATGGAATAAAATGAGCCATTTTTGAAAAACGGTCCACTACCACAAAGATAGAATCCTTTCCCTTCTTTGTCCTTGGAAGCCCAAGCACAAAATCCATGGATATGTCTATCCAAGGCAAAGTAGGGATAGGCAAAGGGGTATAGAGTCCATAGGGTTGGGCTCTAGACTTGGCCTTCTTGCATGTGATGCAATTCTCACAATGTTTCTCTACATGCTTTCTCATGTGTGGCCAAAAGAAATGTTCATTCAAAATGTCTAGAGTCTTAGAAGCCCCAAAATGTCCCATTAAACCTCCCTCATGAGACTCTTTCACTAGTGATGCTCTTAAGGACCCTTGGGTATGCAAAGCCTTCTACCCTTGAAAAGATAATCTTGGTGTAGGTAGAAGTCTTTGTAACCCCCTTTGGAGCATTCATTGTAGACTATAGAGAAGTCATCATCATGAGGATACAATTCCTTAATGTGATCAAAACTAAGAAATTTAGTTTCAAGAAGAGTGAGCAAAGTGTGGCGCCTAGATAAGGCATCCGCCACTATGTTACTCTTCCCTTGCTTATGTTTGATCACATAAGGGAATTGTTCTATGAATTCTACCCACCTAGCATGTCTCTTGCTAAGCTTGCTTTGGCCTTTCAAAAATTTAAGGGACTCATGATCACTATGGATCACAAATTCCTTTGGAAGAAGATAATGTTGCCAAGTTTGCAAAGCTCTCACAACGACATACAACTCCTTGTCATAGGTGGAGTAGTTGAGATGACTACCCTTAAGCTTCTCACTAAAGTAGGCTATGGGGTGGCCTTCTTGAAGTAAGACATCCCCAACACCTACATTAGAGGCATCACACTCAACCTCAAATGACTTGGTGAAGTTGGGTAGTGCTAAAAGTGGTGCATTGATCAACTTTTCTTTCAAACTAGCAAAGGCCTTTGCTTGATCAATGCCCCATTTGAAGCCTACATCCTTCTTCACTATTTCACTTAAGGGGGCAGCTATGGTGCTAAAGTATTTTACAAACCTCCTATAGAAACTAGCCAACCCATGAAAACTCCTCACCTCACTCACATTCCTAGGAGTTGGCCAATCCCTAATAGCTGCCACTTTTGCTTCATCTACTTGAACTCCATTGGAGCTCACCACAAACCCTAAGAAGACTACATAATCCATGCCAAAAATGCACTTCTCTCTATTAGCATACAAAGTCTCCTTCCGAAGGGTCTCAAGCACCCTTCTCACATGATGCATGTGCTCTTTTATAGACAAACTATATATTAAAATATCATCAAAATAAACCACAACAAACTTGCCTATAAAGGGCCTAAGCTCATGATGCATTAGCCGCATGAAGGTACTTGGTGCATTAGTTAGCCCAAAGGGCATGACCAACCACTCATACAATCCAAGCTTTGTCTTGAAGGCAGTTTTCCATTCATCTCCTTCTTTGATTCTTATTTGATTATAACCACTCTTCAAGTCAATCTTAGAAAATATGGTGGCACCATGTAGCTCATCTAGCAAGTCATCAAGTCTTGGGATAGGGTGCCTATACTTGATGGTTATGTTGTTTATAGCCCTACAATCTATGCACATGTGCCAACTCCCATTCTTTTTGGGGACAAGAATCACTGGCATAGCACATGGACTCATGCTATTTTGCACCCACCCTTTATCCATTACTTCCTCTACTTGCTTTTGAATCTCCTTAGATTCCTCAGGGTTAGTTCTATAGGCTGGCCTATTAGGCAAGGATGACCCCAGAATGAAATCAATTTGGTGTTCAATTCCTCTTAGAGGTGGTAACCCCTTAGGAGGCTCTTGAAAAACATCTTTGAAGTCATCCAAGACTAATTCCAATCCCCTAGAACAACTTGAGGGTTCATGACAAGATGGAGATGACCCTAAGGTAGGGTAAGCTACATACATGGGTTTATTGGCAAGCATTACCTTCTTAACTCCCTTGTGGGAGATCATGATGCCCTTCTCCTTGGCCTCCTTGCTTACTTTTTCTTTTTCCTTCTTTTCTCTTTTTTTTCATCTTCCTTTGGTCCTCACTAACTTTTTGAGGGGAGAGGGGTGCTAATGTGATCTTCTTACCATGGAAGCTAAAAGAAAATTTGTTGGTAAGGCCATTATGGAAGGTTTGTTTATCAAATTGCCATGGCCTACCTAGAAGAATGTGGGTTGCTTCCATAGGTACAACATCACAAAGTACCTCATCCTCATAAGTCACTATTGAGAAGTTAACAAGGACTTGTTTATTTACCTCAATCTCACCCTCCTCACTAAGCCATGAGAGCTTGTAGGGCTTGGCATGAGGAATGGTAGGTAAACTAAGTTTGTCTACCACCCTTGTGCTAGCCACATTGACACAACTTCCTCCATCGATGATGAGTGAACAAAGGTTGTTGTTAATGAGGCACCTGGTGTGGAAAATATTTTCTCTTTGGGAGTTATCAAGTTCCTTTTGAACTTGTCCCAACATGCGCCTCACTATCAACAAATCTCCCTCACAAGGCTTAACCTCTTCATCACTAGAGGAAGAGTGGGAGGAGTTCTCTCTTGAAGGGGAAGGGGGAGAGGAATGTTCACTCTCAACCTCACCATTTTCCCTCAAGGTCATGGTTCTTTTAGTGGGACAATTTGAAGCAATGTGCCCATAACCTAAGCATTTAAAACATTTGATTGAACTTGACCTTTGGGAATTGGAGGGGTTGGGAGTGGCCCTAGCCGGATGGCTCCTAGAAGTGGACTCTTGGTGAGACTTGGAAGGCTTACTATCATGCTTTTCTTTGTTCCTATACTTCCAAGAAGAGCTATAATAATCATTGTTTGAGTGACCCCTCCTTGCACTATCTTTTCTTTTGAGTTGAGATTCAATTTTTAGTGCAAGGTGTAAAACATTTTCAATGGAGGAGTACTCATACAATTCTACTAAGTCTTGGATGTTTATCCTCAAGCCACTAACAAACCTAGCTACCTTGGCCTCATTAGTTTCATCATGCAAACCAGCCTTAAGCAACAAAGACTCCAACAATTTAAAGTAATCATCCACACATAAATTTCCTTGTTGAAGCCGTTGGAGCTTCAAAAGGAGCTCCCTCCTATAGAAGGAAGGAACAAATCTAGTGCGCATCAAATGTTTAATGTCCATCCAAGAGGCCGCGGGTGGCCCTTGGTAATTATCCATACAAACTTTATGCCACCATGTCATTGCATAACCCTCAAATTCTACCACTATTACATCAACTTGTTCTTGTCCCTCAAGAGGGTTCATATTCATTAATTGCTCTACTTTTGCTTCCAACTCCAAGTAGACATCCAGATTGTTGTCTCCATAGATCTTGGGAATTTTGATGTTGTGGTTGGGCTTCCTTTGAGGGGTGTTGCGCCTAGCCCTCCTTCTTCCATAGTAGCCCCAATCTTCTTCTTCCTTTCCATTGTAGCTAGGTGGGGAATGAGCCCGCCTTCTCTCCCTTTCGGATTTCTCTTGCTCAAGTCTTTCAATGGTCTCTCTCAAGTGTCTTTCACTTTCTTTTCTTGAGATTTCCATCTCCCTTAGCAACTCCATGAGAGGAAATTCATTTTGGGACTTGAGTTGGGCCTCCAAGGTGATGCTTTTCTCTTTGGCTCTCTCGGGTGAGATAGGAGAAGATGTAGAAGACATGATTCCTACAATAAAAAAAAAAAAAACCAAAAACAACTAGACAAAGGCCAAAAAAAAGATTTAATGGTTAGAAAGGAAACAAAAAAAAATATAGCTCTCAAAGTGTTTGGCTAACTTCCCAAAGATTGATGGTATGTTTCACTCAACTCTCTTGTGTATCAAGAGTGTTCCAACCCTTAATGGTGAACTTTTGATCTTGAGTGGACTCAAATGAAGGATGTTCGGCCACCACACTCAAGAAACAAGAAAGAAAACTTCAAAGACAATACTTATAGAATTTCCTAAAGACAAAGCAAGAAAAGTTCAAAACAAGAAAGAGGCACACTAAGGAAAATACAATCAACTTAACAAGAGATTATAAAAGAGAAAAGCTTGAAAGAAAACTCAATGGAAACACTTAGAACATGCAATAAAATTTCTAGCAAACCACACATATCAAGAAGATTAGGATCCTACAAATGATGGTACTAATTTGTCATACTCATCCTTAAGCATACAACCATGTAGTTAAATTCTAGAATCATGCACTTGGTCACTTTTTTTTTCTTCCAATTTTCTTTTCAAAATAGCATATATATCTCATGACCTTGATGGTTTTTAGCTCTTCTCAATGTTCTTTAAATGATTCTAGACTTAACATACACACTTGCAATGGTTGTAGATGATTATGAAGCACTTAGTTCCTATGTTTAGGTTCAACCAATCAATTCAAGTTACATGCAATTTTAGCTAAACATTTTATCAAACATGTTCTAGTATTGGAAACTAGGATAAGAAAACTCAAAGGGAAAATTATATGACATGTGACTCAAGCAAAGGGAAAGCAACACAAAAAGACTCTAAACTTGACTCAGGCATATGATCAAACATGTAGCTTTCATGCAAAAACTAGTCCAAACTCGAGTTTTATGACTAGTATTCATGCACACACTTAACATACTTCATGGTGGATCATTTTGGCATGAAAATGAAGCATGTAAAACCAAAAAACAGCAAGCAACAATTCCAGAATTAGGTGCAGATTTTTTTTGACGAAAATTAGTTATGGAATCAGTTTTGGATAGATTTTGTCATGGATTCACAATTTGCACAAGCTACCAATAAAATATGGATGAAACAAGAAGAAAAACACCTTGTAAACATGAAAATTAAACCAAAGCTCTAATTACCAAATGATAAGGGTTCATTTTAATATTTAGCACATAAGGTGTTTGATGGAATGTCAATTAGGAGGAAAGCCTCAAGGAGGATTCCCACTAGACACGAAGATAATCCCGAAGGTTATCTAAGTGTGAAGGTTCACTTCACAAGGAGCTCAAGAGGAGAAGAGAATGACAAAATATAAAAACAAGCCAACACAATTTAAGACAAGGCTTGAATCATAAAGACATAAGAGTAAATGACATGAAAGTAAAGTGCTGGAAATTAAAGAGCATCAAAGTAAAGAACATGAAACAATAATGGAGGAAGAGATTGAGAGAGGGGGAGGGGAGTGGAGTGCTACACGCCACTTGGGGGATGGTCCAACCCAAGATGAGTGGTGTTAGCCACCACTTGAGCCAAGGCTTAAGATAAGTCTCCAAGAGGGGGAAGAACACCCAAGAACACAACACAAGCTCTAGGCTATGCAACAATGCTCTCTATTTCATTAATGTTCAACCCTTTTACAAGAATGAGAGGCCTCCTTATATAGAGTTGGGGTGGGGACTTAGAGGGAATTACATTGGAAAAGATTCCTAAGCATATTCCACTCTTGGTGGCCAAGACTCACACATTCTAGAAGGTAGGGCACAAAAAAGGGGTGGCCAATGATTGGGATGATGAGAGGACGTTTTCCAAGGGTTCTAGAAGTTCAAGATTGACTTCTTCACCCTCCCTTGGATGTCCCAAACTTGGGCTAGCCCAAGTGCTCCTTTGCTCCAAACAAGGCTCTACTTGTAGAAAAAGGGGTGTCAAAAGCAATCCTGCAAAACCCAAAAAAAACATGAGTTTAGAAAATATTTAACAACTAATAGAAATGCTAAAAAGGCTAAATAAAAGGGGAGAGGAGGAAGTGTCCCTTCTCATCATGCTTCTAGTAATCCTCCTTGGACACTCCTCTTCTTTATTTGTGGTCAGGGGCTCATCACACATATCCATTTATTCTTCACACTCCAGTAATTTTATTAGTATTTTACTTTTAATTTAAATTCAGTATTTTATAATTTTAGCCTACATTTTAAATTCAGTATTTTACTTATTCATTTTAAATTTTAATAGTTAATTGAATACATTTTTCATTTAATTGTTAATTATTTATTTAATTTTATTATAATTTGAATTAGCATCAATATATCAGTCTAATTATTGCTCTGCCTTTAAAATCTATGATTTAACTGTTAATTGTTTATTTATTTTATTTGAATTAGAATAATAATTTCATTCCAATTATTGTTTTGCCTTTAAATTTTTCTTTTAATTTATTTATTTTAATCATATAAGCGTTTATAAACGTTCCATATTTGTTTTTAATTTTATTTTCCCTTAATTATTTTATTTATACTTTTCTTTACTGTGTTTTTAATTTTAGTTTTCATTAATTATTTATTTACAATTATTACTCTACATTGTTAATTTTATCAATTCGACAAAATCCCCTTTATTATTATTATTATTATTATTTATTTTAACTTTTCTTTGGAGAATGATTTTTAACAATAGTTACACTCCTACAATTGTGTCCTTGTGAGATTCGACACAGGTTAGCTATATTACATTAGTTAACTTGTTTTCTTCGATCATAATTTTGTGCGACCAAAAATCTATTTGTTAGGGCCCAAACCTTTTAGGTCACTAGATGTTTGGTTAGGGGATAAAACATTAAGAGAGGAGGTAAAAAAGTTGTGGTGTGGTGAGTATGGAAGCAGGGGAAAGATGTGGCTATGGAAAGAGAAAATTAAAGGACTAAAGACAAGTTTAAAGGTATGGAATGTGGAGACGTTTGGTGATATTAATAAGGCAAAAAAGATGGTCATGGATAAGGTGGGGTTGTTAGAAAAAATGGATGAACAACACAGGCTAGAGGATGATGAAAAACAAGAAATAATATCTTTGTTAGCTTAAATTAAGAACCTTAATTATAAGCAAGAGGTAGTGGAAAGACAAAAAGTGAGAATGAAGTGGATAAATAATGGTGATTCTAATACAAAGTATTTTCATTTGAGGTTGAAATGGAGGAGAAACAGGAATGATATTAAAGGTGTACATATACAGGGGGTGGAGTGAGGAACCCACAATAGTGAAAACTGATGTTAAGAGGCATTTTGAAATGCGTTTTAAACAGAACAAAAGTGTAGATGTCAAATTGGACAATATAACTTTTCCTATGATTTCAGATGAAAAAATAATATGCTCACAGCTGATCTAAGCAGGGAGGAGTTAAAAGATGTTGTGTGGGATTATGATGGAAGCAAGAGTCCGGGTCCAGATGGGTTTAATCTTAATTTCATTAGAGAACATTGGGTAATTGTAAAAGATGACTTAGAACTGGCAGTAAAAAGGGGGTGATTACTAAAGGGTGTAATGCGTCTTTCCTAACATTAATACCAAAGGTGGATAACCCTCAAACACTAGATGAGTTTAGACCAATTTCATTAGTAGGGAATATGTACAAGCTAATTGCCAAAGTCCTCTCAAATAGAATTAAGCGTGTTTTACCTACGATTATTAATCATTCACAAACGACTTTCATTAAGGGGAGAGATTTATTAGAAAGTGTACTCATAGCTACTGAAGTAGTTGATGAGGTAAAAAGGATGAAGAGAAATTGAATAATCTTGAAGGTGGACTATGAAAAAGCATATGATTCAGTGAAATGGGAGTTTTTGTATTACATGATGGCCAAATTAGGTTTTAATAATAAGTGGATAAGCTGGATAAAGGGATGTATAGAATCAATAACCATATCCAATTGTTAATGGTAGCCCAACTCGGGAATTCAAACCACAAAAGGGATTGAGACAAGGAAACCCATTAGCCCCTTTTCTTTTTTTAATAGTGGCAGAAGGTTTGGAAGGGGCAGTAAGAAAAGCAACGATTAACCAAGACTTGAAGGGAGTAAAGGTTGGGCAGAAAGAGGTGGAAGTGAACTTCTTACAGTTTTTCGATGATACACTCTTTATATGTAAACCAGAAATGCAATGTATGGTAACTATCAAAAGCATATTAAGGTGTTTTGAATTGGCTTATGGAATGAGAGTTAACTTTCACAAAAGCAAACTAGGAGGTGTAGGACTTTAAGAATTTGTGAAATAGTCATTGGCAACTGTGCTTAATTATAAGACTATGATGTGTCCATTCTTATATCTAGGTCTCAAAGTAGGAAGAAACCTAAGGAAAGAATCGTTTTGGCGGCCCTTCATCTTTAAGTTTGAAAATAAGTTAGCCAAATGGAAAGGGAAATTCTTATCCTTAGCCGGTAGGATATGTCTACTTAAATATGTTCTTACAACATTACCTCTCTTCTATTTATCTTTCTATAAAGTACTTGCAAAAGTAGAACTTAAAATGAGGAAGATACAAAGAAATTTTCTATCTGGTTGGAATAAAAAAGGTAGAAACATTGCTTGGGTCAAATGGGAGACAATGTGTAAAACAAAGCAAGAGGGGGGACTGGGTGTGAAAAAAATAAAGTTGTTCAATGTAGCCTTGCTTGTGAAATGGGTTTGGAGGTTACAAGATGGAACTTCATGCTTATGGAAGGAGGTATTATGGTCAAAGGACGGTGATAGAAAAGATAAGTGTGGTACAATTAATAATGCATCTATTTGGTGGAAAGACATAAATAAAATATGTAGGGATGATCAAGGGAGAGATTGGTTGGAAATGAATATGGATTGGAAGGTAGGGGAAGGGAGTAGGATTAGATTTTGGGAGGATAGATGGTTAGGAGGAGAAGAGCTTGCAGTTAGATACCCTAGAATGTATAACATCACAGAAGACAAGAACAAAACAATAAATGAGTTAGGGGGGTGGACTAATGATAGATGGGAGTGTAATTTAAAATAGAGGAGAACCTACTTCGAATCGGAGAAAGTTGTACATGATAACTTATGCAATGAGTTAAGGGAGAAAGGCCCGACTAGACTAAAGGCGGATAAGAGGATATGGAAGCCTGGGGAGGACCAAGAGTATTTTTGGTCGCACAAAATTCTGATAAAAGAAAACAAGTTAACTAATGTAATATAGCTAACCCGTATCGAATCTCACAAGGACACAATTGTAGGAGTGTAACCATTGTTAAACATCGTTCTCCAAAGAAAAGTTAAAATAAACAATAATAATAATAATAATAATAATAAAGGGGGGTTTCTCGAGTTGATAAAATTAACAATGCAGAGTAATAATTGTAAATAAATAATTAATGAAAACTAAAATTAAAAACACATAGTAAAGAAAATTATAAATAAAATAATTAAGGGAAACTAAAATTTAAAACAAATATGAAAATTAAATTATTTAAATACGAAAAACTAATGCATGTAGAATTAAATTACGATGCTAAGAATTTAATAATGAGAACGTTTATAAATGCTTTTATGATTAAAATAAATAAATTAAAAGACAAATTTAAAGGCAAAGCAATAATTGGAATGAAATTATTATGCTAATAAAAATAAATAAACAATTAACAGTTAAATCATAGATTTTAAGACAGAGCAATAATTAGAATGATATATTGATGTTAATTCAAATTATAATAAAAATAAATAAATAATTAACCATTAAATGAAAAAAAATTATCTTCAATTAACTATTAAAATTTAAAATGAATAAGTAAAATACTGAATTTAAAATGTAAGCTGGAATTATAAAATACTGAATTTAAATTAAAAGTAAAATGCTAATAAAATTACTGGAGTTTGAAGAATAAATAGATATGTGTGAGGATGTGAATGTGAATGTGAGAAAGTAGAACGTACAAAATTTAAATTATTGACCAGAATTAAATGAAATGAAAACTAAAATACGAAATAATGAAATTACATAAATTAACATGAAAGAAAACAAAACCATGAAATTGTAGCAAGAGCTCCTAAAACTTTCTGCAGCTTCACCCCAAACTAACAACAAAATTATAATGAGAAAAAGAGAGAGAGGAAGAAGAGAGACTATTGGTCTGGTGAAGTGTCTTGCCTTGCATCTAAATCTCCTATTTATAGGAGATTAGCCAAGGTCTTATTACAAATAAAAATCTGAAAATTAATTACAATATATTTTTTTTCCCCGGATTTGATTTTGCTGATTAGGAGATCCTCTGCCAAGAATAGAAATAATTGCTCCTTCAAAATAAATATTTCTTCCTTGGATTTAGCTTTGTTGATTAGGAGATCCTCTACCAAGAATAGAAATAATTGCTCCTTCAGAATAAATTTAATGCTTCGATTTGATTGCGGATTTGAAAGGAAATTCTTCTATGATAAATGGGCCGCGAGGAATTTAATTTGGAAGATTGAAAAAGTTTTCCCCATCGAAGCACCTTGGGCTCATCTCAAAATAACTTGAAGTTCTTTTTCTCCTAAAAAAAAGTCTCAACCAGGAAAAAAAAATATATGCAATATGAATGCATGAATGTATGTTTTGATGTTAAAAATATGTAAATTGCAATAAATTTTCTAAACTTAAATTATGTCATTATTTTTATAAAAACGTGCAAAATGCATATTTTAAGAATAGAACAAATGGCTTAGAAAGTGTTCTTAGATAAAAAATAAAGAGTAAAAAGACATAAATCAAGTATACAGTCAAATCAGGATATGCATGGCTGACTGGAAGGTTGGTTAATGAGGAAAGAAATATTTTGGAAGAAATCTGGAGAGTTAAAGCCATACCCACAAGACAAGTGTTTAGTTGGAGGGTTATGTTAAATTGCATAGCTACTAAGGACAAATTAATGAGGAGATGGGGCTTTAGTGGTAGTAACTTATGTGTTTTGTGTGAAACAGAAGATGAAACTGCAAACCATGTTCTCTTCACCTGCCAAGTAGCGTACAGGGTGTGGATTAGATGTTATAAATGGGTTGGCATTGGCATTACCCTACCAAATCAGGTTGCCTTACATTTCCAATAGTTTATGCTACCCAATCTAAATGTTAATGGTAACAGGATTTGGAAAATTATGTGGATGACCATTATTTGGGGAATATGGAATTTTAGTAATGCAATCATTTTCAATAGAGCCAATAAGGAGGATGATGACATTTTTGAAGTCGTTCAAACGAGGATATGGGCATGGTTAAGAAAAAAATTCCCTAAAGCTCTTTTTTCCTTTGAAGAATGGTATAAAAATCCTATATTTTTTATGGATGCCTAGGAGGCATTACATGTGTTGTAGGATCTATCAAACATGTGTATAAGCATATGGAATCAAAATAACATGTAAAATTGCATGGAAGAACATGAAATCAGATTTTTCCCCAAATGTTAGGGTTCAAATTCGGCCCACACTTAGAAATTGCAAAACAATTCAATTCAACCGATTAAAAACAAGAACACATGCATAGGAAGCCATAGAAGGAGTTTAATTGAATTTTAATCGATGAAAATGGATGGAAATGATCCATGAATGGTGCAGCCATGAAAGGAAACCAAGAACAAATAAAAGGAAAAGATGAACAAGAAAAGAAGATGAAGAACACACCACTTTCATAAAGAAAGATAAGTGCAAAGAACAATCACCACTTGAATTATGGAAAACTCAAGATAAGATTCTAGAAATGAGGCTTACCTCTTGAACTTCAAAGAGAATTAGCTCTTGCTCTCAATTAATCTTCAAAGTTATGTTACAAATGAGACTCACACCCTTATATAGAAAGGGGAAAACGAAAATGCATGCACATGGGTGGAATTCTAAAAGGTTAGGCCATGTTTGGAAGATGCTCCAAAGCTTCCCAAACAAGGCTCTTGTTTTTAATACTATCCATGTGTCCAAACAAGTAGCCTCTTATTTCTATTTCAAAGAAAGAAACTAAACTAACTCTATTTTTATTTACAAGGAAATTACAAGAGCTATTAATATTTTTATTCTCTTCTTCAAGCTTCTTGTACATTGATGAGTCATTATTTTCCCTTATTTTCTTACCTTTCTGTACTTGTTTTCATCTCTAATTTGTTCTTAATTGTTTATATTTTGTACTAATTTCTATTAGGGCTATATTTGGACCAGAAATTCATATTTTAATTAATTTGAATTTTCTAAGTTTAATTATTCCAATTTTTATTTTCAGGGCAGTTTAAAATTATTTTGGGCTTGGAATTAATTCATGGACTTCAAGAGGAGTTGCCACGTCACAACTTGGACCAGATTTGTTTCTTTGGATTTTGGGCCCAATAGGGTCTAGGGTTTCGTGCCCATGCAATGCAGCTACAAGTAGGGCAGCTGAGGGAGAGCGGAACAGACAGACACAGCGCGGAGAAGACGGTAGCAGTAGTAGGAATTAGGGTTTCTTTTACGTTTTTGCTTTCATCTAGAGAGACAATTTTACGTTTTGGTTTTTACTTCATAATTCGTCCACTGTTCTTCAATTCCAGTTTTGTTCTTCAATTCAATTGCGTTTCTTTTCTGTCAATTTTGTTTTCTGTCAATTTCGTTTTCTTTTTCGTTTTCAATTTCAATTTGAATTTCCATTTACGTTTTCTATTTTCTGAATTAATGGAAGGCTAAAATCCCAGGGTGGGGCTCTTGGGCATGTTGCACTCACTGATGGAGGTTTTGTGCGTTTTATGGTTTCGTACGTTTGATTCTCCAATGTGAAGTCTCTGTTCTGGAGGATGCTTAATCCTGCGGAGGGAGACCTTACAAGGTTCACGTTTGCTTAATTCGTGTAGGGAAGTCTTGGGTTAACTTTCGCTTAGTTGGTTAATCTAGACCGAACAAGGATTAAACGGACTAATAATCTGTTGTAAGCCAAGGATGTCAGAGATGCATTGTGTTCAAGAGTCTTGCCTATTTTAATTACTGCAATTAATTTGTTGTTTGTCTGCTATATTTTAATTAACTGTTATCTGTCCAAACCCCCCCATTGCATGATTCAATCTTTTGACAGTGAAAATTGGTCCTTGAGAGACGACCTAGGAGTCACTTCTTCTAGTACTACATTTAATTGTTTTTTTTATTTGACCGAGTACGGCATCGATCATACATTCTCCTTGTTTTTCTTCCTTCCTTTTCTTATTTTGTTGTGGTGACTCCTCCTTGCATGGGTTGAGGTTTTTCATGAATTGAGATCACATCAATTGTGTATCAAATCCTTACAGATCTAGGTTTTGGTTTTATATTCTCTTTGTGGGGGTGGGATATGGGGAGAGATTTACCATTATAGCTACTAGTTTGTGTGGGTGGTATATGACTGGTTGGGAGAGAATTTTTAGAGTTACGAGCATCTTTCGTATAAGCTTTAAAATGGGAAGGATAGATTTGTATTGTATTGAGCGTTTTACAGGCTGAGAGTTTATATTACACATATGTTTTTTCTTGGAATGTGGTTTAGGCTTTGCATGGCCTAGATGTTTCCTTGCAGGGTTTGAAAACAAGATTTAAGCTAAATGGAAGGTGCGGCATCACACTGCAATATTTTTTATGGGATAGAGCTTTAGGGTGTTCTGATTACTGGTACTAAATAGAAAATGTGTATGTTATGTTTATTGGAGGTTATATTTTGGTATTCTAATGTGTGCTAATCTCCGTTAGTTCACACATCTTGTTTTTTAGTGTTGGAGAAAAGTTGAGGTAATGATACATTTGAATTTCTCCATCATTTTTTTGTCCTTGTATATGAGTTGAGCATCCTCATTTGGTGATCCATTTTATATATTCTTTGTCGCTGATAAAAAAAAATTTGCTTCAAGGCTTCAACACTCGCTGATAAGTACTATGAGTTTAATTTTCCAATGTAATGTACATTTCATAATAATTATCATGCAAAGTGTTATTTCAATTTTCAATGTAATATTAATTTTTATCCATGCCACTTTCAATTACATATACAAATATGAGGAAGTTTATAAGATTGTATCATTGCGCTGGTATAATTGTTTTACTGTAAGATTGCTAAATTGATGTTTATGGGAAAGACAGATCATATTGTTTTAACTGTTTTAGATGCAGCAGTAGATATTAGATGTCCTCAAGCAACAAGTCAAACCAAACTTCATGTTTTAAAGAAAGAAAGAGATGGAATAATTATATCCAATATTGATGGCATGCCTGTTATAAAAAAATTATTTAGAAGAAAGTAAAATGTTTTAAGAGCATTTATGAAAAGAGTATAAAATGAAGGACTTGATCTTTGAAATATTGCTTTTGGAATTGAAATATTTTTGTGTTAAAAGAAAATATGTTTTGGACTTTTTACAACATTGCCAACCAACTAATAAATCAATATAAGAGGTTTCGAAGTTGTCTACACCAAGTTAAGTTCTAATTAATAAACTAAGATATCAAACATTTGTATAATATTATTATACACAAACAAGATCATAATTTTTTTATTGAGTTTCGTAAAAATCAATTTAAGCATAATCTTAAAGAATACTAATTGAATGGAAGTATCACATGTTTTAGGAATTTCAAATCAATATCTACAAAAGGATTATTATTAAAAAACACAATAAATATAAAACATTTTTTAAGATATTTTATAAGTCTAATAAATATAACTGGTTATATTTTCTGTGTATACTCCTATTAAATATGTTATTATGTGAGATAATGTGTAGAGAATTTGAGAATGAGTTGAATATATGGAATTTCATCCAAGACAATATCACCACTCTTGTTTCCATAGAAGATAATGACATGTTGATGGTCATGCCTTCCTAGGAGGAAGTTAAGGTTGTTGTCTTTGTAATGAACATGCATGAAGGGTTGGAGTTTTATTCATTTAAAAGTATTGAAACATGGATCAGAAACTTCATTTGATACGGTTGCTTGAACAAAAGAAGGTTGGTCACTGCTAAGTGGAATACCCTTTGTAGATCCAAACACGAGGGTGAGTTGGGATGTCATTGATACTAAACTTCATAATCTGTTGAAATTAATTCCAGCCCTAGGTATACTTTCAGTTTTTGGTTTATAACACTTTTTGTAACTCATAATGGTGTACTCTCCTATATAAGAGTATCCATGACTTTATTTGTCATCATTCATTTTTTTTCCTTATTCAGAATAAAGTAAAACCACTTCTATATAGTTCTTGTGCAAAATAATGCAATTCTTGGTTTAACAGTAGTATCAAGAGCAATGTTCGAATTCTGGGAAGAAGAAGAAGAAGTACTGCAGTATGGCCAAAAATGGTAATGGTGGTTTCTTTTCAAAATTTACCTATTCTTGATGGAAAGAATTATGATCATTGGATCATAAGAATGGAGGTCATTCTGGGCTATCAAGAACTATGGGAGACTGTGACGGAGGGTGCTATGGAGAAGGACGAAGCCGCAAGAAAGAAGAAAGATTGCAAGGCTCAGAGTCTCTTGCACCAATGTGTGGACACAGTGAATTTTGAGAAGATTGCCAAGGCTAAGACAACAAAGGAATGCTGGGAAATATTGCAGAGGGCTCACGGTGGTGCAGAAAAAATCAAGAAAGTAAGGCTACAATCCTTGAGAAGGCAGTTTGAATTGCTTTCAATAGAAGAATTAGAAAAGATGGCAAACTATTTTAATAGACTGCAGTTGCTGGTGAATCAGATCAAGAGTTGTGGGGAGACAGTGACAAAACTCAGCATAGTGGAGAAAGTTTTGAGAACCCTGACCGAGATATTTGATAATGTAGTTATGGATATTGAAGAATCTGGTAGAGACATGAAGGCTCTGTCAATGGAGGAGTTGCAGGCCACATTAGAGGCGCATGAATTGAAGAGGCTGACGAGGAATTCAGAAAAAGCAAGTGATGAATAGGCATTAAAAGCCCAGATCAGCAAGAAACGAGGTCCTGCCAAGGGAAAATGGAAGAAGAGTAGAGGTGAAGGCAGATTTAACAAAGAAGGTCATTCTTTGTCCCAAGATTCAAGTTCTGGTGAGCAAACATAACAGAAAAGGCAGGGTGGCCATGGGTCTTGGACTGGCAGAGGCAAAGGTGGAAGGAAGAATGTTTATGTGAGGAAAATTAAGTGTTATAATTGTGAAAAATGGGGTCACTATGCAGCAGATTGTTGGCATGGAAAAGAAAAACAGAAGAAAACTTCAGATGATGCTGAAGCACACATGGCTCAAGATGATTCAGAAGAGGAACCTGTGGTGCTAATAGTGACAACCAGTGAGGAAGATTTTGGACGAGAAAACTGGTTTCTTGACACTGGATGTTCCAATCATATGATTGGGCATAGAGAATGGATGTCCATCATAGATACCAGTAGATCCAACAAGATAAAGCTGGCAGATGATAATGTAATAAAGGCTGAAGGAGTCAAAAATGTGGTAATAAAGAAGAATGGTAAAGAAACCATGGTGATAGAGGATGTGCTATATGTGCCAGGGATGAAGTGCAACCTATTGAGTGTAGGGCAGCTGGTGCAAAAGGGTTTTTCAGTGTCAATGAAGGAGCAAGTGTTGAAAGTATATGATGCTAGGAAAAGACTTGTGCTGAAATCGCCCTTAGCAAAGAACAGGACTTTTCAGACAAGGCTGGTCTTGGCGGAAAATCAATGTTTAACAGCAACTACAGCAGAAGAAGTGAGTTGGCTGTGGCATAGGAGGTATGCACACTTAAATTTCACCAGTTTGACGAAGTTGGCTGACAAAGGGATGGAGACTGGATTACCTGAGACACTAGCTGTGCCAGGAAAGGTTTGTGAAGGGTGTTTGGTGGGAAAACAGCCTAGAAATGCTTTCAAGGCGCATATGCACATGAGAGCAAAGAAGGTACTACAGGTGGTCTATTCTTATGTATGTGGACCATTTGAGGAGTTATCACTTGGAAAAAATAGATATTTTATCACATTTGTTGATGAGTATAGTCGGATGATTTGGCTGTATCTGATAAAAGCAAAGTCACAGGTGTTTTCTGTTTTCAAGACATTTAAACTGATGACAGAAAAATAGAATGGAAAAGAGATTCAGATCTTGAGAATAGATGGAGGAAAGGAGTATTTGTCCAATGAGTTTGAAGATTACTGCAGCGAGAATGGTGTGCAACATGAAGTTACAGCACCATACACTCCACAGCATAATGGGTTGGTAGAGAGAAGGAACAGAATGATACTAAACATGGCCAGGAGTATTATAAAACAGAAGCAGCTACCTCATTCATTATGGGGGGAAGCTGTCTCAACAGCTGTCTATTTGCTAAATAAATGCCCTACACAGAAGTTGGAAAATAAAGTTCCAGAGGAGGTTTGGTGTGGTAGTAAGCCAGGGGTTAACCATTTGAAGATTTTTGGCTCGAAATGCTACAAACATATGCCAGAGGTTAAGAGGACAAAACTAGCAGACAAAAGTGAGGTCATGATCTTAGTTGGATATCATTCTACAGGAGCATATAGATTGTATAACCCTGTGACCAGACAAATCTGCATAAGCAGAGATGTTGTGGTAGATGAAGAGGGAGCCTGGGATTGGAGTGAAGAGAATGCATGGTCAAAACAGAAGACAGTTGGATATTTTGAAGAAGAAAGATCATTTGCAAAAGTTGAAACTAGGGTTTCAGATGAAGCAGCTCAAAATATTGAGCCACATTTACAGAGAAATGGTAGGCAACAAAGGCCACCAAGGTCTCTGGTGGATTTTAAAGCAATGACTAATGGGGGAGATTTAGTCAACTTTGCATTAATGGCAGAAGCTAAACCAGTTGGTTATAAGGAAGCTATGAGAGAAGAGAAGTGGAAAAAGGCTATGCTACAAGAGTTGAATGTCATTGAAAGGACTAAAACCTGGGAGTTGATAGATTTGCCTAGCAACAAGACATCCATAGACCTGAAGTGGGTGTTTAAACTAAACATGAATCCAAACGGCATTATAGATAAAAGGAAAGCAAGATTGGTGGTTAGAGGCTTTCTACAGAAGAAAGGATTGGACTATACAGATGTTTTTTCCCTTGTGGCAAGGATTGAGACAATTCGGACAGTTGTGGCATTGGCTAATGGGAGGAAGTGGCCTATGTTCCAAATGGATGTCAAATCAGAATTCCTAAATGGACCACTTGAGGAGGACGTGTATGTCACCCAACCTCCTGGTTTTGTGAATAAAGGAGAAGAGGATAAGGTGTATCGGCTAAAGAAGCCTCTTTATGGCCTTAAACAAGCACCCAGGGCCTGGAATAAAAGAATTGACTCGTTTATGTTGAGTCATGAATTCATGAAGTGCTCAGGAGAACACGGAGTATATGTGAAGCATGGAAAGAATTATGATCTGGTGTTAATGTGCATATATGTAGATGATTTCCTTATTACAGGAGTAACATTAGTGAGATAAAAAACTTTAAGAAGTTTCTGATGGAGGAGTTTGAGATGACAAATCTTGGAAGGCTACGGTATTTTCTGGGAATGGAATTTGTGGAAACAGAATAAGGCCTGATTCTGAATAAGAAGAAGTATGCTACAAAGATTTTGGCCAAGTTTGACATGAAGGAGTGTAATATAGTTGTAACACCAGCAGAAGGGAAGATCACAGAAACTGTAGATGGTGAGTAGAAAGTATATGGTACTTTGTATAAACAAGTGGTTGGGTCACTCAGATACTTATGCAGCAACAGACCTAGTATCTGCTTTGTAGTTGGTGTCTTAAGCAGATTTATACAGAATCCGCAGAAGAAGCATATGCTAGCAGCTAAGAGGGTGAGGAGATATATTAGAGGTACTCTAGATTTTGGAATTTTATTTCCAAAACCAAATCAAGTACATAACAAGTTAATATGCTACTCTGATGCAGATTGGTGTGGGAATAACATAGATAGAAGAAATACTACAGGGTGCATATTTTTGTTTATGGGTGCACCAATTGGTGGAGCAAAAAGCAGTCAGTGGTGGATTTATCCACTTGCGAGGCATGTCAAGCTGTATGGCTAGACTCAGTTATGGAGGAAATGGGAATTGTTCTGGAGAAACCTATTGAGCTTTTTGTAGACAACAAATCAGCTATAGATCTGACTAACAATCCAGATTTGCATGGTAGGAGCAAACATATCGAGACACAGATTCATTTCATACGAGACCAGGTTAACTAGGGAAAGGTGAAGTTGATTCACTGTCCTATGCAGCTACAGTTAGAAAATATCTTGAGCAAACCTTTGACGAAGGAAAGGCTCAAGATACTTAGAGAAAAACTAGGGTTTTGTAGTGTTGGAACTGGAATTAAGGGGGGATGTTGAAATTAAATTTCAGTCCTAGGTTTATATACTTTTAGTACTGTCCTATGCAACTACAGTTAGCAGATATCTTGAGCAAACCTTTGAAGAAGGAAAGGCTCAAGATACTCAGAGAAAAACTAGGGGTTTGTAGTGTTGGAACTGGAATTAAGGGGGGATGTTGAAATTAATTTCAGTCCTAGGTTTATATACTTTTAGTTTTTTATTTATAACCCTTTTTGTAACTCATAATGGTGTACTCTCCTATATAAGAGTATTCATGACTCTATTTGTCATTATTCATTTTTTTCCTTATTCAAAATAAAGTAAAACCACTTTTGTATAGTTCTTGTGCAAAATAGTACAATTCTTGGTTTAACATAATCAAACAACTATGTTAAATCACTCCTGGGAGTTTAACTTCAAAACTTGGTTTGGACACAACTCATGAGGAACAATTTCCTCAAGAACAAAGGAAGTCTTATTGTCAAGTACTAGACTTCCTTGGTGTGGTGGGATTAAAATGTTTGTCGTCACAGTCTCGAAATAGATAGGTCTTAGGAGATGTACGACAAATCCTTTTATGGAAATTTGGTGTGATTCTCAACCATTAATTAACTTTATTACGGGGCTAGGTGAATTTTACCTATAAAACTTTTAAGATTTTAAAAAAAAACATTATATCATCCAACTATAATATTTTTTTTAATTTAGTATAATCTTTTGAAAAAATTATCAAATAATACGTGAATAGATAATTTTTTGCAAATTTAAAATTTGGAGGATATTTTCTAAATATTTTTTTATGTTCTAAAAAAAATTTCTTATAAATTTTTCATACCTAAATTTGTTTCTTATTGTAAGTAATGTTAAGTAATAAAATGTTCAATGTTACACCTAATAATAAATGTCAAGATTTTAAATTTTTACAAAATGTTTTTCCAAATTTTATTATAAATTTAAAATTTACATTAAAATTACATAATGTTAAGAATATGTAAAAGAGTAATATGATTCTTTTAACAAAATCTCATGTGAATTTTAAATTTACAAAAAAATTATATTCCAATTTTTCTCTCTAAATAATTAAGAAAAAATTAACAAAAAATTTTTAAAAAAAATAAAAAATATCTTCCAAATTTTAAATCCGCAAAAAATCATTCATTAACATATTGTTAGTGAATTATAATACATAATACAGTTGACACTAAATTAAAAAATATATAATAGTTACTAGGAATAGTTTCTTTTAAATTTAAAAGTTTTATTAGAAAAATTCACATATCATTTGTAATAAAGAAGATTACATTATGTGTTTTTATTTATTTACTGTAATTTAGACACAATTATTAACCAGAAGAGATAATTGTTCAGTAAATGTCATTCATGTTGGATGACATTTAAAAAAATAAATAAAAAATTAAATTATATCTATCATTTAATTAATATAAATTTTTGGTTTACAATAAAATGTAAGATTCATATTATAATAACTTTGTTCACTTATTATTAAAGTAAGTGAATTTCTACTTTCTCTTTCTCTTTTTTTTTTCTTTTTATATAATATATATATATATATATATATATTAACATGTTACACAAATAATTAAATACGTTATTTATGATTATTTATGTTACATTGTTAAATATATTTAATAATATTACATAATATCAACGCATACATTAATGATATTATTTAATAATTAAATACATATATTAATTAATTTTTGTTTTAAATTATTTTAAATAATCAGTTAAAAAGAAATTATTAAAAATATAATTTATGTTAATATTTTTTTATTAAACTCGTTCTTTTTTTACCTATATTAAGTGGAGATTTAAATCCAAGTTTTACCGGATAAAAATAATATTTTTAGTTATCTATGAGAATTAAGAGTTTGTGAAATAGATATAATATGAACAAAGATAAACACAATGAAGAAGAGACACATATTTATATACTTCTCAAAAAGTGATGTGATTGATCTTGAAATCAAATCAAGGAAGCATACCAAAAGTATTGTATGGGCGTTTGATTAATTAGATTCAAAACTCTTTTTTCATTGTGAAGTTATATGTAGTTATTAAACAAGAAAAACATTTCGTTTATAGAGTATTGTAATTTTTAGCTATGCATATATTGAATGCTGCTAGAAAATTAACAGTTTCAGGTAGTTGTAGCAACGGTTAACTAAGGGAAGTACATGCTTAGGAGATAACAAACAACTTGGATTCGAAACCACCAAGGAGCAGAAATGTTCCTTTTGTTACGTAACTTCTTCCTTTCTCCCTTGTATCTTGTATGTAAAAATGATATAAACTAAAAAAAATCTTTATATTAGAAGATTTGTAGATGATAACACATAATCATCATTTATTTTGATTTTGATTGCATGAATGTAGTGTAATAGTAACATAGAGAAGAAAAATGAGAGAGAAAATGTGCTTTTTATTTTCTGCTATATTACATTTTAACATAAGGTCTGTATTTATAGAATACCAAACAACCAAAATAATCTGAAGACTAAATGATAAGCTAACAAATTGATTTATTTAACTAAATCCATTTAATGGTTAGAATTACTTCTAACATCCCCCTTGATTCAAACCAGTTACATATTAACAATATTTAAAAATTCTCTTAATTTCTTGAACCTTTCAATCTTCATGAATTTAGTCATAATGTCAGCAAGTTGCTTCTGAGTCCTGCAATGTTGAAGTCTAATCTTCGCTTTACTCACTTAATCTACGAGGAAATGGAATGGAATTTAGTGTCTATATGCTTACTCCTGTCGTGTGATACAGGATTCTTAGCTAAATCAATTGTTGATTTGCTATCTACCAATAAATCCACTGCTTTACCAGTAAACATCTTTAATTCTTCAAGCAGAGAAGATAACCACAAGGCTTGACAGGCAGCTGCACAAGCTGCAATATATTCAGCTTCACAAGTAGATAATGCTACTACTGTTTGCTTTTTAGAACTTCAGGATATAGGAGACCCTGACAGTAAGAAAACTTGTCCCATGGTGTTCCTTCTGTCAACTAAATCACCACACCGATCAGAATCAGAATAGGCTACAAGATGTATACTATCATCTCCTTTAGTGAGATGAGAAAATAAAATGCCATATCTGAGTGTTCCTCTCAAATATCTCATGATTCTTTTAGCTGCAATCAAGTGTGATGATGGTCTAGGATCATTCATAAACCTGCTGACCAAACCAACACTAAAAGTTATTTCTGGCCTGCTATGAAAAATAAACCTCGAGCTACCAACAATTTTTCTAAACAGTGTTCCATCAACACAGCTCTCATCTTCACTCTTCACAAGTTTCACATTCAAATTCAGTTGGAGTCTTTGCTGGTTTACAACCCATCATTTTAAATTTCTTCATGACTTCACAAGTATATTTCCTTTGATGCATAAAAATGCCTTTCTTGGTGTAGGAAAATTCAATTCCCTAAAAATAGGATAGAATGCCTAGATCTGTCATCTCAAATTCACTCTTCAATCCTTGCTTGAGTGATTCAATAGCAGTCAAACTATTACCAGTGATGAGTAAATCATCAACATACAAGAACAACACCAAAATCTCAATTTCACTTACTGTTTTGATATAAACACCATGCTCAACAGAGCATTTCTGAAAACCAAAACCAATGAGAAAGGAGTCAATCTTTTTGTTCCATGTCCTAGGTGCGTGTTTCAATCCATATAAGGTCTTCTTCAATTTCAAAACTTGTTCTTTACCTTTACATATGAAGCCAGGAGGTTGTACCACAAAAACTTCTTCATCAAGTGGCCCATTTAGAAAAGCTGACTTAACATCTAGTTGCCACAGTTTCCAATTTCTCCAGCTAACCAGTGAAACAATTAATATTTTACAGTCTCCAATCTTGCTAATGGAGCAATATTTCACTATAGTCTAAACCTTCTTTTTGCATGAATCCTTTGGCTACCAGCCTAGCTTTATGTTTAGTAATTGACCCATTAGGTTTGAGTTTAGTTTTAAAAACCCATTTAACAGTAATAGGCCTTTTGTTTCGAGGTAAATTTACCATGTCATAAGTGTCATTCTTCTCAATGTTCTTCAACTCTTCCTCCATTGCTGATCTCCAAACTTCCTTAGAGATAGCTTTCTCAAAAGTAATAGGTTCCATGTCTGCCATAAATGCCATATGTTGGGCCAAATCACCATCTTCAATAATAGTATTATCAAGATAAACCTGATAATCTCTGAGACTTAAGGGAAAAATTTTAGTTTAGTTCTTGCATGTCTATCAACCATCATCTGATATTCATTATGGACCACTTCTTGATGTATCTCTCCTACTGAATCACTATTTTTCCATTCAAGCTGAATCTTCGGTTTTGTTTCAGAAGTAGATTGAAACTTTGCCCATGAGCTTAATTCATCAAAATATACATCCCTGCTAAATAGAACTTGTTGATTCTTTGGATTGTATAGTTTGTATGAACCTGTAGAATTATGTCCAACAAAAATCATTGGCTCACTCTTGCCATCCAACTTCTTTCTCCTCTGATCAGGAATGTGCCTGTAGCATAAGGATCCAAAAATCCTAAAATGTTTGACTGAAGGTTTGTTACCTGACCAAGCTTCTTCTGGAACCATGGAGTCTAGCCTCTTGGTTGGACATCTATTCAGAACATACACGGCTGTCATAGCTACTTCATCCAAAAATTGTGAGGAAGATTCTTCTCTTTAAGCATGTTTTTGACCATGTTTAAGATTGTCCTATTCCTTCTTTCTGCAATGCCATTATGTTGGGGAGTGTAAGGAGCAATTACTTCATAAACTATACCCTGTTTCTTGCAGAAATCTTTAATTTCTCCATATGTAAATTCACCTCCACCATCTGTTCTAAAAATTTTAATGCACATTCCATATTGTTTTTCCACAAGAGTTTTGAAATCTTTAAAAATGTTGAATACATCACTCTTGACTTTGATTAGGTAGAGCCACACCTTCCTGCTCAGATCATAGAGACAAAATATCTATTTCCTTCTAATGATAGAGAGTGTCAAAAGGTCCACAAACATCATCTAAGTAAACAACATGCAGTATTTCACTAACTTTAGAAGCAGTAAAGTTACTAAAGGAATTCCTGGGTTGTTTGTTGATTAAGCAATTGTCACATATCTTCTTAGGAATTTTAATTGAAGAAAGACCAATTAACATTTCCTTGGATTTCAAAAGACTCATATCTCTAAAATTTAAGTGGCATAATCTAAGGTGTCATAACCAAGAATCATCTGATAAAGTAGTAGCAGAAAGGCACTAAGATTCAGTGGTGTTTAGGTTTACCTTGAAGGTTCTATTCTTGGCCAATGGAGCTTTCATCACAAGTTTCTTTTGTTTGTCATAGACTTCTAGAAAACCTTTAACTGAATTTACTAAACATCCTTTTTCCAAGAGCTGACCCAAACTGATCAAATTTGTGGTCATTCCAGGAACATATAATACTTCTATAATTATTGTTTGTCTTCCGTCTTCTCTTTTAACCATTACATTTCCAGAACCTTCAGCTTGAGTGGCTCTATTGTCTGCAAATTTTACAGTACTCTTCTTCTTTGGATCAAAATGGACAATCCAATCTTGATGTCCAGTCATATGATTAGAACATCAAGAATCTATGTACCATATTTCATTGTTGCAAGATTCTGCATTGGTGATCATTATTAGCATCAAAGGTTGTTCTTCGCAGCTTGTTTCATCTTCTTTAACCATGTGTGCATGATGATCTCCATATGATTGGTTCTTTTGACGATCTGTGTGACTAGCTAGGGCTGTACATTTTGTAGAAAAGTGTCCAATTCGATTACAATTGAAGCATTTAATCCTCTTCCTATCAACTTTTCTTCTTCCTCCTCGTCAATTATTAAAGTTTCATCTTCTATTGGAGCTTTTGGGTTGATCTTGATCAATCCCTTTTTGATCTTGGTTTTGATTGTTTCTTCCAAAGCCACCTCTACGACCTTGACCTCTGAAATGTCCTTTGAAGTTGTGGCCTCCTCTTCTTGAAGTATGAGCCTGCAGTGCTTGATGGTCACCTTAACTTTTTTCAATAAGTCTTTGTTCATGCACCTCAAGAGAACCTTCAAGCTTTTCAACTTTCAAATCTTCTAGTTTCTTGGATTCTTCAATGGCTACAACAATGCGGTCGAATTTGGGATTAAAAGTTCTAAGAATCTTTTCAACAATTGTTTGATTTGTGATCTTTTCATCACAATTCTTCATTGCATTCGTGTGAGAGATGATTCTGTTGAAGAACTCAACTATCTTTTCGTTGTTTTCCATTTGCATTAATTCATATTGTTGTCGCATTGTTTAGAGTCTCACCTTCTTTAATTGCTCTACGCCTTCACTGCATTTTTTCAAAATCTACCATGTTCCTCGTGAAGTTGCAGCACCTGCAATCTTCTCAAAGTGCACCATATCAACACATTGATGCAGTAAAAAAATCGCTTTACAATATTTCTTTCTTATTTTCTTTGTAAGTTGTCTTTTGCGCATTTGTGGCATTTGATGTGATCACTGGAAACCCTTCTTCTAAAATTTCTGAAACTTCTTGATAACCAAGAATTGCCTTCATCTGCACACGCCATTGGTCCCAATTCTTGCCATTCATGAGGGGAAGGTTTGTTGAGAAACTAACATCGGTTGGTCCCATTACGTGTTGCAAGGATCCTCTATCGAACCTTGGCTTTGGATACCAATTTGTTGGAGCACAGAATAGAACACTCAAACACACACTTACGTATTACAGTAATAGAGAGAAGAAGAATGAGAGAGAAAATATTCTTTTTATTTTCTGCTATATTACATTCTAACACAAGGTCTGAATACCAAGCAACCAAAACAATCTGAAAGCTAAATGATAAGCTAACAAATTGATTTATTTAACTAAATCCATCTAATGGTTAGAATCAGTTCTATAATTCATATATTATTAACAATGAATGTGTAGTGTTGATAATGTGGTTCTTAAATATAAGTAAGGGAATGATAAATTTGTTTGGGCTTCTCCTGAAAAAGTCTCATATACATTAATACTTCATGCACAACACAAAACTTATAGAATGATCATTCATTTAGAGAAAATAACAATGAAATAACTTTCAAATAATAACTTTATCTAAAGTATGACCCTATTAAAATCAACTTACCTGACTCTAATAAGACGCAAAGATTAGTTTTTTAAAAAAAAATTAAAAATGTAAATATAATATATGTTTAACATTTATTTATGTTAGCATTCACTAAATCGATACTAATATAATATATTTTTAATAACTGAAATAAATATTAAAAAGTAAATAAAGTTAGCATCGTCTTAGTGGACACTAATATTATTTATTTGGATCACTGTTCATTAAGTTTACTCTAACTTTATTTGTGTGTCTTACGGATCCGTGTGTCTTCGTGAAATCATATATGAACTGTGGATTATTTTAAATCTAAGGATTAGATTTCATCAATCAAAACACAAACTTATTATAACTTAGCGTCGGCTTAGACGATGCTAACTTTATTTATATCAATCCGTATGTCCTTGTGAGATTGAACATCAACTATAGATTATTTTTAATTTAAAGACACAATTTAATTATATTAAATAACAATTTTTGTTCTTACTTTTTTATATAAATCTCCAAACACTCATCTCATTCATCTACACTCATTTCTTCACATTCATCTTTATCATCCACACTCATCTCCATACATTCATTTCTTTTATTCATACTCATCTCCTTTATCCACACTCATCTTCATCATCCACATTCATCTCTTTAGACTTATCTCTTTCATTCAATTAAACTCATAAGTTTTTCCATTTCTTTTTTTTTTGTTTAAATTTTATGTTTTTTATGTTAATTTTTTGTTTAAATTTTATGTTTTTAATGTTTATTTTGTAAGTTTTATTTTTTAATGTTTATTTATTTTGTTTTAGTTTTATGTTTTAATGTTTTTTATTTATTTTTTAAATATGGGAATAAATGTACTTAATGCTTTTTTATTTTAATTTTTTGTTAGTAGCGTCGATGATACGAGCATGAAGATGACAACTGTAGTTTTAGGATTTCTAAATTTAATTTTTTAATATTTTGTAATTTGGATTTAATTTTCTTTGTGGGCCTCTATTGGTTGGGCTTTGTATTTTTGTTCTTTTTTCTTGTTTTGGGCCTAATTAGTTAATGGGCCTTGTATTAGGTCCATTAGTATAAATAGGTATCTCATAACTCTTTGTACTCAGAATTCAGATTTTAAGGAGTTGAGACTTTGACTCCGTGAATTCTCTCTTGGTTCTCGAGTAGAACTTTAGATTCTTATCTGTGAATTTTCGAATTCAGAGTGGCGAATCCTCACTGGACTTATCAGTCAGAAATGATTGTGGCGTCTTCTCCATCCCTAATCCCTTTCCGCATTTTCGATTTTTGATCTTTGGTTTGAGGAAAATTTGTCGGAACGATCCGTTCACCCCTTAGGTGAGCATTTTCTCATCATTTGGTAATCAAAGCTGGTTTCTGACTTTTTCGCAGCTTTTTCACAACATTTCCATTGTTTTTTGTTTGCAGCGTTTCCGTAATGGTTTTTTCGGAATTTGTTTTTTCCAGTTGTTTTTTTTTTCGAAGCACTAGTTCCTTTCCAGATTCTTTCCGTAAAGTAGTTTTTGGGTGAAATTATTGGTTCTTGGTGTGTCGTTTTCAAACAGTGAACTGAAACAGAAGGATACACATTTTTTTTGGGCATTCTAGAAGATTGAAGCAATTGATGTTTCTGGAAACAGCAACTGGGTGTTGATTGGTGCAATCAGTTTTTGAAAACGAAGAAGTTGAGTTTCGCAAGTAAAGGGCCTCCGTTAGCAGCACTGGCACAGAGAATGCATCACCGTTGTTGAACTGAGGAGAATGTTTTTTTTTAGGTGGGGTACCAACTGTTTGATGAAATTACAAATCTATTGGAGAAATCAAAACTGTGAAATCAGTTAAAGATTTGAAGTGTTGGAGCAGAGTTGGTGCCGTAAGATTACAAAATTGGTGTTGGGCTATCTTCAAGCAGTTGGTCTGCAAGCATTTAATCCTTGGTATCCTGTCTTTAGAATTTGTCAAACGGCACAAGCAAATTCAAACAATGAAAATTTCTTTTTCATTATGATTTTAATTTAGTGGAATCATGTTTGCTGCATAAAGTGGTTGGCATAGTGTAAAATTAATTTGGTAGAGTTGGAGAGTTCTGGTGATTTGAGTTTAGCAGTGCTACTTTGGAGTATTCACGTGCCTTATCAGTGCAGAATTAGCTAAAGAGAATTGTAGTGCAATGGCGTGAATGAATTTTTGTGGGGATGAATTGTCTTTTCAATTCAATGAAGCATTGCCAATTATGATATGCAAGAGAAATTGGAAACAGTAAGTGTCAAACTTCTTTTTGGGTGATCATTGGAATTTGTGGAGAATTGAATGCACTGGAGGTCGTTGCACACTAGAAAAAAAAATGCACTTTGGTTTGTAGTGGGGTCCACGACATGGGCAAAGGGTACATGAATTGAATGCATGTACGTTGTGCTTAAGCAATTGTAGGATTTGAGTTGAAGCAAAAATTAAATGCTCGCGGGACCCGTGTTGATTTGATTTGATGATGCTTAGATGAATGTGTATACGTGGGACCCAATTGGTACTTTTGACCCAATTGGTGTTAATGTGAATTAGGGAGAATTGCAAACATGTGGGGTCCACGGTTGTGGAATGAATTTAGTTTTCACTGGTTCCTATGAATGAAATTGAGAGCTGCTCATGGTGTTAATTAGAAGCTGCAGAAGCTACAAATCTGGTGAATTTATCTGGTATACTGGTTGCTAATATGATGCACATCCTGGTGCTTAAATCTGGTTTGACCATTCCTATTTTTTTGTGTAATTTTTTTTGTTTCTAGCTTTGAGTTGAGTCATATGTCTATAAATTTTCTTTGAGTTTTATTTTTCTTGGATTCTTGTTTGTGAAACATAGTATTGGGAGTTGAATTGTTGGAAACTCTTGATTGTTTGAGATTGAATTTTGAGATTACACAATTAGGAGCTAAGTGTAGCATCTATGTTTTGAGCATTCTTTTAAAACTTGAGTTTAAGTCTTGAGAAACTTATAAGCACAATGTAAGGAAATTGCATAAGAGTGGGTGAATGCCTAACTAGCTTTCATTCATCTCAAGTGTGATAAGCCAAAAAAAAAAGTGTTAAAGTGCACATTTCATATTTCTCTTGAGACTTAGATTTAATTTTAATTGAGTTCTCTATTGGATGTCCAAATTAGTTCCATTTATCTAGGTAGTCTTGATTCATTTCTTACAACTTGATTTTCTAATTGTTTAGCTTACTTGCTTTGTTTTACGTTTCTAGTGGTAATTCTAAATATACTATTTAGATTACCCTTGTCTTTAAAGTGCTTTTCTCTTTGTCACGTTCTTAGTTTTGTCACATCTTACTTTCCTTTGGTTTAGCTCATTTCTTGATTTTGTGCTTTTTAGTTTGTCTTTCTAAATTCCTTGGTTTTGTCATAGAGTTTTCTATTTTCTTGACCTCTTGAGTTCAATGTGGATTTGTTACATCTTTCACTTTGAATGTACAATTCTTGATAAGTTGACTGGAAGTTCTCCTTAAGAACTAAAGAGGAATTTGAGTGAAGAAAGTGAAAATAGTTTTTCAAGAGTGATACACGAGTGACTGAGTGCAAACACTTAGTGAGTGGTGAGGTCCATATTTTTCTATTAATTGTGCTAACCATTTCTTTATGATTTTCTTGTTTTGTTTCTAACATTTACTTGTAGTCATGGGGTTGACTATAGAATATTTGAATTCAAGACTCATTCCAATAGTACAACAGTTGGAAAGAAAAGTTTATGAGCATAAAAGGCTAAAGAAGGCGGAGCATAAATGTAACAACGCATCAAGTTCAAGGATAAAAATAAGTTCTATTAGATGCTCCAAATGTGAAGGCTATGGGCATGTTTCTCTTGAATGTCCTAATTGGAAGTCAAAACCCATAAATGATCAAGATCTTAAAGACTATTACCAGTGGTTGCGAGAGAGAGAAAAGAAAGCATTACAAAAATTAGAGAGGATAGAAAGAGAGCTTAGAGAAGAGAGAGAACAAATGAGGGAGCTTATGGAAAAGGGAAAAAGATTTGTAGAAAGTGAAAATGATTTTATAAGAAGAGAGAAAGAGTTTGGGGAAAAAGTGAAGGAAATTCTTAGAAAAAGAGAGGAGAAAATTGAAAAGGAAGAAAAAGAAAAGTTTGATCAAAAGATTAGAGAATTGAAAGAAAAGACTGAGGAAGGAAGTAGAAAATTTGATGAATTGTTAGAGAAGGCAAAAAGAATAATCGAAAGAAAGGAGAAAGAAAAGATATAAACAGAAGAGAAAGAAAAGAGAGCAAAGGAAGAAGAGACTAATGATAATATTAGTTCTTACTCTGACTCTATGATTATTTGTGTGGATTCTCCTTTGCAGGAAATTACTAGTGATGAGCTTTCAAGTGATTCATACAGTATTAGAGAGAAGAACATATGGGCTTCCACTACATCTTTGGAATTGTCTGATGTGTGTTAGACAAATAGCATCAAGAGGGGGGGTGAATTGATGTATTTAAGATGTTTACCTCTTTTTCGATTAACCTGAAAAAAACGTTAAGCTGAGCGGAAGCAATAAACAAAATAAAAGGATAAGGGAAGAGAAGAACACAAGGATTTATACTGGTTCGGGTATAGCCAACCCTACGTCCAGTGCCCAGTCACCTCAATTCGAGAATGACTTTCCAAACACTATCTTTAGAAAAGCTATTACAATCAATATTACAATTGAACTTGTAAAAGAAAATCTAAAGACTGAACACCTCTCTTGAAACCCACAAGAGATGAAAACACCTCCCTTGAAAACTCACAAGGGATGAACCACTACACCAACAATGGTGTTGACAGATATATGTAAACAAATACTGAAACAGTATCACCTGGAAAGAGAGAATCCAAAACAACGTTAATGATCGTTAGCTCCTTTCACAAGTGATAAAGAATGTTGTAGACCAGAGAGTGTAAACAAATGATTTTTGTGCTCAAGTTAGCTCTGTGTCTATCAACGTGTATTTTTCCTCTTTATATAGGAAATAAAATCTGAGAAAACCTTTCACAGTATTAAAAACAATTTATGAAATCGTTTATGCATTTAAAATCTGTTTATGATGTTTTACAACGTAAGATCTGTATAATAATTGAAAACGTTCATGATTTTAAATGCCAATTTGAAATTCAAAATACTTTTCGAAAAATTGTTGATTTCATTAAGTATAAAATTGATTCTGTGAAAATTTTAGAAACACTTTAAAACAGCACATAATCGAATCGATTACATTATATACATAATCGAATTGACTACGCTGTATCAAAAGATATAATCGAATCGATGTAAAAAGATTTGTTTGAAAACACATAATCGATTGTGTTAAAAACCATCGAATATGTTATATCGATCGATGTGTAAAAACAGTTTTACTCTTTAAAAACTATCACGAGTGAAAGAGTGTTGGATCAGTTTGTTGGTTTCGATTTCTCTTATTCCAAAATGATTCGACACAAACAACACCAACTTCGATTTGAGCTTCACCGATTCTTCAACTTTTCAACCCTTTCATCTTTCCAACCTTTGATCTGGTTTGCTTCGAGAACTCATCAAAACTCGATACATCTTCAAAGAGACTTGACTTGATCCTCTTTGGTAACATTCTCCCCCTTTTTGATGATGATCAAGAAAACCTATTTAAGAAGAGTTTGAAGAAAAATGCTTGACTTTGAAGTCAGCTCAAGATTAGTACAAAGTTAGCATAAACCATAAATAAACTGTACTCCCCCTATTTTGGGTATTACAGTACTCCCTTTTCAAAAACATATTATATTTTTCTCTTTTCAAAAACATATACATTTCTCCCCCTTTTTATTGATAATCATCGAAAAACATATTATAGATAAAACAATATCGAATGAAAGCATGTTATCGATGACCATACAAAACATGAAATATCAAAACGAATTACCATCCAAAATTCCTAATGCGATACGCAAATCATAAAACCTATCTCTAGGCAAAGGTTTGGTAAAGATATCTGCTAACTGATGTTTGGTATCGATGTATTCTATTATGCAATCTCCCTTTAAGATATGGTCTCTAATGAAATGATGCCTAATCTCTATGTATTTTGTTCTATAATGCATTATAGGATTTCTAGTGAGATTAATGGCACTAGTACTATCACACTTAAGAGGGATATGACCTAAGAAAATACTATAGTCTTCTAACTGGTTTTTCATCCACAAAAGCTGTGAACAACAAAAACCGGCTGCTATATACTCAGCTTCAGTTGTGGATAGAGCAACACAAGCCTGTTTCTTAGAGTGCCAAGAAACAAGTGAACAACCAAGTAGGTGACATGTCCCACTTGTACTTTTTCTGTCCAGTTTACATCCTCCATAATCTGAATCTGAATATCCTATAAGGCTAGGTGAACCTCCAGAGGGATACCAAAGACCAAACGATTTAGTTCCTTATAGATATTTTATTATCCTCTTAACAACAACTAGGTGTGATTCCTTAGGATTAGATTGATATCTAGCACAAACACACACACTATGCATAATATCTGGTCTGCTTGCTGTAAGATAAAGTAAGGAACCAATCATACCTCTGTATTTGGTTTGATCCACCATCTTACCTTTTTCATCTTGATCTAAGTAGCAAGATGTTGCCATCGGGGTAGCTGCTTCTTTTGCGTTTTCTAAATCGAATTTCTTTAACAGTTCTGAGCAGTACTTCGATTGTGATATAAAAATACCTTTGGTGTTTTGCTTAATTTGTAGACCTAGAAAATATGTTAACTCTCCCATCATCGACATTTCGAACTCACCCTGCATTATCTTAGCAAATTCTTGGAAAAGATCATTGTTAGTTGATCCAAAAATAATGTCATCAACATAAATTTGAACTATAATAATATTGTTCTTTGATTCTTTAATAAAAAGAGTTGGATCTACTTTACCTCGTCGATAATCATGGCTTACCAGAAAATTACTTAGCCTTTCATACCATGATCTGGGCGCTTGTTTAAGTCCATATAGTGCTTTCTTTAGCTTGTAGACATGATTCGGATATTTATAATCTTCAAAACCAGGAGGTTGACAGACATATACTTCTTCCTTGATAAAACCGTTCAAAAAAGCACTTTTCACATCCATTTGAAATAACTTAAACTTCATGATAGCTGCGTAAGCTAGTAGGATTCTTATTGCTTCGAGCCTTGCAACTGGGGCATATGTTTCGTCATAGTCGATTCCTTCTTCTTGACTATAACCTTTCGCTACTAGTCTTGCTTTATTCTTTGTTATGTTGCCATTTTCATCGAGCTTGTTCCTGAAAATCCATTTTGCTCCAATTACTTGCATAGAGTTGTTTCTCGGAACTAGATCCCACACTTCATTCCTTTAAACTAATTTAGCTCCTCTTGCATCGATTGAATCCAGTATTCATCTTGTAAAGCTTCTTCGATGCTTTTGGGTTCGACTTGTGAGACAAAAGCTACATTCATACAAAAGTTGTTCATTTGGCTTCTCGTTGTAACTCTTCGATCAACATCTCCTATAACATTATCCAAAGATAATCCTCTCGGTGTTCTCCATTCCTTTGGAAGTTCTGGAACTGTTGTTGGTTCATCGAGATTCAAATTCTCGAGGCTTTTCTCGAGATCCTCGATACTTTCGCCTTGAGGTTGATCTTTCTTGATAGCTCCCTCGTTCTTCTTCGATATCTATTAATTTCTTCCTCGACTCAAGAGGGTTTTCCTCAAGGTCCAAAAATTCATCAAACGTTACATGAACAGATTCTTCTACATATAATGTTCTCCTATTATATACTCTATATGCTTTACTGCTTAAAGAGTATCCTAAAAATATTGCTTCATCTGCTTTTGAATCGAATTTGCCAAGATTACTCTTTCCATTGTTTAAAACAAAACATTTGCACCCAAAAACTTTAAGATGAGAAATGTTTGGTTTTCTGCCTTTAAAAAGCTCATATGGAGTTCGTTTCAAAACGGGTCTTATTAAAGTTTTGTTCAAAACATAACATGCAGTAGACACTGCATCTGCCCAAAAATATTTTGGAAGATTCTTTTCATTTAACATGGTTATGGCTAATTCTTCCAAAGATCTATTTTTTCTTTCTACAACTCCATTTTGTTGAGGGGTTCTTAGATAAGAGAAATTCCCAGATCTTCACAAAAGGTTTCAAATAAATCATTTTGAAATTCCCCACCATGATCACTTCGAATAAACTTGATTTTTAAATCTTTTTCATTTTGAATAGCCTTGACAAATTTCTTAAAAGAGTTGAAAGCATTATTTTTAGTTACTAAAAAGAACGTCCAGGTAAATCTAGAATAATCATCTACTATAACTAATGCATAGAACTTACCACCTAGGCTTCTTGTTCTAGAGGGACCAAATAAATCCATATGCAAAAGCTCTAAAGGTTTTGATGTAGAAACGATTTTCTTACTTTTGAAAGATGTTTTTGTTTGCTTTCCTTTTTTACATGCAGCACAAATTCTATCTTTTTCAAAACTTAATTTTGGAAGACCAATTACCAAATCTTTTGAAATTAAACGACTTAGATGATGCATGTGAATGTGTGCAGCTCTCCTATGCCATAACCAAGGATCCTCTTCCTTAGTTACAAGACAGGAGATGGTCCTAGATGAACTGCTAAGATCAGTAACATAAATATTGTTTAGTCTCGTACCTGGTAAAACAGTTTCATTTGATTCTTCCTTGATAATTTTGCAAGTCTTTGACTCAAAGATAATCTTAAGTCCTTTGTCACATAATTGACTTATGCTTAAAAGATTATGCTTTAAACCTTCTACCAGCAAAACTCCTTGAATCATAAAGTCATCGTTGATCTTGATTGTTCCTGAGCCAAGAATTTTTCCTTTGTTATTGTCACCATATGTAACATAACCTTGGCTTTTCTTTGTGAGACTTTGAAACTTTTCTTTGTCACCGGTCATGTGTCTTGAACATCCACTGTCAAGAAACCAAACCGATATTTTATGCTTGTAGATTTCCTGCAACACAAATATAATTATTTAGGTACCCTTTTTAGTCTTGGGTCCTTAGTAGTTAGTATAAATAACTTTCTCAACCCTTAAAAAAATTAATGCGAGCAATTTTTATATCTTTGATTTTTAGGAATCCATTTAAATATGCCATTAGGTATGCCAACATGTTTTACAAAACATTTATTTGATGAATGACCAATTTTCATGCAATAAAAACAACTTAACCTTTGTGGAGGAGTTTTAAAAGAATTTATGTGAAAATGTTGTTTTTCTCGAAAACTTGTTTTCTTCGATTCTTTTACAAAGGTAGTTTTATGGGGTCCTAGACTTTTCTTGGGAATATAACCAACTCCAGCTTTACTAGAGCTCCCCCTATGTAAACTTAACATATTATCGAGATTTTGTCTTGAATCTAGAAAATTATTTAAAGTCTTCTCGAGTTTCAAAATTTTATTTTCGAGTTGAATACAATTTTCATAGGGTTTGATCACTTGTTTATTTTTCGATATAGATTTAAATTTTTCGAAATCATTTTTCAAACCTTTATTTTCCTTCTCCACAAGACTTAGTTTATTTTCTAAAGCATGAAAATTTTGTTTCAAAACTGAATGCTTTTTAATCAATTTATTAAAATTCATATAAAGATTTTCATACTCTGCATGTAATTCATCATATTCATTTTCAGAGTTAGTAGAGCTTACTTTTGATGTGGCTTCATCTTCACTGTTTGCCATTAAGCACAGATTTGCTTCTTCCTCTCTATCACTATCATCTATCGAACTTTCAGAGGTTGTCGATGCATTATCCTCCCATGCAACGTATGCCTTCTTTTTGTATGATTTGAAGGGCTTCTTTGATTTCTTCTTTTCCTTTTCCTTGTCTTCCTTTTTGGTATAGGGACAGTCCGATTTTATATGACCAAATCGATTGCATCCGTAGCATTTGTAGTTCGTTGCTTGGTCATTTTCCTTCTTTGTAGATCGACCTTTTTTCCTGTTCTTCATGAACCTGGAAAATCGTTTTACCATTAAAGAAATATCACTATCGAAAAACTCAAATTCGATGTCATCTTTCGATTTCTCGGCTTTGAATGCAATGTTTTTTATTTTAACATTGTCTTCTCCATCTTTTAACCTCTGAAGCTCCATCTCATGTTCTCTCAACTTTCCAAACAAAGTTGCTACGTTCATCTTCATCAAGTCTTTAGACTCTGATATGGCAGTGACTTTTGGTTGCCAATTTCTATCGAGAGACTTGAGAATCTTGGTGTTCAACTCCTCATTTGAAAAGCTTTTTCCCAGAGCTTCTAGATGATTTACTATATGGGTGAACCGCGTTTGGAAATCACTAATACTTTCGTTTTGTCCGATTGAAAGCAACTCGTATTCTTGGACAAGCGTGTTCTTTCTTGCACGTTTTACTTCATCCATTCCTTCATGAGTCACTTCTAGAGTATCCCACATCTCTTTGGCAGTTTTGCATCTCGATATCCTGTAAAACTCATCACGGGTTACAGCTGAAACAATAGCATTACGAGCTCTTACATCATATTGTGCTCGTTTGTTTTCGTCTGAAGTCCACTGATGAAACGCCTTTGGTGTTTCTCCTTCAGCACCTCTCACCATTGGTACGTAGGGACCACTTAGGACAGCATCCCAAACTCCATAATCGAGAGTTTGTAGGAATATCTCCATTCTTGACTTCCAGAAGGGGTAGTTGTCACCTTCAAAGAGTGGTGGTCTGTTGATGGATGCACCTTCCCTGTAAACCTGATTCTGCATAGATATCTTAAGGATCTTTTAGAAATAACTTATCCAAACAAGCTCTGATACCACTTGTTAAACAAATAGCATCAAGAGGGGGGGTGAATTGATGTATTTAAGATGTTTACCTCTTTTTCGATTAACCTGAAAAAAACGTTAAGCTGAGCGGAAACAATAAACAAAATAAAAGGATAAGGGAAGAGAAGAACACATGGATTTATACTGGTTCGGGTATAGCCAACCCTACGTCCAGTGCCCAGTCACCTCAATTCGAGAATGACTTTCCAAACACTATCTTTAGAAAAGCTGTTACAATCAATATTACAATTGAACTTGTAAAAGAAAATCTAAAGACTGAAAACCTCTCTTGAAACCCACAAGAGATGAAAGCACCTCCCTTGAAAACTCACAAGGGATGAACCACTACACCAACAATGGTGTTGACAGATATATGTAAACAAATACTGAAATAGTATCACCTGGAAAGAGAGAATCCAAAACAACGTTAATGATCGTTAGCTCCTTTCACAAGTGATAAAGAATGTTGTAGACCAGAGAGTGTAAACAAATGATTTTTGTGCTCAAGTTAGCTCTGTGTCTATCAACGTGTATTTTTCTTCTTTATATAGGAAATAAAATCTGAGAAAACCTTTCACAGTATTAAAAACAATTTATGAAATTGTTTATGCATTTAAAATCTGTTTATGATGTTTGAAAACGTAAGATCTGTATAATAATTGAAAACGTTCATGATTTTAAATGCCAATTTGAAATTCAAAATACTTTTCGAAAAACTGTTGATTTCGTTAAGTATAAAATCGATTCTGTGAAAATTTTAGAAACACTTTAAAACAGCACATAATCGAATCGATTACATTATATACATAATCGAATTGACTACGCTGTATCAAAAGATATAATCGAATCGATGTAAAAAGATTTGTTTGAAAACACATAATCGATTGTGTTAAAAACCATCGAATATGTTATATCGATCGATGTGTAAAAAAAATTTTACTCTTTAAAAACAATCACGAGTGAAAGAGTGCTGGATCAGTTTGTTGGTTTCGTTTTCTCTTATTCCAGAATGATTCGACACAAACAACACCAACTTCGATCTGAGCTTCACCGATTCTTCAACTCTTCAACCCTTTGATCTTTCCAACCTTCGATCTAGTTTGCTTTGAGAACTCATCAAAACTCGATACATCTTCAAAGAGACTTGACTTGATCCTCTTTGGTAACAATGTGTATCATGAGAAAATTAAAAATCCTTGTGAATTGTCTGTTGCTTTTGATATACATACTATTGTTTTAGGTGGTGATGCCAAGTCCTTGAATGATGATATGCATACATATCCTGTGGACTTGAATGTTCATGATCATCTTTTCTCTATGTGTGTGAATTATCAGCAGGTTGATGATGAGATTAAGCATAATCATGTTAGATCTTTAATCTTGTTACGTGAACTGAAAAGGACATTAGATACCATATATTTGTATTGGATTAATGTATTTGACATGCTTATGATTAGTCGTTTGATGTTCTTATTGTTTGATGTGTTTTACAGGTTGGTTTATGATCCTGGAGGAAGATATTTACTACACTTTGATAATAAGAGATTGGACTCTCATGAGCTCCACATCTCCATTTAGATAGTTTTTCTCGTCTTTGTTTAGATGATGCTAAAATTGAGTTCTTTTAGTCTTATGTTTGTAAGTTTGCTTGTAGGTACAAAGAGCTAAATTCGTGGATGAATTCTCTCCAACCTGGGGAGGATGATACGAGCATGAAGATGACAACTGTAGTTTTAGGATTTCTAAATTTAATTTTTTAATATTTTGTAATTTGGATTTAATTTTCTTTGTGGGCCTCTATTGGTTGGGCTTTGTATTTTTGTTCTTTTTTCTTGTTTTGGGCCTAATTAGTTAATGGGCCTTGTATTAGGTCCATTAGTATAAATAGGTATCTCATAACTCTTTGTACTCAGAATTCAGATTTTAAGGAGTTGAGACTTTGACTCCGTGAATTCTCTCTTGGTTCTCGAGTAGAACTTTAGATTCTTATCTGTGAATTTTCGAATTCAGAGTGGCGAATCCTCACTGGACTTATCAGTCAGAAATGATTGTGGCGTCTTCTCCATCCCTAATCCCTAATCCCTACGCCAACAGTATTAATGTTCGCTTGACTGACATTATTAACATCTGCTAAGTCTACAGAATTTGACACCATCTTATTAGTATTCGCTTTTTGTGTAACGCAAGATCGATTCTATTTGTCAATTAACATTGATTTTTCTTCTTTTGAGTGGGATTTTGGTTGAGCTAATTAAATAATTTCCTATTTTTTAGGATGATAGAAATGATTATAGGAGAGAAAATAATTCCTTATTAATGATTTATAAATATAGTTTGATTTTGTAACATTTCAACCTAATACTAGATTTCATACCTCTTTTATCAACAAAGAATAAATGTAATAAATAGAGTAAGAGGGAGTATTCTAACTCACATATCTATTTACTTCAAAACTTTCAAGTTCCAACATCAAGGTCAAAATTGATTGATAAGTGGAACACTGCTGCAAAGACGTACACAACATTTTTCTAGGCTACAAGGTCGTGAGTTGTATATACCAAAGGAAAAAATTTGTTTGACATTATCCTTTTCATTCATTTAACAATCCACTTTTTAATAAAATATTATATTATAATAATAAAAATAAATATAAATTAAATATTATAATAAAATAATAATTTATGGAGTTGTACTGCCAATCCATCATAATAAAATAGAACTTGATACAGACTATGGACATTATCTAAATTTATAGTATGTCTGCTATTATTCAAGTTTCTAGGAGACTACATCATGTTTTCGTGCATCCATGGTAGTTTTTCATTCCTAAATATGATGTTATTTCTCTAAATCCAAATATTTCAAACTACGTCTATTCAAACACATTTCTAGACCTGATTTCTTCTCTTATTGAGTTGGACAAAGCTGAACTTTTGGAAGTGTTGTTTGACTTGATGATGTTAGGTCACGATAACACCAACCCACAAGCAACACCTATTCCATCTTTGGGATGCCAGACTACATGTGACAAATAAATTATTCACAGACTTTATAGCTAAATTGCACATTATGCACACAGTATTTCCCTATGCCCCGAACCCCGTTTTGCCAAATTATCTTTCGTTGTCACACACAATGTGCTGGATACACACAAAAAATGTAGGATACGCAGTGTGAATCAACGAAGTGTGACAACTTAGCAGAAAAAAATTGTACAACATGCAACCTCACATTCAGAATGAGGCAATTATGACAAGTGAAACTGTGACACATACAAAGTAGATAAAGAGTACGCAAACTTGCAAGCAGAGCTGCATGGATAAGGTTTATGCTATAGAAAACAAATAGGTTGACTGGTGGGGACGTGGCAGTTACAAATGTATACTCAAGGGATTATGTACATTTAAACTGCTGACCAATTCATTTAGAATTGAAGTCTGGGTGCTGGTGTTAATGTAGTTGATTTGCAGTCAAATTTTGTTTGGTGAAACGAGACAAATAATATTGTTGGGATTTGAGATTTGGTTTTGGCATGAAATTTTCCTTTCAAAGAGTAGTGAACCTTCTTAGTATTAGGCACACCAGGCTAGGGTTGTCCATGTTTTGGATGATCACACAACACCATCTTTGCTTGATAGCTATACATGGATACCACCTCAACTTTGCTTTTTTTTGTGAATATATATATATATATATATATATATATATATATAGTTAGGGATTGGGAATGGGAAGGTTTGGTGTCTTCATGTAAAAGATTTTGACTTTATAAGACTTAGAATTTTCTAAACATTTGAACACTTTAAATATGCTTCTAGGCTTTAAATATGCTTAAAGGCTTTAAATATGCTTCTAGGTTATGATAGTTTATAATTTTTTATATTTAACATTATTTTTTAAATTTTTTATAAAGCTTTTGATAATTCAAATATTGATTGAAATCTTTACTACTTTTTATATATTTGATTCTCAGATTTGATTTTCTAGATAATTATTTATGAAGCAGAAGCTTTAATTTTTCATATATGGTTAAATGTTTGATAAAAAAAAAATTGATGCTTTTTAATATTTCATCGTCTTTTTAATTAAAAAAAAACAATTAAAATAATATAGGATAATATCTTCTATTATATTATTTTTTTTCTTTTAATTTTAAATCTGGAAATATTTATGAGTAATTAATTCTTCAATGTTATTAAATAAGATATATTTTTTCCTGAATAAAATCATTATAAAATGATGTAAAAAATATATTTATGATTCAGTTTTCTTAATTTAATTCAATTTCTTTTGTATTTTCTATTATTACAACGTCTTACAATTATATAAGATATTTTGTGACCTTTTGTTTTAATTGGAATATTTAACCTTATAAAATAAATATGTTAGATAAAACATATTAAAATACATTATTATTACTAAAACTATTTTCATATAAGACTTAGAAACTAAACTGTCTAATGATATAATACCATTTAAATTATGTAGTAGTTCAACAAAGATTTGGAAAAGGAAAATAATGTTATTAACAAAACAATAATTTTAAAATGAAATAATACACTACTAATAAACAAGTACATTACTAATCAAACTTTAATGAAAATACATGCTTTAAACTTTTAGATGTCATCTTCCTCTTTTTTTAATAATAAAATTATTCGATGAAAAATATTATAAAAATATTATGATAGTAAAAAGCAGTGGCGGATCTTGACTAAATTTGTAGGGGAGCCACTATATATTAAATCAATTTAATATTTTAATAATAATTAAATAATATAAAAAATTATGAATAAAATAATATAATATGTAAAAAATTAACTTAATAAACAAAATTAACATTAAATATAACATTCAATTTACTTACAAACATCAATTCAATATACTTGTTTACAATGTACTCAAAATCGAAATTTTGCTCATTAGATCATAAGATTATACGATTTTTATTTCAATTCCGTGTTAGAGTATACTTATAATCGTAATAACGTTTTAATAAATGCAGGCAGTGAATGAGTTTTAATTTCTTTTATTGATTTTAATTTTTTTAATATTGAGCATTGTTCTATGTTCCACTTATTTAGGATACTTTTTAACTCTTTTAAATAATTTTGAATTGTTTAACATTGAGTACTGATCCCACTAACTAATTTAGAAGTTGAACAATTTTTAATTTTTTAATGGTTTTTAATATTTTTTTAATGTTTAGTAATATTGTTCCTACTAATTTAAGAGTTGAAGAATTTTTTTAGAGGTTATTTTAACATGTAAGTTTGAAGATTGTTTTTACTTTTTTAAACTTTAAACAATTTTAAAATTTTTTAAGCCTAATAAAAATAATTAAAAATTAAAATCTTTCCACTTCTGAAAATAAAAATTAAAACGTTCTTTACTCAATGTAACTATTTGCTCATTTGAAGTTGAAGAAATATTATTTTTATTTTTATCAATAATCTTTCTCTTCAAAAAAAACATCAATTGTGTTGTTCTTAAGAATGAGTATTGTACCTACTAAAAAATAATTATTTCATTTTAAAATATATAAAATTATAATAAATGATAATTTATAATCTAATCTACAGAGTAAGAGACCTCCTAAAAATATAATTTATAATTTAATGTAATTTACTTACAATAGTCACATAAAAGCATAGAAAATAAATGATATTAAATAAAAAGAGTTATAGTAGGTATCTGGAATAGAATGGAAGAAATTTTATAGAAGTAGAATAGAAGATAAATGACGTAGAGAAGAAACCATAAAAGAGAAAAGAACTCACTGTATCTTTAATATAAAGAGAAGAAGAAGAATACTAAGAGTCTATATTTAAAAAAAAAAGTAAATGTAAATAGCTGTTATCTATAAATTTTTATAGAAACTCTAAAAAATATACCTCTTAAAAGAATCTATTAATTATAAAAATTTATTTTATTAAATTGTGTGGGCCTATATAATAAATTTATATGTATAATAAAAATATTTGGGAGGTCGTGGCCCCATCGGCTCCTATTAAGCTCCGCCACTGGTAAAAAGGGTAATGAAATAAAACAAATTGTATATGATTTTAATTTAATATATGTATATATATCTTAACTAAAATAGTTATATTAATTCAACGTAATTTAGAAAATAAAAAATAAGAAGTAGATCAATAAAAATAAATATTAAATTAAAATTAAAAAATTATCTATAAGCTTTTCATTTTTGAAATAAGCATTTTTAAATAAAAATATCAACCAATAAAAATTAATCAGCGTGTTAAAAATATTTTATAAAGAGAAAGCGTAATTCACCTTCCCATTTTTTAAAAAAGTGAAAACATCAATTTAAAAAAACAAAATAAAATAAAAACATGCTTGCATGCATGATCTTTTTTTTTTAAAAAAGAACGTGTTTATGAAGATTAGTATACAAATTTTGTATTTATTCAAAGTCACATGTAAGAGTATGATTTTTTTTCATTTTAAAATTGTGCTTTTAAGTATAATTTATTTAAATAAATCTTTTTTTAATTTATCTGTTTATATAATAATAAAATTATACTAATTTGATAAAAGAATTAACGAAGATGCTCTAAGATTTTTTTATTGAAGTAATAAAGATTTTTTTATTGAAATAATAATAGCAAGGAGGTGTTACATAGAGAGACTCACAAATCTCACAACTAAACTAAAATGAGTCTTGGAAAGTTATTTTCATTTTAGAAATCATAGCATTATGTATATAAGACATCTCCATTACAATATAATATAATATAATGAGATGACATAAAATTTAAGATTCTAATCTTAAAAATAAAATAATATTTTTTCTTAAAAGTATTAATCATCTAATAAAATATTACATTATAGAACATGAATCTTATTCGTACACTTCCATTATATTAAAATTTTCAAAAAAAAACTTTTGTTAAAATAAGACCGTAACAAAAATAGATTGAAACCTTTGTAAATGATCTAAATCTAATAATACTAATTATTATTAGAAGTGTTAATTTAACCCATGATTCAGGAGTAAACTCGAACCCTACTCCTAAAAACGTCCCCTCTTTATTGGTTCATAAGTAGGTTGAAAATTCCTCAATTCATAAATTGGGTTAGACCAAAGACCAAAGTAGATTTGATCCACTATAAAACTTCAATCAACTTCTTAATATTTTAGAATTATAGAATTCTTAAAATATTTTTGTGCACAACCTGGTGTGGACCTGACTCCACTTAACCCGTCATGGACTTGACTTTATTTAACTTTACATTGGCATGATACGACTCAACCTAACATGGGTCCAACTTGACTCTACCTAACATGAGCTCAAGTTGACTCAGTCCAATGTAGGTCCGACTCATCTTAGTTGATGAAGGTCCAACATGACTTAATCGAATACATCTAAATTGACACAATCAATATTGGCTCAACTCAACTCGAGTAACATAAGGCCTCACTTGACTTGACTTGAGTCGATTTGTTATTTTTATTATATGCACTTTTTAATCCTATGGACTTTCTTTCTATTCTAGCCTATGTCAATCAAGATTAAGACTTGTAAGTGGGACCAAATTAACAAATCTAATTATTAAATTATCACATATAACATATAATTAATATTGCAAAGTATACATTTAATATATTAAAATTATTAATGTAAGCATTCAATTAATACTTAATATTGATTTTTGTTTCCATTCAATTATTTCTCATATTAAAACTAATATTATTATTAAATTATTATAGGTTAAATATGTAGTCTGAACTATTAGTAAATATTGGTTTTCGTTTCTAGGACAAACTTTAGACCTATTTTGTGTTTAAACTTATGAACATAATGTCAAAGATCCTCAAAAGAAAACAACATTAAAAGCTTTTCCACGCGTCTAACAAGATTCTAGAGTGATGTCCACATGGTTGCATCATATAGAGCCACATGGCTGCATATCAAATGCTCTATGATCACTCCTTGGTGCCACAACATCCCTCCACCACCACACCTATCACCACCACCACAATCACCACCACCTCCCCACCACACCCCATAACCACACCCACCAACACACCACCCCCTCACCCCCTTCTGGAAATGAAAAGCTTTTGCACCAGTACCCAAAATACAGCGTATGCAAGGTCTGAGTGAGAAATTTATTTGAGTTTCACATTCTTATTCATAAAATATCATTTTAATATTAATATATTTACTAAACCCAACATTACATTCCAAATCCAACATTACATGGCAACGGGATAGTGATGAGGGTGGGATGGTGGTGGTGGGTGTAGTGGTGGTGGTAATGGGTGTGGTGGGAGTGGTGATGCTGGTGGGGTTGGTATGGCACTAGCATGGAACCTGGGTGGGACAGGGTGGGTTTTTCCTTCCCGCCTCCCGTCCTCGACTCACTTAATTATATCCGCCCTCGTCTCCGACTAATGATAGAAATTTAGTCTCCACATCCATCCCATCAGAGATCGAGATCCCTGACCTAATTGTTTAAGTTACACCCCATTTTACTTTTTAAAATATAATTTAAAAGAATATTTTTTAAAATATAAATTTTAAAAGATATTTAAATAAATCTAAAAATTTAAACAGGACTAAAAATTAGATTGTTACTAAAAATAAATTTTTAAAAATTTAAAAATTTTATTAGAAAAATTCACGTAACATTTGTAATAAAAAAATTACATTATGTTTTTATTTATTTACTGTACTTTAGACAAAATTATATATATTAACCAAGATGAAAGAGATATTGTTCTGTAAATGTCATTTATGTATGATGACATTTTAAAAAAAATTTAAACGAGACTAAAAATTAGATTGTTACTAAGAATAAATTTTTAAAAATTTTATTAGAAAAATTCACATAACATTTGTAATAAAAAAGTTACATTATATGTTTTTATTTATTTACTATACTTTAGACAAAATTATATATATTAACCAAGATGAAAGAGATATTGTTCCATAAATGTCATTTATATATGATGACATTTTAAAAAAAAATTATAAAAGACCAAAAATTAGATTGTTACTAAGAATAAATTTTTAAAAATTTAAAAATTTAATTAGAACAATTCACATAACATTTGTAATAAAAAAGTTACATTATAAGTTTTTATTTATTTGCTCTACTTTAAACAAAATTATATATATTAACCAAGATGAAAGAGATTTAGACAAAATTATATATATTAACCAAAATGAAAGAGATATTATTATGTAAATGTCATTTATGCATGATGATATTTAAAAAAAAAAAATTATATCTATCATTTCATTAATATCAGTTTTTATCTAAAATAAAATATAAGATTCATGTTTAGAATAATTTTTTTTATTATTGAAGTAAATGAATTTCTATTTACCCTTCCTTTTCTTTTTTTTTCTCTTTCTATATATAATATATATATTAATATATAACACAGATAATTAAATACGTTATTTCTATATACAATATATATATATATATATAAATATATTAATATATTAATATATTACATAAATAATTAAATACGTTATTTATGATTATTTATGTTACATTGTGAAATATATTTAATGATATTTGTTAGAAATAGACGGCAGTGTAAAAATCAAAAGGGGGTGTGAATTGAATTTTTAAGAAACTTTTTCCCTTTAAAATAATTGTCCAGATTTTAAATAACTGTTCTAAAACCAGGATGCAGATTATCCTTAACCTTAGATTAGCGCAGTTTGAATTGCAATTGTTAATATGATCCACAATAAAAAGAGATAGGGAAAGAGAAAGAATACAGAGATTTATACTGGTTCGGATTAAGCCAATCCTACGTTCAGTTCCCAATCACCACAAATGCGTGATGATCACCCCTTTATCTTTAATTGAAATTACAAACACCAATTCATGCAATAACAAATAAAGATAAAGGAAACACCTCCTTAGACACACTAAGGATGAAACACCTCCCCAGACACACTAAGGATGATTCCCACCTCTCTTGACACACAAGAGATGAACACACCTCCCTTTAGAATAGATCCAAGGGATGAATTATACCCATTTAGAAAAATAGTAAAAAAAATACATCTGATAGAGTGCTGGATAGAAAGATTAAGTACAAAGATCACCACTTCCAAAGACTTTGATCAACCTTGAGAGAGCAAGAAAGTGGTTTGAAAAACTATAGCGCAAGAACACTTTGAATATTGTGTTTTATCAGATGTGTTGAACCTAAGACATTCTCTTTCATTTTATAATTCGAAAATACATCAAAGTTTCCATTCTTAGGTTGATTTAACATTGAATTCGCAAAAATGACTTATTTAATCGATTATCTAAAAAGCTTAATCGATTATATCAGAGTTAAAAAACTGAAAAACTCATTTTGCCTGATATAATCGATTAGATTAAGGCCATAATCGATTATATTAACCCAGAAATAATATAATTGATTATCAAAAACACTTAATCGATTATTTAGTTCGTTAAACTATTTTGATTCAAATTTTAAGTGAAATAATCGATTAGACTACGTATCATAATCGATTAAAAGCGTAGAAAAACATTTTTGAGAGAAAAAAACTTGCTCTCAGGTTTGGAAAGGTCTTGAATGGGATTTATGACTTACTCTTTTCATCCATCACCAAAACAGAACCTTCTAAACTTGAAACTTCATCTCTTGAGAAAATCTTCATCAATCTTCTCTCTTGAAAGCTTGAAACACTCTTTATGCCTTGCCTTTTTCATCAAGCAACCTTCCTTTGTGAGATGACACAAGTCTTTAATGTTGTTTAGAGCACTTTAAATCTTCATCATCAAAACTTTAAATCTTCATGAAATATCTAGAGGACTTCATCAACACTTGGTCTTGAAATATGCCAACAATATTATATATATTAATAATATTATTTAATAATTAAACACATATATTAATTAATTTTTGTTTTAAATTATATTAAATAATCAGTTAAAAAGAAATTATTAAAAGTATAAAATATTTTTTATTGAATTGGTCATTTTTTTTATCTATATATAAAGTGGAGATTTGATCCAAAATTTATAAGAAGGTAAATAATATATTTAGTTTATCTTTGAATATTTAAAGTTTTTGAAATAGACAGTACATGAAGAAAGATAAAGACGATGAAGAAGAGATACAAATTTATATACTTCTCAAAGAGTGATGTGATTGATCTTGAAATCAAATCAAGGAAGTATACCAAAGGTATTGTATGTATAGATATTTGATTAATTACATTCAAAACTTTTCTTTTGATTGTTAAGATATATTTAGTTATTAAACCAGAAAAGCATTTCGTTTATATTGCAGTTTTTAGCTATGCATATACTGAATGTTGCTAGAAAATTGACAGTTTCAGGTGGTTGTAGCAACGGTGAACGAGAGAAGAAGGTTGCGGAAGGAGAAAAAGAAATCCAACCGTATATTTCAAAACTATTAACTTGGATTCAAAACCACCAAAGATAGAGATATATTGGAAGGAAGTAGAAATGATTGGAAAAAATAGTTACCCAAGAATGTTCATTTCGTGTAACTCCTTTCCTTCCTTGTATCTTGTATGTAAAAGATGATATAAACTAAAAAATATTTATATTAAAAGATTCGTAGAAGATAAGACATAATCATCATTTTATTTTGTTTTTTATTGGACGAATGTAAACATATGATAATTCATGTATTATTAACCATGAATGTGTAGTGTTGATGATGTGGTTCTTAAATTAATGGAATGAGAAATTGGTTTCGGCTGCTCTTGAAAAAGTCACATACATTAATACTTCATGCACAACACTCAACTTTTAGAATGACCATTCACTTAAAAAAAACAACCAAATAGTTTTCAAATAATAGTATCGCCCAAACTCTAATCCTATTAAAATCAACTTAGTAATTTAAATGAGATGCAAAAGGTTAATTTTTTTTAAAAATAAATTAAAAACATAAATTTAATATATTTTTAAAATTTTTTTATGTTAATATTCACTGATTTTAATATTTATTTATGTTAGCATCTAGTTAGGGTTTAGGATTTAAATATTAAAAAGTAAATAAAGTTAGAGTTGATTCACTAGAGGCTAATATTATTTATTTTTAATGTCTCCTAAACCGATATTAACTTTATTAATTTCTTACGGATTCATGTGTCTTCGTGAAACATTTCAATGTAATACAAGATTTCATACCTCTTTTATTAACAAAGAATAAATGCATTAAATAGAGTATGAGGGAGTATTCTAGCAACCAATTATGTCAATACTTGCTTTATCAGTGCCAATTTTACCTACAACATAAGGCTAGAGAGCTCCTTAAGTGCCGACCGAGATGGATCATTCCTTTATCTAACTGCCAAGATGATCTCGGCTCAGTATAATACAATTTTCTTATAGATATAATATCCAAAAATCTAATATAATATTTAGAATTATCATATCATATTTCATTATATCGAATTTTCAAAGGTATTATATTGAAATGTTACATTTGATGATGTCATGGGTGGGGTTCCAAAGAAAGGACTTTTTTGGTCCGTTGCTACCACTTTTGCAAAATTGATGTTTTGTTTTGAAAAAGAGAAGATGAGTTATAACTAACTTAATTTTTACGATTAATCGATGAATTTTATTCTATCAGTAAAAATCCATCAATAATATAATATTACATTACCAATGAAATTTACAAACAAATGCAAAATATATTAAATTAGCGACAAAGGAGTATAAAAGAATAAATGAAATATAAGATTTTTTTGTGCTCACTTTACCAACGGATATATTTGTTGTTAATACCATTCGTACATAGAATAACATATTTGTCGATAATTTTTTGTTAGTAATGCAATTTTACCAAAAAAACTAAATTACATTACCTTTGAAATTTACCAACAGAAGGACAATAAACTAAATTACCAATGGAAATTATCGACAAAAGAGTACAAAATGATAAATGAAATATAATTTTTTTTATGCTCACTTTATTGATAGATATATCCATCGATAATACTATTCATACATAGAATAACGTATCCATCGGTAATTTTTTGTCAATAACGCAATTTTACCGATGAAAATACATTTGTTGATAACAATCTGTTGGGAAATACTGATTTTTTTATAGTGGAGAGTGAATGTGAGAGTGAACCAAATGGTTTCAAGATTTCAATATGAGAGTGAGAGTGAATGAAATGGAGTCTCAGTGCAAAAAGTGAGAGTATAATGAGTTTGTAATTTTTATTTTTGTTGAAAAGTATTTTTTTATTAGAGTGGAAAAAAAAGTTTTCAAAGGAAAGAATGAAAATTAAAAAGAATTTAGGAAAAAAAGGATTGAGATGGAAGAAATGAAAAATATAAGAAAAAAATATACTTATTAAATGATTCTTATAAATAACATATTTTGAATACAAAATATAATAGTTATAAAATTCAAACATTATACAATAAATTATGACAGTTTTTCAAAACCGCCATATTAAAATTATCACCACTAACATAACTTTTTGTAGTATGGAAAGAATGAACTTATTTAAAAGTTTGTTGCCATATCTTTTACTTTCCATGTTTTTGTCTTGACTTTGGTTATGAAGTAGAAGAATGAAAATTTTCAAAACTAACTCTAATAGTTATTTGTTAGGAAGTTTAGACTAAGAAAATAGAATAATAAAGTATGTCTTTCCATTTGGCATTGCAGTCTTTTGTTGGTATTCAAATATATGAGATGTTGTTATTATGCTAAAGTTTAATATTTTAACAACTATCACAACATATAAAACAATTTAGCTTAGAAAATTTTTATTACTATGCTAAAGTTTAATATTTTAAGGTTTAGAGTTTAAGGTTTAGGATTTAGGAATCATTTAAAGTCCATTAAAAGCATAACTAATTATTTTTTAAAATAAAAATACAATTTGTAACGACCCAAGAAATCGCTACTTTTATCATACTTAGTATGCAAAGATAACTTGTATTAACTGATAATAAAACACATTATATATAAAATTTGTATTTGTATTCAATACAAAAGGAAATCTCTACTAGTACAAAATTCTATTATAAGAAATAAAAACATATATAAATATATGCGTATAACTACTACTTCATCTTCCAATATAATCCTGGGACTCCGAAACATCCACGGTCACCTATTAAGATATATGCTCCCGTGTAGCAAAACACGATCATCGCAGGCCAAACAATCGGCAATTGTAGGGTAAGCTAATCATTCAAAAATATAACAACACAAAATAATAACATCATGTAGTATTCATCATCATATCATTCTCATGCACATTCATCATAGAACATACTTAAATGCTTTGAAATTTAATACATCTTTAATAATTGAAAAGTAACAACACAAATCATATTATCATGTAATACACATACTCACAACATTCTCATTAACACACATAAGTAGATTATGGGCACCAACCCCAGGCTCTACTCGGCCCCACACAAACATATCGGTAGATTATGGGCACCAACCCCAGGCTCTACTCGGTCCCACACAAACATATCGGTAGATTATGGGCACCAACCCCAGGCTCTACTCGGCCCCACACACAAACATATCGGTAGATTATGGGCACCAACCCCAGGCTCTACTCGGCCCCACACAAACATATCGGTAGATTATGGGCACCAACCCCAGGCTCTACTCGGCCCCACACAAACATATCGGTAGATTATGGGCACCAACCCCAGGCTCTACTCGGCCCCACACAAACATATCGGTAGATTATGGGCACCAACCCGAGGCTCTACTCGGCCCCACACACAAACATATCGGTAGATTATGGGCACCAACCCAGGCTCTACTCGACCCCACACACAAAAACATCATAAACAATACAAAAAACAAGAATTTTCACACATTACACTCAATACAACAATAATATACAAAACATACTAATTATATATATATATATATAACATTAATTTTCTTAATATCAATTTATATATTTTTGAACATTAACTTCCCTAACCTGGATTTTTGTTTATTCCTTGCTCGGATGGAAAATTGCAATCCTAATCCTTAGCTCATCTTTTATCTCAAAATCCTGGATAACATCTCCCCATAAAGAGAATTGATTGAGAAAAATCTTCAAAAACCATAAACTTTCCAAAAGAAAATTCTCAAGAATAAATGGACTTAGACTTACCCGTTCACAAAACTAATCAGGTAGAACTCTTTCTTACATTGTTAGCCTCCTATTGCTTCTTATGGATCTAGAAACCGTTAGGATTTCAGTATCTAAACCTTAGGGAGAGTGTAGAGAGGGAATAGAGAGAATAGAAAGAATAGAGGTAGAGAGAATAGAGGTATGTGAAAACAAACTACCCAACTAGCCCTTTTTTATTTTATATTGTATTATCTTTATAATTTGACATCTTTATAATATATAATATATAAAATCTTTATAATCTCATATCTGTATAATCAAATATCTTTATAATCTAATATTTTTATAACTGAACATTTTTATAACATAATATCTTTATAATATAATATTTTTATAACTAAATATCTTTATAATCTAATATTTTTATAACTAAACATCTTTATAATATAATATCTTTATGATATAATATTTTTATAACTAAATATCTTTATAATATAATATGTTTATATTCTAATATTTTTATAATTTAAAATATTGGGGTGTTACACAATTAATAAAAAATAATTAATACAATATTAAACTTTACAAATAACAAATAAAAAAAAAAAGAAACAATTTTTATTCTAAAACAATATTTGTTTAAAAATAGGAGTATATTTAATAAATATAAATATTAATACTAGTGTAGATGTGTGTTAAATGCATAAAATAAAAAAGTACGCGTAATATAAACAGTAGGATATTAATTACAAAATTGTAGTTAATAAATATAGTAAAAATTTTATTTAACATTTATATTAATTCTACATTAATAAAGTGTGTATAATATTAATTTTGTATCTAGTCATTTATAATAGATATAGTTGAATATAAGAAAGAGTTAATTCATTTATGTCCATATTCACATAAATTTGTAATATAAAAATTTTGTTAGTATAACAATATTTAATTTTTATAAAATGCATCCATCTACAACAAGAGTTAAAGAAATTAATTCACATTTGTAAAGATATATTGAGATTTTTAACAATTATTTGTATAATAACAATTTACTCAATTCATTAAATAATGAACAACGATTAAAAGTAAAAAAATAGTTAGATTGAATTGTACTTGGTTACAACTAGTAGAAGCAAAAAGTATTATATTATTTTATTGAATTAGATTTTGTGATAACCTAAAGAAGCAAGAAGTATGATATTTTGGATTCAATTGGATTTGGTAATACAAATTGCATAGTCCACATAAACCGTGAGTAAAAACTATTTAATCCACGAGTTGTACAATTCGTGTATAAAAAAATCCATATTGAAAATTTGTCTAAAAATATAAGTCTACAGCTACGCAGGTTGTCAATTATACATGTTGTCAGTTATACAGGTTATCCGTAAACTTTAGTTGAAATACTTAGCTTTAATAATAAAACCTAAGTTTTTTAATCAAAATCATGGAAAATATTTAATTTTTTATATTCTTAATGAAATTTTAACTGAATTACCTATTTACCCATTTCTGTTTTCTTATTTTATTGTATATTTATGAATTATTATATTTTCTCTTTCCATTATTATAACTATTTTCTTTTTCCACATTTATTAAATTAAGGGCATAATTAAAAGAAAAAGATAATGTTATCTTGAATTTAAAAAAAAGTTTAAAACATTTTTTTATTAAAAGACAGACCACTAAAAGAGAACCTATGAAATTGTATTAAATTTAATAAACATAATAATAAATAATGATTTAACAATGAATGCTTACAATGAAGATTGATGGAGTTATCAACTAAAGTATTAAATGATGAGTTAATAATCATAATTATTATTTGATTTTAAAAAGTTAATAAAAATATTTAATTAATTTTCATCTGTTTTACCTACTCTTCACTTTGCATCTATATATACAGTGAAGATTCACAAAATTCCCAACGAAGGTGTCAAATGACCATCCAGAACATAAGCAAAGATAATGACAACGAGAAAATATATAGTTTTGAGAGAAGGTTGATATTGATCATAACATTAAATCAAGGAAATACCATAGGTACTTTATTTTTCGTTAATCTTATTCAAAATCTTTGTAAGTCTCTGCGTATATTTCTGCTTTTCTCTCGTACTTGTTTTTTGCTTTATTCTTAGTTATTAAACCAAAAGACATTTGTTTTACAGAACATATCAGTTTATAGTGATATATGAAGTATGACTACTATTTTACAACATTTATTTAGCGATTTAAAAGAAGTATATGTAAGTGATGATTAGATGGTCTTAATCATTATGTTGTAAATCGGTTATTTGTGTAGGAACAACAAACAAAAGAATTGAGCTCAAACCTGATACATGAGCTGCAAGGACACTCTGAAAAGGAACTGGAGAACTCTAAAAGTTTGATAATTTTCAACGTGAATTGAAGGATCTCAGCAGTTTCACAATGAATTGTTTGTAGAATGCAGAGAAAGGAATGCAAAATGGATTAAATGAGGGTTTAAAGGAGATTGGAGAGAAATGAAGATGAAAGAAGATTGGAAAGACCTTCCATGAAAAGGGTTAATGAGAAATAGAAGAAACATTTCATTGATGATTTGCATCAGAAGAACAAATAAATTTTAAAATAATGTAATTTTAACTTTTCAATATACTACTATTTTTCCATAATATATAATATGATGTAAGAAAAAGACACTACTACAGTATTAGGAATCAACGTCGCCATTTTACGTCGGTTAAACTAGAAACGACGTAGAAGGGAATTCAATGGGTTTTTAACGTCGGTTATTAAAAGAACCGACGTGGAATGTGGGATTCCACGTCGATTGCTATCAGAACCGACGTGGAATGTCAGGTCTTCTACGTCGGTTCTGATAGCAACCGACGTGGAATGTGCAGTCGCCCACATTCCACGTCGGTTCTTTTAATAACCAACGTTGAAGACCCTTTATAACAGTTCCCGCGCCCTCTTCTTCCTCACTTTTCATTCTTCGTTTTCTCTGCCGCACTGGTTTTCTTTGCCGTCGCCGCCGCCGCGAACGCCCTTCCTTCCCGAAGACGGTCCCTTCCGCCGCCGCCGCGAACCGCCCCTGCCGCCGCCGGTGCGAATCGTTGAAGCCTGCTGCTTCACCGAGAAAGTAGTGTGTTCTTTCCGCTGTCGCAAACACTCGAAGGAGCTAAAACCACAGAAGCAGCCATGGCCAAAGCAGAAGACAATGATACCACCTCGCCCGAGCGCCAGGACCAAACCAAAATTAACAAGAAGAAGCTTCGCAAGAGAAAAAGACCAAACAAGAACGACCATAAACAAGAGGAGAAGAACGATGCCAAGATTGATGGCGCACTAACACAAACTGAAGATGAAGAAGAAGACGAAGAAAAAGAAGAGACAAAGGTGAACACTGATGATTCATCCGGAATTATGAGTTCCGAGTCTTTTTCCTCTCTTAGCTTGTCCGAAGCTACTTCCAAAGCCATTGCAGACATGGGCTTCCAGCGTATGACTCAGGTAACGCCGTTTCTACATTTCCCCCTTTTGTTCAATTCATTGATAAACTTTTGTCACAGAAATAAAATTGTATTGTCAAATTTAGATTCAAGCAAGGGCGATTCCGCCGCTGCTGGACGGAAAGGACGTGCTGGGTGCGGCGAGAACGGGTACTAGGAAAACCCTAGCGTTTTTGGTTCCGGCCGTGGAGTTGCTGTGCAACGCTCAGTTCACGCCGCTCAACGAGATGGGTGTTGTTGTGATATGTCCAACGAGGGAGCTCGCGATTCAGACGCACGCCGTGGCGAAGGAACTGCTGAAGTACCATTCACAAACGCAGACTTACAACGTCGATTATTGCCTTAACCGAGGCCTGTCATTTTCAACGTTGGCTCAAATTGAACCGACGTTGAAAATATTACTTTTAACGTCGCCTCTTTCAACGTCGGTTTTTGGGCCGACGTGAAATGATCCCCAGAACCGACGTGGAAAGTGGTTTTTGTAGCAGTGAGAAATTAGTGCCATTTTAATTTTTAATGCATTTTAGTAATATTTTTCTACTTAGTTAATAAGTGTCATTTAAGTTAAAGAAGAAAACTTAATTCATCTTTTAAAATATGTTGGAATTAAAGAAGAAAAAATTCTTGTAGAAAAATAGTTTAAAATATTGTAAAACCTAACTCGTATGTCTTTCGCTAACTCTCGTGCTCTACACTCACGTTGCTGGTTTCTTTTATAAAAATATATATAAATAATATTTATAATGAGTTTGTGCAAATATATCTTTAAAGAATTGAGAATAGTAGGACAAAATGGTCAATTACATTAAAGAACATATAAATAAATGAGTAGGTTTTTAGTGAAAGAAGCTATGCAGGATAGCAGCGCCACCATGTGAACAACTCGTAGGTTTGGATGACGTGTGCACCTTCAGCATATGATAGCCAACTTTGTTACAATTAAAAGTGTTTCAAAACAACTTCAGTTTTCTTCCATGCACAATCCTTTATAAAAGCTTTTGCAGGCATATCTCAAAAACCAGCTACAGTTGTTTCCATTCTCCTATGTTTGTTTCTTTACTGTAATTGGATTTAGATCCAGCTGTTTTTATATGGCTAAGAATAATAAAAGTGATTTTTAAAATAAATACACTAACATTATATCTTGCTATAAGAAAATGTGTTAAAAAAATAGTTATTAAGTACATTAGCATTAAGTTGATGATTACAAATATTTTGATGAAAGACATGCTATCAAAAAAGTTTAGGATAATCTAATATGAATGGAACTTGGTTCCATGATACGAAAATTATTGTAAATACTTTTATTTTAAAAAAACTCTTATTCAATTTGATGTTTTCTTATTTATTTATTTATATTTTTGTTTATTTTGAAAAAAAATTATTTTTGTAATCTAGAATAAACATATAATTTATTTATGAGAGTTAAGAGTTTATAATGAGAGACTTAATATATTTTGATACATGGGAGGTAATACTCATTATTAGAAGACTTATCACCTTGATTCATATATTTTGTTTCTGATTGATAATTGGATAAATGGATCAAATGAGAGAATGTTGAAAATAATTGTAGAATAGTTACACCAACCATCGCATATTTGATATTTTTCCGCATGTGCTGCATATGTGTTTTTCTTGGAATTGATACAAATTAAGTTCTTTGATGAATGTGGTCCATTATGAAGATACGTGCATATATGGTGTCATATTTTTCCGCAGATTTTTGAAATGTCTTTAACTCCATGATGGTTTGGAGTTCTATAATTTGAATGTTTTCTAGTCAATGATCCTACTCTCCTCTTTATTATACAACACCATTGTATATTGAGAGCAAAGGTTTGGAAATAAGAAACGTGCAACAATTACTCGATGTTCATTTTTTTAACTTCCACATTTAAAATGATCGAGATATGTATCTTAAATTATTGTTGATATATCAAATTACTAAAATCTTGTTTTTACATAATAATATTACATTAAAACTAATACTTATAAATCTAGAATCTCTTCTCAACCTTATTTTTATCCTAACATATCTTTTTTCACTTGCAAAATCCATTCATAGTGATTTTACCACACTTTTCCAATAATTTTTTGTCAAACTAATAGGATGTCTAAAGAGTAATTAAGTTTTTTGAAAACATCGTTAATTTGTTTTGTACATTTAACATATGCACTACCATGCGCATCTAGATTGTTCACTTCTACAAATATAATTGGAACATATTAAGATAATATTTTATGGAAATAGTCATAATTTACATATATTTTTAAAAAATAAAATAAATGTTATAAAGCATAAAAGAATTTATAGTTGTTTGTACAATTTTTAACAATCTTTATATTGTTGGAGCACTAGACAGTCTAGCATCTTTGGACGATCTAACAATGTTGTAACGCTAGATAGTTTAACACCCCTAAACTCTGGAGTATGAGATGTTTTGATGATAAAAGCAATGTATTATCTCATGCTTCTAAATCATCTAACACATTTAGTTCATGCAGCTATTTCTCAAAGCAAGTCTTAAGACCTTAGTAGGTATCTACTAAGCCTATCACACGGTCTACTAGTATGAACTTCATATAATCTAAAATAAGCAAGTCGAATCACATTGGAAATTTATATTCAAAATTGATAACGAGTTCTTTGAAATAAAATCATTTTAAATCAATTACGAAATAAGAAAGTATTTGAAATTAATACACAACATTCAAATCAAAGAATGAAGGAAACAAAAGATAATGCATGAATTCAATATGTGATATTATTTGTATTTGTTTGAATTGTTTTCTTTTAAGAATTGGTCAACGAGTTTTGAAAACATTAACTTTTTCCTAATCAAGCATCTAACAGCTCTAAGAATGCAGATTCTGCTACGTAAGAAGAATTCCAGATATCACTGATTATGCAAATTGCACATTAAGGAAGAATTGAAAAGAAAATTAAAGCTGTTAAATATAAACGGCAGTGTAAAAATCAAGAGGGGGGTGAATTGGATTTTTAAGAAACTTTTTCTCTTTAAAATAATTTTCCAGATTTTAAATAAATGTTTTAAAACTAAGATGCGGATTATCCTTAACCTTAGATTAGGAGAGTTTGAATTGCAATTGTTAATATGATCCACAATAAAAGGAGATAGGGAAAGAGAAAGAACACAAAGATTTATACTGGTTCGGATTAAGCCAATCCTACGTCTAGTTCCCAATCACCACAAAACGTGATGATCACCCCACTATCTTTAATTGAAATTACAAACACCAATTCATGCAATAACAAATAAAGATAAAGGAAACACCTCCTTAGACACACTAAGGATGAAACACCTCCCCAGACACACTAAGGATGATTCCCACCTCTCTTGACACACAAGAGATGAACACACCTCCCTTAGAACAGATCCAAGGGATAAATTATACCCGTTTAGAAAAACAGTAAAAGAATACACCTGATAGAGTGCTGGATAGAAAGCTTAAGCACAAAGATCACCACTTCCAAAGACTTTGATCAACCTTGAGAGAGCAAGAAAGCGGTTTTGAAAAACAATAGCGCAAGAACACTTTGAATATTGTGTTTTATCAGATGTGTTGAACCTAAGACATTCTCTTTCATTTTATAATTCGAAAATACATCAAAGTTTCCATTCTTAGGTTGATTTAGCATTGAATTCACAAAAACGATTTATTTAATCGATTATATCAGAGTTAAAAACTGGAAAACTCATTTTGCCTGATATAATCGATTAGATTAAGGCCATAATCGATTATATTAACCCAGAATCAATATAATCGATTATCAAAAACACTTAATCGATTATTTAGTTCGTTAAACTATTTTGATTCAATTTTTAAGTGAAATAATCGATTAGACTACGTATCATAATTGATTAAAAGCGTAGAAAAACGTTTTTGCGAGAAATCTACTTGCTATCAGGTTTGGAAATGTCTTGAATGGGATTTATGACTTATTCTTTTCATCCATCACCCAAAACAGAACCTTCTAAACTTGAAACTTCAGCTCTTAAGAAAATCTTCATCAATCTTCTCTCTTGAAAGCATTAAACACTCTTTATGCCTTGCCTTTTTCATCAAGCAACCTTCCTTTATGAGATGACACAAGTCTTTAATGTTGTTTAGAGCACTTTAAATCTTCATCATCAAAACTTTAAATCTTCATAAAATAACTAGAGGACTTCATTAACACTTGTTCTTGAATTATGCCAATAATCTCCCCCTTTTTGATGATGATAAAAAGAAACATAGAGACTTGTGATTGATATCCTGAAAAACTTAGAAAATAATGTGTGGATATCTCCATCATAAAAATTAGTCCACAAAGGAAATAATATAGGCAGTCTCATAACATTTAATTTTCAATTTTAAATTTTGAAATTAAAATTTCAAGGAAATTAATGTATGGAAATAATTTCTAAAAAACTCCCCCTTAAACTTTGCTCTTAAAACTAGGTAATTATTTGAAATATTTCCTAATACTCCCCCTGAAACTTTAATTTTCTTAAATGCTTGAGATATAGACATATTATCAATCAAAACAAATATTTTTCTCCCCTTTTATTTTTATCATTTTCAAAAAGATTACATATCAAGAGATTAATACAGCAGAAGCAATTAATTACACAGAAAATATGGAGAGAAAAAAAATACAGCAGCTGAAAAAAAATCTTGTAGCCTATTCTGTGTCTTCACTATGCCCTGCATCTTCTTCTTCTTCCTCAGCATCTTGTGCTGGTTGTTTTCCTCTTGAAGATCCAGTATTGTCTTCTTCTGGATGTTGGAATAAATGGCTGAGTTTAAGAGGGGGGGTGAATTAAACTTTCAAAGATTTTATAAACCCAATGCCCAATTATGAAAAACCAGATTCGGATTGAAGATTTAAATCAATTTTTATAGGTTCTTGAAATGCTCTTTATCAATTGATCATATATCCAATTCAATTTCAATTTAATCTTCAATTACCGAAAGTAAAGAGTTCAAGGGAAGAAGAACAACACAGGAGATTTATACTGGTTCACCTTTCAACAAAGGCTACATCCAGTTTCCTAATCAAACAAATTCAATCAATTCACTAAAAACCAGTTTTTACATGAACACTACATGCAAAACCGAAACCAGAAAGCTGCACCAAGTCTTGAACCCTACAAGACTTCTAAACACCTGTAAAACCCTATTACAAGATCTCTTAATCACCCTGATTAAGATACAAACACGCAGCTAACAAACACACAAAGAATTGGATTGAATTCACCTGGAAATTCAATGCGAAAACGAAAACAGAACACCGACAAGAACGAGAAAAACAGAGCATGCAATTCTTGATTTGATTCGCACTCAAATGAATCTTGATCGTCTTGGAGTGATTCGCAAAATGTTTTAGAGTGTATTAGGAACGTTCTTGCTCAATGGGTCTTTTAGAAAAAGTTTCGTCACTTAGTTCTTTAAGTTTCAAGATATATATAGAAAACTGTTAAAACTGATTCTGCAGGAAATAGTCGGTTAAAACGCGTTTTAGTCGGTTGTTTTCATTAAAAACCAATTTTCCAGTGAGCACCTGTTTCATCGAACCTTGAAAACGATCGGTTGAAATCTCGTTTTAACTAGCTATTCCGAAAACTGAATTTCCGAAACAAAGCTAACGAGATTTTAAGCTGGTTTAAATTTCGAAACAGATCGACTGAAATTTTCAAAATACAAAGCTTTGAAAATGAAGAACAGTTTAACTAGTTGAAATCAGATTTTTAACCAGTTAAAAATCAGTTAAACCTTTGAAATCATTTTAAAACCTTCTTAAAACATTTCAAAACATTTTAAACTCCAAGACTAAGACCAAGATAGATTGAAATGCATCTTACCACACAACCTAAGACTCTCTAATCCTAAGACAAAATCTTCATTCTTCAAGCACCAACATCTTCATCATTAAAGGTGGTTGGAGACATCAAATCCACTTGAAACCAAGTCTTCAAGTCCAACAAACTCCCCCTATTTGATGATGACAACCACTTGATGCATTCATTGTCTTTGAAGAATGTAGGAGTCCTGCACAAAACAAAACATTCGAAAAATACAGCAGCGAGAAATACATATACGATGAATACAGCGAAACGACAACATCGGCGAGAGAAAAAAATAGCAAGCAGCAGCTAGCAGATTCAGATTCTCCCCTTTCACTAGATTCCGATTCTCCCCTTTCTCTTGTACTTGTGCTTCATGTGCCTTCAAATGCATTCAACAATTTCTCCCCTTTGGAATCATCAAATAGCACAGGAGAAAAGAAATAACATAGCATATGCAGACAAATTTTAAATTGTTCAAGATACATGGGAATTTATCCCAATTAACAACACAAACAGACAACACAAACTAATAGAAATTAAAAGGCACAAGAGATACACGGAAAATAACAATAGCACTGAGGGACAACATGCTTGAAACCAACTACAACGATTCGGTGACAGCAAAGCGGAACTCGGCAGTGATATCGGTCATTATCTTCTTCACTATCACCACCGGGAGTAGCATAGGAACCCATATTAATCTGCGCTAAGTTGGGCATGTAAATCTTCAATACTTTGATCAATGCGCCCAAACCTATTAATGCAGTAGTTGTGATGATATTGTTGATGAGATTGGATGGCATCAAATCTTTGGAACACTTGCTGTTCAAACAATGAAAGTGGAGGTCCACGGTCAGCCGGAGGAACATAAGGTACAATATCTCCCATGGAGTATCCTTCTTCACCGACTTCAGAATTTCCAGCTTCATCGTGTTGCGGTTCCAGCACCAGTGAGCGTTCAGCGAGAATTTTGCCCTTCGTTGACGAGTATCTTGTGCAGCGAGTCAAGTTCCATTGCTTTTGGTAAATCCAAACTTAAAGAGAAAGCTATTGTCCAGCTGATGGGTTCTCCCTATACTGATTTTCTGTTCACCTCTAATGTCCACACCAAAATACTCAAAGAATTTGGAGATAATCACAGCATATGGAAGACGGTAATCTGGCAGCCTTTTGGACTTCATCATGTGATCTTTGATGATATGAATCCAGTTAATCCTTACAGATTTCATTAGACAAAAAAGTAGAAGAAGATCACCTTCATTCATTGTAGCATGATTGCTGCCCCTTGGAGTGATCATCCATGTGATGATAAATGTAAGCACCCTTGCTTGTCAATGTAAGTCCACCAACTTGGAATCCACGAGCGGAACCTTGAGAATTTCTCAAACACTCTCTGTATGTTTGCACCTTGTTAAAATCTTCCAATGAACCACACAAGCCCCTGCTAACCACAATGCCATCGGTTTTGAACCCCCGATTCTTTTCCAGGCAGAATTGTTTATAACCATTTACGTTCCTTTCACTTTGGAAGTTAAAAGCAGATCCATCATGTTTGAGATTTGTGTAGAATACTTTCACCAAATCCGGGTATATGAACCCATTTAATTCAGAAATTTCTGCGAGATCCGATGTTGAATCATAGCTATAATATCGGTCAGTCCTTCATCTTCCGACCACTCGAGAACTAAGCACTTTGGGTGAGTTTACGACCTTCCTACTCGATATGAGATTGAAACTTCTCAATCCTCTCTTAATCACCTTCAAACCAAGCTTCTATAGACCCATGTCTATAAGTATGAGTTGCTGGAATTTACTGGTTCCTTACCTTTGGATGACCCGACCTTTTTGATCTCTTCCTTGGGTTGCTAGAGGAGGCCATTGCGAGAAAAGAAATGCACGAAAGCGAGTATATGCGAGTTTTTGCGCGAGTAAAGTGAATGCTAAAGTAACAATGCTACCCACATGTATTTAACATTGCAGATTTTCAATTTAATAAGAAATTAGTGCTTTGCTCGAGTCAAAGAAGGAATCAATTGCATTCGGTTGGAATATATTGGACGAGAGATATGCAGTAGAGCACAGTTTTGACCGGAGAATTCGATTAGTTCAATGCAACACGTATTTGGAGAGAGAAACCGGTTAAAAAGTAAAGCAAAGGCACTACAAGACAAAACAGCGAGTCAAGATTCTTTGAATCGGCTTTATCTATCATGTTTAAATGCTCAATTCTCATTTAATCAACTTAAATGCACCAATTGAATATGAATCAATGCGAGTATAACAGACAAATTCGCACAAATTTTAAATTTTGCATCTTGACGAGCAATTTCGGTCGGTTGATTTATGAAAAACAGGTGATTAAAGCAGAAATCCGATCTCGGTTTAATGCGAGATAACGATTTTAAGCGACTAAATCGACGGATCAACCGACTAAAGCAGAGACGAAATTACTGCACACCCACTGCAGCCCCAAATTAGGCAAAACAAGCGATTAAAAGCCCGAAACAACTAGCTAAAATTACGAATAACATTGCAGATTTCACTTATAACATACAATATGCAAATCTAGCTGTAATTAATCAAGAATTATGCAGATTTAAGCATTCAAACACACAAATACAGACATGATTAACGGCGAGAAATGAATCATATACGGGAATTACATCACATTTGAAACATCAAGAACACCCAACTCATTTCTTAATTGGAAAAACCTATCTTTTGGGAGTGGTTTGGTAAATATATCGGCAAGTTGGTTATTAGAGTCAACAAATTCAATTATGCAATCACCTTTTTGAACATGATCCCTAATGAAATGGTGCCTTATTTCTATATGTTTCGTTCTAGAGTGCAAAATAGGATTTTTGTTAAGTTGATAGCACTTGTATTGTCACACCTAATAGGAATGTGATCTAGTTTCAAACCATAATCAAAAAGGCTGCTTGTTTTAACCAAAGAGTTTGAGCACAACTGACTCCAGACTGCAACATACTCGGCTTCAGCGATGAGACAAAGCCACACTAGCTTGCTTTTTGCTATGCCATGATACTAGACTACTTCCTAGTAGATGACAAGTTCCACTAGTGCTTTTTCTATCAAGTTTACATCCAGCAAAGTCCGCATCCGAATAGCCCACTAGATTAAAAGAAGCACCTTTAGGATACCACAAACCAACATTAATAGTTCCTTTTAGATATTTCAAAATTCTTTTGGCAATTGCGAAATGTGATTCTTTGGGATTAGATTGAAACCTAGCACACATGCATACACTAAACATTATATCGGGCCTACTAGCGGTTAGATATAATAGTGAACCAATCAAACCTCTATACTTAGTGGAATCAAAGGTTTACCACTTTCATCCGCATCAAGATAGGCTGGCGGTAGCCATGGGTGTGCTTGATTCTTTGCATTTGTCCATCTCATATTTCTTTAACTGACTCTTTGCAATATTTTGGCTGATTGAGGAATGTTCCATGATCTAATTGCTTGACTTGTAAGCCTAAGAAGAAGTTTAGATCACCCATCATTGACATTTCAAACTCCCCTGCATAGCTGCAACAAATTCTTCACAAAGCTTCTCATTAGTGGATCCAAATATTATATCATCCACATAAACCTGCACCGAGTATAATGCTGTCCAAAGACTTTCTAATGAACAAAGTTTTATCAACTTGGCCCCTTTCATAGTTTTGAGAGATAAGAAAGTTACTCAACCTTTCATACCATTGTCTTGGAGCTTGCTTGAGTCCATAAAGAGCCTTTTTGAGCTTATATACATGGTTAGGCAATTTGTGATCAACAAATCCAGATGGTTGTGAAACATAGATTTCTTCATTTATATATCCATTCAAAAATGCACTTTTCACATCCATTTGATGCAGTTTGAATCCAATCATGCATGAGAAAGCAAGTAATAACCTAACGACTTCTAACCTAGCAACGAGGAGCATATGTTTCCTCATAATCTATTCCTTCCTCTTGGTTATACCCTTTAGCTACAAGCCTAGCTTTGTTTCTAGTTATTACTCCTTGATCATTCATTTTATTTTTAAACACCCACTTTGTGCCAATTATATTCATGTTAGGTGTGCAAGGAACTAGTTCCCAAACCTCATTCCTTTTAAATTGGTTCAGTTCATCTTGCATTGCCAAAATCCAGTTTTCATCCAATAAAGCATCATCAACACATTTAGGTTCAACTTGGGAAACAAATGCAGCGATTAAACATGTATCATGCATAGACCTTCTTGTAGAAACACCTCTTTGGACATCTCCTATCACATTTCCAATGGACAGATTGCGAGGCACCCTCCATTCTTTAGGTAGATCATTTTACGCGAATTTAATTACGGTGCCGAGATTTCGATCGGTTCTTTCGATTTTCACCGGCTGAAATTCCACTGCGGCAGACTTTTTCGGTTTCTACATGTCAGTTGATACACCTTCAATTAAGTTCTCTTCACCGCACTTGCACCACTCACTTGCACCTTCATTTTGCACATTAGTCTCATCAAAAACAACATGTATTGATTCCTCAATGATAGCTAATCTCTTATTGAAGATCCTATATGCTTTGCTATGTAAAGAATAGCCTAAAAACAATGCATCATCGGCTTTAGCATCAAATTTGCCAAGTTTTTCTTTGCCATTATTTAAAACAAAACACTTGCAGACCAAACACTCTAAGATGTGCTATGTTGGGTTTTCTCCCTTTGTACAATTCATAAGGGGTTTTCTTCAAAATAGGTCTTATCAAAACCCTATTTATTATGTAACATGCAGTATTTCTTGCATCAGCCCAAAAATATTTAGGGATGTTTGATTCATTAAGCATTGTCCTAGCTAGTTCCTCAAGTGATCTATTTTTCCTCTCAACAACACCATTTTGTTGAGGAGTCCTAGGTGCTGAAAAGTTATGCTTAATCCCATATTTTTCACAAAAATGATTGAACTTTTCATTTTCAAATTCCCCTCCATGATCACTTCTAAGAGCACTTATCTTTGCAGCTGTTTTCATTTTGTAAAACCTTGGCAAGTTTCTTAAAAGCATGAAATGCATCACTTTTATTTTTCAAAAACAAAGTCCAAGTAAACCTAGAATAGTCATCAACAATAACCAAAGCATAATAGTTTCCACCAATACTCATTGTTCTAGATGGACCAAACAAATCCATATGCAGCGGTTCCAAAGGTTTTGTTGTTGACACATAATTTTTCAGATTAAAAGAAACTTTGGTTTGTTTACCCTTTTGGCATGCATGACAGATTTTATCTTTCTCAAATTTCAGTTTAGGTAACCCTAAAACAAGTTCTTTTGAAAACAGTTTTTCCAAATGGTTCATGTTAATATGTGCAGCTCTCCTATGCCAAAGCCATGAACTATCTTCCTTAGACATGAGACATGTAAAATTAGTTGCACACATATGATCAAGATCAAGCATATAAATGTTTTCAATTCTCTTGCCTAACATGCAGATTTTATCAGAATTTTTCTCAAGGATCTTGCAATGATTTGATTCAAAAGTGATTCTAAAACCTTTATCACATAGTTGGCTAATACTAAGAAGATTATGCTTCAAACCTTCAACATATAACACGTTTTCAATGAGGATTGAAGAAATGTTACCAACATCACCACTTCCAAGGATTTTCCCTTTATTATTATCTCCATATGTGACAAAACCTCCATTTTTCAAGGTGAGTTTGACAAACTTCCTTTTGTCACCACACATGTGCCTTGAACAGCCACTTGTCTAGATACCACAATGATTCCTTGGCCTTCAAGAACACCTGCAAAACACAATCAATGGAGAGAATTTGGTACCCACATCAATTTGGGTCCAACAAAGTTAATAACCTTTCTACCACATTTTGGCTTCCAAATAAATTGACCACTAGGAACACCAAATTTTCTGATTTTGCATGATTTTGAAGTATGTCCCTTGTTCATACAATAGAAGCAAGTAATGGATGATGTCTTTGGACGGTTTTCTATGTGAAAAGAAATTTCTATAAGCCTTTTGTTTCTTTTGAAAACCATTTTTAAATCCAAGTCCAGCTTTATTCGTTACACAATTTTTAAATTCTAAAAGTGTATCCAAGTTGGCTCTTCCCATGGTGAATTTAGCTAAAGATTTGTTCAAATACTCAATTTGATTTTCTAAAGTTACTGCAGTTTGTGCAGATTTTTCCAGACATGTTCATCATTGCAACTAGAAACCTTGTAAATCATTTCCAGATTTTCAAAATCAGTTTTGAATTTTCCAGCTCTTTCTCTAGCTCTTTCACCTTGTTCTCTAGCCAATTGTTCATACCTTTAAGCCTATTGTTAGAACAAGCAACTTTATTAGCCTCTTCATGCAATTCCAGAAAATTTTGCAGCGGTGATCATAAGGAAGACCATTTTGAGTAGTGGAGGAACTTACACTACTTGCTGTATCACCATTAGCCATAAGACAAAGATTGGCTCTTTCATCATCACTTGAAGAGTCACTAGAGGAGATATCATTCTCATCCCATGCTATATAAGCCTTCTTGGTTTTGAATGATCTTTCATGCTTCTTTTCTCCATTTCTCTCTTTGTTTTGTGAGTTTGGACATTCATCCTTAATGTGTCCCTGTTTTCCACAACCAAAACAAGTAAAGTTAGAAGAAGCTAAATCAGATTTTTTATTATACCTCTTGTTCTTGTAGTCTTTGTTCTTGTATTTCAAGAACTTGTTGAACTTTCTAACTAAGAGGTTCGGATTTTCTGCATCACTTCCTCCATGTCCTTCATCCTCACTATTCTCCTCTTTGTGAACCAAAGTCTTCAAGGCAAGCCCTTTCTTTTTCTTGTCATTGTCTTCTTGTTCAGCAAGTCTATTCAACTCTAGCTCATGTTCCCTTAGCTTTCCAAAAAGTGCAGCAACACTCATTGTTGACAAGTCCTTGGATTCAGAAATTGCTGTAACTTTGGGTTGCCAACTTCTATCCAAACATTTCAGCACTTTGATGTTCAGCTCCTCTTTCTCAAACACTTTTCCAAGGCCGATCAGATGGTTTATAATGTGTGTAAACCTCTTTTGCACATCTGAAACAGTTTCTCCAGGAAGCATTACGAACATCTCATACTCTTGGATTAAAGTATGCTTTCTTGCTCTCTTAACATCATTTGTTCCTTCATGAGTAACCTCCAACACTTCCCACATTTCTTTAGCATTGGAACACTGTGAAACACGAAAGAATTCATCAAGATTAAGTGCAGATGTAATGATGTTCTTTGCTTTACAATCATATTGCACTTTCTTTTGTTCATCAGCATTTAAACTTTCCCATGGTTTTTCTTCTTTAGGGATATACGGTCCATTGACTATAGCATTCCAAATCCCTATATCAATTGATTCAATGAAAATCTTCATTCTCACTTTCCAAAATGGATAGTTTACCCCGAGAAAACATAGGTGGCTCTGTTTATAGAAGCACCCTCCGCAAAGGCAATTTTCCTTCAGCCATGTTTGAAATTTTTCAGAAAACTTGAATATTTTTCAAGAACCAGCTCTTGATACCAATTGTTGGAATAAATGGCTGAGTTTAAGAGGGGGGGTGAATTAAACTTTCAAAGATTTTATAAACCCAATGCCCAATTATGAAAAACCAGATTCGGATTGAAGATTTAAATCAATTTTTATAGGTTCTTGAAATGCTCTTTATCAATTGATCATATATCCAATTCAATTTCAATTTAATCTTCAATTACCGAAAGTAAAGAGTTCAAGGGAAGAAGAACAACACAGGAGATTTATACTGGTTCACCTTTCAACAAAGGCTACATCCAGTTTCCTAATCAAACAAATTCAATCAATTCACTAAAAACCAGTTTTTACATGAACACTACATGCAAAACCGAAACCAGAAAGCTGCACCAAGTCTTGAACCCTACAAGACTTCTAAACACCTGTAAAACCCTATTACAAGATCTCTTAATCACCCGGATTAAGATACAAACACGCAGCTAACAAACACACAAAGAATTGGATTGAATTCACCTGGAAATTCAATGCGAAAGCAAAGCAGAGCACCGGCAAGAACAGAAAAGCAGAGCATGCAATTCTTGATTTGATTCGCACTCAAATGAATCTTGATCGTCTTGGAGTGATTCGCAAAATGTTTTAGAGTGTATTAGGAACGTTCTTGCTCAATGGGTCTTTTAGAAAAGGTTTCCTCACTTAGTTCTTTAAGTTTCAAGATATATATAGAAAGCTGTTAAAGCGATTCTGCAGGAAATAGTCGGTTAAAGCAGCGTTTTAGTCGGTTGTTTTCATTAAAAACCAATTTTCCGAGTGAGCACCTGTTTCATCGAACCTTGAAAATAGTCGGTTGAAATCTCGTTTTAACTAGCTATTCCAGAAAACTGAATTTCCTGAAACAAAGCTAACAGGATTTTAACTGGTTTAAATTTCGAAAACAGTCAGCTGAAATTTTCAAAATACAAAGCTTTGAAAATGAAGAACAGTTTAACTAGTTGAAATCAGATTTTTAACCAGTTAAAAATCAGTTAAACCTTTGAAATCATTTTAAAACCTTCTTAAAACATTTCAAAACATTTTAAACTCCAAGACTAAGACCAAGATAGATTGAAATGCATCTTACCACACAACCTAAGACTCTCTAATCCTAAGACAAAATCTTCATTCTTCAAGCACCAACATCTTCATCATTAAAGGTGGTTGGAGACATCAAATCCACTTGAAACCAAGTCTTCAAGTCCAACACTGGAGAGACATCTTCAATTTCCAGCTTTCTTTCTACCCTGTAGACTCTCCTGTTTAGTCTTGAGAGCTTGGAGCAAATATCTTCATAATGAGTTAATTGAAGATTCATCATGCTGTCCATCCTTGAGACTAAGTTTGCTTCTATTGAGCCGGGTTGAGGTTGAGGTTGAGGCTCTTCATCTTCATCCATTGCAGCTTCATCATCTCTTTGCCTGAACATGTTCCCTTGTTCAATAAGGCCCATGTGCCTTAGAACATGCTTTCCAATTTTTCTATTGCTGAGCAAAATCTGCTTGTTTTCTCCATTAAGATCCACACCTTTATATTCTAAAATCTTGGATATAAACACAGCATAGGGTAAAGCAAAAGATAATAGCCTAGTGGCTTTAAACATATTATCTAAAATTATTGCAGGCCAATCAACACTAACATTATTAAATAAACCATACATCAAAAGAATGTCTTCCTTAGTAAGTTGAGCATGATTAGTTCCTCTAGCAACAATTATCCAGACAATAATATAATGCAACATACGCTCATTTAATTTTACATTACCGACTTTATACAATTTTTCCACTTGTAGATTGGGGTCTTTGCAAAATTTGCAGAATTCCACCAGCTTGTTGAAATCTTCAAAGCCATATGTGATGTTTCTCCTCCTTGTTGTTGGAATAAATGGCTGAGTTTAAGAGGGGGGGTGAATTAAACTCTTAAAGATTTTCGAAATTCAATGGCCAAATATGAAAAACAGTTTCGGAATGAAGACTAAAACCAGTTTTAATAGGTTCTTGAAATGCTGTTAATCAATTGATCATATATCCAATTCAATTACTATTTAAAATTCAATTGTCAAATGTAAAAGATCAAGGGAAGAAGAACAACACAGTAGATTTATATTGGTTCACCTTTTAACAAAGGCTACATCCAGTTTCCTAAACACACAAATCCAATCAATTCACTAAAAATCAGTTTTTACATGAACACTACATGAAAAACGAAAACCAGAAAGCTGCACCTAGTCTTGAACCCTACAAGACCTCTAAACACTTGTAAAACCCTATTACAAGAACCCTTAATCACCCTGATTAAGAGACGAACACACAGCTAACTCACACACAAAGAATTGGATTGAATTCACTTGGAAATTGAGTGCAGAAATGAAAAACAGAGCAAGAACTGAATGAAAAAATAGAGCATGCAAATCTTGATTCAATTTGCAATCAACTGGATCTTGGACTTCTTGGAGTGATTCACAAATTGATTTAGAGTGTAAGAGAAACGTTTTTGCTCAGTGGGTTCTTCTAAAAATGATTCGTCACCCAGTTCTTTGAATTTCGAGTTATTTATAGCAAAGTTGTTAAAATTGATTCTGACGATAATAGTCGGTTGAAATCGCATTTAAACCGGTTTTTTCATTAAAACCAATTTTTAAGTGAGCACCCTTTTTCTGGAACTTGAAATCAGTCAGTTGAAAACCCGTTTTAACTAGCTATTCCAGAGAACTGGAATTCTTGAACAAGGATACCAGGATTTTAACTGGTTTAAATTTCGATAACAGTCAGCTAAAATTTTTCAAAATACAAAGCTTGAAAAACGAAGAACAGTTTAACTAGTTGAAATCAGATTTTTAACCAGTTAAAAATAGTTAAATCTTTGAAATCATTTTAAAACCTTTTTAAAACATTTTAAACCCCAAGATTAAGTCCAAGATTAATTGAAATGCAACTTACCACACAACCTAAGACTCTCTAATCCTAAGACACAATCTTCATTCTTTAACCACCATCATCTTCATCATCAAAGGTGGTTGGAGACATCAAATCCACTTGAAACCAAGTCTTCAAGTCCAACACTTGTGTGGATAGACCAGCAACATTGTTCCACACATCTTCATCAAGGTGGATTCGGACTCCTTTCACCTTGGTACTTGGATTTTTTGTTCTAGATGTTAAATTCATATAGAATACTCTAACCAAATCTGGATAGTAAGCACCTTCAAGCTCTACAAAAGTTTGTAAACCACTTGCAACTAATAATTCCTTAAATGAAAAACCATGAGTTCTAAAGAATTGACAAGATAAGAATTTAGGAGTAAGAATCTTCCTGTCTTTCCAATGATTAACATAAGCAATCTGCAAGTCTTCATCAGATATCCGCCCAGCAAGAGTTGGTGGTCTTTCTTCTTGCTGTTGGGAGGACATTGGTGCTTTGCCTCTCCTCCTTGAGGGCATCTTTCTTCTTCTTTGATCAGCCATGTGAGTAGATAAGTGACAAAAGAAGAACAAACACGAAAGATAACACAGAAACAACAATCTAAATTCGCACAGCAGTGATTAAACTAGCAGAATATCAGCAAGAGTGAGAGAGAGTGAAAGTGGCACTTTAATTCTCAATCTAGGTATTTATAGGCAAAGAATTGTTGCCATATTTCAAGACCAAGAGCTTTTGAAGTCCTCCAGTTTTTTATGAAGACCTAAAGTTTTGATGATGAAGAGTTAGAGTGACTCAATCAACATTAAAGACTTGTGTCATCTCACAAAGGAAGGATGCTTGGTAGAAAAGGAAAGGCATAAAGAGCATTCAAAGCTTTCAAGAGAGAAGATTGATGAATATTTTCTCAAGAGCTAAAGGATCAAGAGTAGAAGGTTCTGTTTTGGGTGTTGGATAAAAAGAGTAAGTCATAAATCCCATTCAAGACCTTCCCAAACAAGAGAGCAAGGTGTTTTCTCGCAAAAACATTTTTCTACGCTTTTAATCGATTATGATATGTAGATAATCGATTATTTAACTTAAAATTTGAATAAAAAATGTTTAACGAACTAAATAATCGATTAAGTGTTTTTGATAATCGATTATATTGATTCTGGGTTAATATAATCGATTATGGCCTTAATCTAATCGATTATATCAGACGATTTCAGTTTTCTAGTTTTTAAACATGATATAATCGATTAAGCTTTTAATATAATCGATTAAATGAGTCGTTTTTGCAAAATCAATACCAAATCAACCTAAGAATGGAAACTTTGGAGCATTTTCGAATTATAAAATGAAAGAGAATGTCTTAGGTTAAACACATCTGATTAAACACAAAATATTCAAAGTGTTTCTGCGCCTTAGCTTTTCAAAACCGCTTTCCTGCTCTCTTCAGTTTGATCAAGTCTTTGGAAGTGGTGATCATTGTGCTTAAGCTTTCTATCCAGCACTATTATCAGGTGTATTCTTTTACGATTTTTCATAAACGGGAAAATTCATCCCTTGGATCGGTTCTAAGGGAGGTGTGTTCATCTCTTGTGTGTCAAGAGAGGTGGGTTTCATCCTTAGTGTGTCTGGGGAGGTGTTTCATCCTTAGTGTGTATGAGGAGGTGTTCCTTTATCTTTATTTTTTATTGCATGAATTGGTGTTTGTAATTTCATTTAAAGATAGTGGGGTGATCATCACGCATTTGTGGTGGTTGGGAACGTGTTGGGAACTGGACGTAGGATTGGCTTAATCCGAACCAGTATAAATCTCTGTGTTCTTTCTCTTTCTCTATCTCTTTTAATTGTGGATCATTATAACAATTGCAAATTCAATCTGCATTAATCAAAGGATAAGAAAAATCCACATCCGAGTTTTTGAAAGAATTTCAAAATTCGAAAATTTATTTGAAAGAGAAAAGTTTATTAAAAATCCAATTCACCCCCCCCCCTTGGTTTTTACACTGCCGTCTTTATTTAACAAGAATCTGATCATAAATCATTGGTTTAATGCGAAAATAGCCATTAGGATTCAAATATAGCCGTTTGTACTGAAAACCACGTGATTTGGAGGCTCAACGTTCAAAAACCAGTGTGCAGAAAAACGCAGAACGTCGCATTTAATCGATTATGTGAAGAACGTAATCGATTATTTGCGTGCAAAATTTTCTAGAAAATGAAAACCCAGGAATTTAATCGATTACGTGAATTCCTTAATCGATTAAATTGCTCCCCAGCGATTTAATCGATTATGTTATGAACTTAATCGATTATGCTTTAAAACATTTTAAAAAAGAGCGCTTTTAATCGATTACCATACGAAAACTAATCGATTATATACGGAATTTTCGTAAAAACACACAATTAACATCAAAACTGATCAATAAACATCAATCAATCAACATATTTATCATCAACAATACCTGGAACCTTTCTAAGCTCATAAAGTCTTACTCGGGATAAGAGTTTTGTAAATATGCCAACTCGTTGATGTTTTTGCCTCCCTTCATAAGCTTGATCAGTTGCTATCTCAACACCAAAAAGGCTTTTTGAAAGTGGAACCAGCCTACAACACAAACAAGAAAAATCCTGGTCCCCGAAAATCACTTATTAGGGTCCTCATGGGTTAGAAACAATTTTTCCTTTGGGAACCCATTTGTATTTCCCATTAGGAACACTAAAACATTTAATATTGCATTTATTAACCGAATGACCTTTACGCATACAATAAAAACATGTAGAAGCATTTGTTTTTCTTGAAATATATGAATTTTTATAAACTTTCTTTATAGGAACATTTGGTTTATTAGAGAAATTTATATTTTCAAAAATCTTACTTGAATTAGATGATTCTCCTTTTACAAAAACAGTTTTGGTAGGTTTATGATTATATTTGAAATTATAGCCAAGTCCTGCTTTTTCATATAAACCTTTTTGCACATTCAAAACATTATTTAAATTTTTATTTCCCAATGTAATTTTTGAAAGAGATGTTTCAAGATAAGATACTTTATTAGCAAGAACATACAATTTTCGCAAACAAGAATTTTTGTCTTGCATTTGCAAGGAATTTTTGCCTTTTCCAAATCATCTTTCAAAACCTTTTTCTCTTCTTCTAAATCAATAATTTTCCTTTCAAGACTCTTATAATCATTTTTTAATTTATTATGAACTGAAGTAAACTTTTCAAATTTTTCACAAAGACTAAGAAATTCTTCAAGCAATTCATCATAATTATTAGGAAGATCAGAATCACTTACCTCACTGCATGTGGATTCAGCATCATCCGCTATGAGACAAATATTAGCTTCCTCTTCTGAGTCACTTGAACTTTGAGAGGAACTTACTTCATTATCGTCCCAAGAAATATATGCTTTCTTCTTCTTTTTGAAGAATTTCTTGTTTTTCTTTTCCCTTTCTTCATATTTCTTGGAATTTGGACAATCTGCTCTCATGTGTCCCTTTTTGCCACAACCATAACATTTATAACTATCGTTAGAATTTGAATTTTCAAATTTCTTACCTTTCTTATGGTTGCCTTTCTTCTTGATGAACTTCTTGTATTTCTTTACAAATTTATTGAGATCATCATCTTCTGAATCATCAGTATCACTACTCTCCTCTTTAATGGATTGAGCCTTTAAAGCAATACCTTTCCTTTTAACGTCATCTTCTTCACCGTTGAAGTGACCTAGCTCAATTTCGTGTTCTCTAAGCTTACCAAAGAGAGTTTTCATGTTCATGCTTGTGAGATTCTTGGATTCCGTGATAGCCGTCACCTTGGGTTGCCATGTCCTGTCCAAAGATTTTAAAATTTTCACATTTAACTCCTCAGTGTCAAATTTCTTACCTAACGCCTTGAGGTGATTTACAATGTGAGTAAATCTTTTCTGAACGTCGTAGATGGTTTCCCCTTTGCTCATCCGGAACATCTCATATTCTTGAATCAAGGTGTTCTTCCTTGATCTTTTGACATCTTCTGTTCCTTCATGTGTGACTTCAAGAGTGTCCCACATCTCTTTAGCTGTAGTGCAATCAGACAACCTGTAAAACTCATCAACAGTTAACGTAGATGATATCATATTGCATGCCCTTATGTCGCACTGATACTCATTGTATTCATCCTTTGTCCAACTTGCTCTCACTTTGGGTACCTGCACTTCATTAACAACAGTCATAGGAATATATGGACCATTTACAATTGCATCCCAAACGCCTTGATCATTAGACCTAAGGAAAATCTCCATCCTCTTTTTCCAAAAAGGATAGTTTTCACTAGTAAAGAGTGGTGGTGTATGAATAGATGCACCTTCAGCAAAAGATTGATTTTTGCCTGCCATAAGGATCTTGATATTGAGTAATTTTCAAAAACCAGCTCTGAGGCCAATTGTTAAATATAAACGGCAGTGTAAAAATCAAGAGGGGGGGTGAATTGGATTTTTAAGAAACTTTTTCTCTTTAAAATAATTTTCCAGATTTTAAATAAATGTTTTAAAACCAGGATGCGGATTATCCTTAACCTTAGATTAGTGCAGTTTGAATTGTAATTGTTAATATGATCCACAATAAAAAGAGATAGGAAAAGAGAAAGAACACAGAGATTTATACTGGTTCGGATTAAGCCAATCCTACGTCCAGTTCCCAATCACCACCAAACGTGATGATCACCCCACTATCTTTAATTGAAATTACAAACACCAATTCATGCAATAACAAATAAAGATAAAGGAAACACCTCCTTAGACACACTAAGGATGAAACACCTCCCCAGACACACTGAGGATGATTCCCACCTCTCTTGACACACAAGAGATGAACACGCCTCCCTTAGAACAGATCCAAGGGATGAATTATACCCGTTTAGAAAAACAGTAAAAGAATACACCTGATAGAGTGCTGGATAGAAAGCTTAAGCACAAAGATCACCACTTCCAAAGACTTTGATCAACCTTGAGAGAGCAAGAAAGCGGTTTTGAAAAACTATAGCACAAGAACACTTTGAATATTGTGTTTTATCAGATGTGTTGAACCTAAGACATTCTCTTTCATTTTATAATTCGAAATTACATCAAAGTTTCCATTCTTAGGTTGATTTAGCATTGAATTCGCAAAAACGACTTATTTAATCGATTATCTAAAAAGCTTAATCGATTATATCAGAGTTAAAAACTGGAAAACTCATTTTGCCTGATATAATCGATTAGATTAAGGCCATAATCGATTATATTAATCCAGAATCAATATAATCGATTATAAAAAACACTTAATCGATTATTTAGTTCGTTAAACTATTTTGATTCAAATTTTAAGTGAAATAATCGATTAGACTACGTATCATAATCGATTAAAAGCATAGAAAAATGTTTTTGTGAGAAGACTACTTGCTCTCAGGTTTGGAAAGGTCTTGAATGAGATTTATGACTTACTCTTTTCATCCATCACCCAAAACAGAACCTTCTAAACTTGAAACTTCAGCTCTTGAGAAAATCTTCATCAATCTTCTCTCTTGAAAGCTTTAAACACTCTTTATGCCTTGCCTTTTTCATCAAGCAACCTTCCTTTGTGAGATGACACAAGTCTTTAATGTTGTTTAGAGCACTTTAAATCTTCACCATCAAAACTTTAAATCTTCATGAAATAACTAGAGGACTTCATTAACACTTGTTCTTGAAATATGCCAACAAAAGCTTCATGCAACGTTTGGATTTGCGAAAGTTATAAGAAGACTTGAAGATGAAAGCTGAAGACAACAACATAAGATCAAAAAGCAATCAAAGCATACAAGCTGTCAAAGTAAAACATCTAGTAGTTATAAGTGGGTGTGGGGGAAAATTCCTGTAATATCTTGAGCGATACCTAATAAGCTGAAATTGTACTCTCATATGTTGTAAGAGAGATTCTTTATCTTTTCTTCTTAGGTCTTAATCTTAGGGGGAGGTAACCAGCAGTGATTTGCGTACTCATTTATAATCATTTGTTTGATTAGTGGAACCTCTTAAAAAGAATTCTTAAGGGAGAATAGGACATAGTCTGTGAGTTTTGGGTAAACTAGTATAAAAGTCTTATGTTGCCTCTTTTAGTGTTAAATGGTCTAGTCTATCATATTATCTAATAAACAGTCTAGTATGTTCACGCGAAAGAATCTAAAACTCTATTGAATCTCCTCTTCTACAACCTCCCTTTCTAGAACCTCCTATTTCAAAATATATAAATAAAATTTAAATTGATCATTGTAAAAGTAACTATCTATACTAAGAAAAAACGTTCAATTGAAAATATTGTTATGATAACTAAAGTATAAAGTAAAAAAAGAGATATATATATATATATGTATATATATAAATGAAAATTAGTAGAAAGATATACAGATTAATTTTCATTATCTGAAAAGAAATACATGTTATTGAAATAAATGGTAGATGAAAAAAAATAGAAGTTTAAAAACAGTAATTAAGTTCATTTTTAATCAACAAAAGCATAACTTACATGAATACTTATGCAAATATTGTATAAGACCAGATATTACTTATGTAGTTGGAGTTGTGAGTCGATTCTTGTCAAATCTTGGTAAGGAACATTGAAATTCTGTGAAATGGATACTAAGGTATCTAAGGGGAACTATGAATTGCTTTTGTTTTTGTAATGGAAAATCCATTTTGGAAGCATACACTGCTTCTAACATGGCAGGCAATGTAGATGAAAGAAAATCTACATCAGGATATGTAACTATTTTTGCAGGGGGAGTTGTTTCGTGGCAGTCAGAGCTACAAAAATGTATTGCCTTATCAACCACTGAAGCATAGTACATTGTAGCATTTGAAGCTTGCGAGGAGACTCTTGGATGAAGAATTTCCTGTGTGAATTAGGTCACAATCAAGGAAATTTTGTAGTGTATTGTGACAAACAAAGTGCAATTCATTTAACTAAGAATTCCATATATAATTCCCATTCAAAGCATATTGATGTTCTCTGTCATTGGACAAGGAAAGCTTTGGATGATAGCTTATTACAGTTGGAGAAAGTTCACATAGATGATAATTGGTCTGACGTGTTAACCAAGATAATTCCAGTCAAGAAACACTTGTATTGTTGCAAGGGAGTAGGACTAATGATGCTTGAATTAAGTTAGGAAGGGGGAGAATGTTGGAAATATACCCCTCCTTAATTAAAGGATGTAATTCCTATGCATGGGAAGTAATAAATAGGTTATTCCAAGGTCTTGGAATTATTTCCCTGACTCTTGAAGAGATGTATATTCATCCTTGAAAAGGAGAATAACATTTAATATCCATTATCACTCCAGAGAAGCCTCAAACCTTTCCTATAAATAAGGGTCTTGAGATCCTATAAATAAGGGTCTTGAGAGAATTGGAAAGACAGAGGAGTAGTTGTGAGTTGAGAGAGAGAAAGAGTTTTCATCATTTTATGGTGAGATTGTTGTAAGTCATCCTAAGGGTGAGTTAGTGTATTATCCTCCTAGAAAGAGAGATCCTTTTGTAATCCTACTTTTATAGTGGAATTCTTATATTGGTTTGGTCCTGTGATTTTTCCTTCTGAAATTGAATGGATTTTCCATATTAAAAATATTGTGTATTTTTGTGTGTCTCTTATTCCTTTTTCCCTTAAGCCTATTTTAAGTTACACAGACATAGAGAAATTTTTTTGCTTCCGCATAATTAGCTCTATTTCCCAACAAACTGAACATAGCCTCTCAGTTTTGAGTAGACCAATCCAAAGATCTTGTGTTAACTCTTCTAATAATAGACAGTCTAGTCTATCATATAATCTTGTAAACAGTCTGATGTATTCATACGAAAGAATTTAAAACTCTGTTTAATCTTCTTTTCTAAAACCTCCTATTTTAACATATATAAATAAAATAAAATTGATCATTATAAGAATAACTATCTATACCACGAAAAACTACAACGTTAGAGTAAAAACATTGTTATGATAACTAAAGCATAAAATAGTAAAAACAATAAAAGAAGTGATATATATATATATGAACGCAAATTAGTAAAAGGATATACGAATTAATTTTCATTATCTGGAAAAAAAAAGTACATGTAATTGAAATAATTGGTATATGAAAAAGAAATAAAAGTTTAAAAAAAATAATTAAGTTCATGTTCAATTAACAAAAGCATAACTTAGATGAATACGAGATGATGCGACATGTTATAGCTTAGGGAAAGAAAATAATGAAACTATTCTATGTATATTAACATATCAACTTTGTTGAATTTAATGAAAACTTGTTAGATTCAGAGATATATCAAGAAGGGGATGAATTGATATAGTATTTTCTTCGAATTTTGTCAAGTATCAGATTTTATTTTTGCTGTCAAGAACAAATTAGTTTACTTATTACAAAAAATAGTCGATTATTTATATCAGAAAATTATAAAAGAAGATTAAAGAAGAGAAAGAATGCACAAGAATTTATACTGGTTCACTCTTTTTCAAGAGCTACATCTAGTTTCAATCTGTAACACTAACAGATCACAATAACACTAATTGAACAAGTCTTTACAAGAACCCCTCTTCTAAAGACTAATAAAACCAAAAAGATGAAATTCTAAACACTATAGAATTCAATCTAAACTAGACTCACACCAAGTCTACAGTGATCACCCTAATCATAGAAATACAGATTTTGTAATTTCACAAAACTATCCCAAAACCAGGGAAAAACAAAATTCAGAATACACTAATGAAGACCCTTTTCTTGATTCTTTCTAAAACTGAATTCTTCAATGAATTTGTGAGAATGTAATAGCTTTTTCGTCATTCTCTCTTCTCTCTTCTCTTCTCTTTTTTTGAATCTCCCATGAGACTTGTATTTATAGAGAAAGAGACAAAATCCAACAGCTGATATTTTGTTTTGTCCTACTGGAAGAGTCTAGAACAAAATAGTTAGCTAAACAACAAAATAGTTAGCTGAATTCATTAAAACACATTCCTGGTATATTTCCTGTATTAATGAAAATAGCAGACTAATATATCAGAATTAGCTAACTAATTAAAGATAATCTGACATCAAATCAAAACTGCAGAAACACCATTTAATCATCAACTGTTTCGACAACATCATCAAATCAAATTTATCAACAAAACTTTAATAAAATAATAGTCTGAATTACATAAGTTATGGGATAATTTCTGTATAACCGTATTTGGTAAAAGGATCAAGATACTCTTAGTGTTTATTTTTTATATATATTCTTTCTTATTGATAAACAAACTTCTGCATAACCATGAGTCATGGATTAATGAAACTCTGAAACCATTCAAACCGTACTTCTCATAATTTTTATAACAAGTTTATAAAAGTCATAAATAAAGAAGAGGTTGGAGGATGACACACTAACACTCACTTATTATAAGCATTTTTTGGGTTTATTCACTCAAACTAAAAAACTAATAAATAAATAGAGCATACCAAATTTATAAAATTAACCTCATCATTCATCATCTTTGGCAGAAAGAATGCAACAAAATAACAGTGTTCTAGAAAATATTATTATAGATATAAGTGAAAAAAATTCATCTATTTCCCATAATAATATCTGTCAATATACTAAAAAAGCTAATAAATAGATTGAAAAATGACTTTATAAAACTAACTTTTAACTGGTATATATTAGATCGAAAAATTTAAAATGACATTTAATATAAGTCGAAATAATATTAAATTTGAGATTTTTTTTTCTTACATGATACAACAGGAAAAATAATAAATAACATTACATTGAAAAGTTAAAATTACATTTAATAAGAACAAGTAGAATAATAAATAATACTACATTAATGATACTTAGAAAAAATAGAATCTCCACTACTCTTTCATTAACAGGGCCTTGAAGGGTGATTGAAATAGGTTGGAGAAAAGCTATAATCAGAAGAGAAGTTATGCTAGTGAAAGATATGGTAGAGTACATATATGAGGGAGGAGCCAATTGAAGCCATGCCCAAAGACAAAACCAATTCATGCTCTGATGAACCTGCTGAAGGCCTAAATATTGTCATAACTTATTTAGCTAGGGAAACTTACATATAAGAGGATTAAGAACAAAATTTGCTAATGCAAATGATGCCTTGGAAAGTATATGTAGTAGAGTGCATAACATTAGTATAATGCTAATCACGATGAAGAGATATGCATATACGAAGATGGAGCGGAATACAACATAGAAATGCTGATAGAGATTCTCATACGTCTAAATTGTAATACTGTATACTCTAGTCGCAGGGTTGGCACATTCCAAATCTCTCGTTTATATATAAATATTTGAAGTCCTAGCTTAGAATAAAAGGGTTAAGCATATATTTTCTTTCACTTGGATAACCCATTCACTGTCTGCACAGTAATTAATCTTTTGCAGAGCAGCTTCAGTCTAGAATATGTTTACTACATCATCTAGCATGTTCTGCTGGGTTGTTAGTTTTTCCTACAAACATAATCAATTTACATCAATAACATAAACCAACATCATAAATTTACTTACACTTTTAAAAAATAAAATGAATACTGTAAAACATATAAAATTTCTAATTGTTTATACAATTTTTAAGAATCTTTCTATAAGTAAAGTTCAACTAATGATGATAAAAATAACTATTTTACTAGTAGGATGAAGATAGTTCACAGTGACATGGACATGAGTAGTACGATGAAAAAAAAATATTATTTTGAAGAAAACATATTATTTTGAATAGAATATTAAATGAATTTATATTGAAAAATGTTAAACTACTGGAGCAAGAATATGTTTGATATAACATAATGTGTTAGTTTATTACTAATATAATATATAATATGAGTATATCTGTTTCTCATCTTTACTGTAATATTGTTTAGGAATTTTTTTACACATCTTTGGTATTATAACTTTCCTAATAAATTAATATTATATATATTAATAATATTTAATAATACTAATGCATACATATCGATGTGCAAAATATTAATTATATTATCTTAATCCTATATTATACTTAATAAATATAATAAATAATATTTTTTAAAGATCAAATACATATTGTTGTGATTTTGCGATAATTATATTTTATTAATATGTTATATATATATAAGATTATATTTAATAAGTCTTTATTAATTTTTGAAGAAAATGAAATCTCATAAATATTATATTTAATAATGTCATTAATTTTAATAAATGAAAATATTAGATGTAAGTAAATCCATAATTAAATATTATTTAAATGCGTACGTTAATATTTTTTAATGTATTAAATATGTGCACTGTTGGATATTAATTATATATTAATTATACTAAATATAATTATTAATATTATTATGTTTATGTTGCATGCATAGATTAAACGTGTGGGCGTTTAACTATATATCATATTTAATAATATAATAATAAACTTTGTATTAAATATTAAATTTAATAACAACATAAATACTACCATTTAATTATTAAATGTATATATGTGTCTTTTTAATGATTATATTTTATTAAATGGTATATTTTTAATTTAATTATTATAATCAAAATTAATATTATTTTTATTTTTATTATTAGGAATAACAAATAAACTTGTATATGTGATATTATCTAAATTATTAATTTTAAATTTTTTTATAATAACTAAATATGAGTATGCGTATATATATATATATATATATGAATAATACCTATTTTTTAAATTAAGTACAATATATATATATATATATATATATATTTGTTTCTTCCTCTATTTGTCTCATTTAAAATATTTCTGGATAATTTTAAATATTTTACTAGTATTTTGAATAAAAAATATTTATAAAAATAAAAAAATATAACATAGAAAAAAAAGATTTAGAAAAGAGAGAGTGAGAAGGAAATAAGTATGTCGTGATAAGACTTGCTTCTATCTCTAGAATCACAATACAACCAGGTAATAATTACAAAGCTTTCTATAAATACTTGCCTCTCAAAATTAAGATGGAGAGTGTGGGGTAAAAGAAAACAAAACATCAGAACTTCAAGTGAGAGTGAGTGAAAGAGAGAGAGAGAGAAAATAAAAGAGACATAGTTTGTAATGACCCTAGAAATCACTAATATTATTGATGGAAGACCCCTAAGAAAGGGGCTAGCCATGGCCAAGAAGATACAAGAAGATTAGGCTTGTATTTTTGGCCCATTCGCATATGTGACAATTAAAGAAGTATATATAGGAAAGTAGAGGTGTGCATAGTAAAGAAGTGTAAATAGGAAAACAAAGGTGTGCATAACAATTTATTTGGACGTTTAGTCTAAACCAGTAGTATAGGTGACAAAATAGAGGTGTGCTTAGCTAAAACAGTGTGCATTTGTAAACCTAGCCCAACCACACACTCCTTAGGCAGCTAGGGTTACATGAACCTTTCTACAAGCTCTCATTGATGCACCTAGCATGGAGGCAAGTGTGCAACCACTTTGCACTTTCTAGGGGTCGACCTTTAATGAGGGATTTAGGGTTTGGTCGCTCCCTTCACCTTCCCTCCATTATAAATGCACACCTCCACTTCCTTGTATGATACTTTAGATAATGAGCAAAGTTATGCTGTCATTTTGCATATCCGCATAGCTCTCTTAAGTCTTCTAAGTTTCTTATCCCTTAGCTTGGTCTAACAAGGAACCTTCCTTGTGATTAGGTTTTCCTCTAGCTCTTCTAGAGACTACCAACCGAACAACAGTCCATATCCACCTTTATCACTAAACAAACACTTCTTTCTCACCATTCCACCGAATATTCCTTTCTTCTCTTCATTTGGAACCGAAATACATCATGCTTCTGCCAGCCTCTTCATCTTCCATGGAGGCTTTGGAGCTAGCCACACCATAGGCTCCATCAAGTGGTATAAAAGCATGGTTGTCTTCAAAGATAAGTGTTCTTCAGTCTATCTTTATGTTTTTACTTGATCTGAGTTGTATACTTGAAATTTTGCTTGTCTTGATATGTTCTACCTATTGGTTTCTTTTCTTGATCATTTTAATCAGTTTATAAACTACAACTCTACTTTTGAACCTCCTTTTGTGGTCAGTTTAGGTTTCTATTGGTAGATTCGCATGAGTTTTGTATCTTTTTAGTCTTCTTTCATTTTTGTTTGGTAAAAACATGTTAGATTTGACTCATTGACAATTTTATGATCATATGTTTTTTCTAGAAGTCATGTGTAGTCATTTCATGTTATCAATCTTGAGTTTAATCGTTTGTTTTTGTTATATTTGAGTCTACATGTATTCAATCTCTCATTAGCTTTTGGTTCTTTTTGTTTTGCATGTGTTGAGTTCATATTTGCTATTAGGTTATTAGAAAATTCGTAGTCTAGGTTTCCTTTATGTCTTGATGTTGTATCTTGATTTTTGGACTTCTAATGATATGATTGCTATTTGACCATTGATAAAAAAAATATGAGCTTTATTTTGTCTATGCAAAGGGAAAATTGTGTTTGATGTGTGTGGTTTAAGTGGAGTTGTTTCATATTTGGTTTATATTTGTAAAAAGATAATCACATTCACATAAAAACAAAGAAACTAATACATTTTAAGGAAAAAGTCAAAAAATAAGAAAAAAAAATGGATGATGATAAAGGCCATACAACAATCACGTAAATCCTAATATTGGAGGACTTTTGGACTTTAGTCTTGGACTATAATACCATACCTTTGCATTGGAGAATCTTATTGGACTTTGGACCTCGGACATTACCTATAAACAAAAGAAAATTGTGACCTAATATGGCAAGGACCTAATAAAAAAATCTAAAACCTAATCATCTTCTAATTCCTTTGTATTTTCCTTATCTCATTTGGTTTGGTTTATTTTGGTTTTTTCATCTATTATAGTTCCATTCTTAGGTTTCTCTTTTGAAGTGCTCTCTTTTTGTTGTGTGTCTTAATAGTTGCTTGTCTACTTTTTCCTTTCCTCTACTTTGGAGTATTGTCATATCACTCTTATTTTGGTTTAACTTTTCAAAATTGATCCTTTATTGCTTTATTCCCTTCTACTCTTGGATATAAAGTGCTTGTGTGGTTGAGATTGTTTCTTTAAGAGCACCTATTTCACAAGGTAGCATCTTAGGTGTTGTAGGCTTGGCAAGAGGAGATCGACCCTTGGATTACTTAAGATAAGAATTGCAACCAAAAGGACTGGAGTGAAAACACTTGGGGGAGAGTTTCAAATAAGATCCTTTTCGGCCAGGCACTTGGGAGGTTTTTGGAGACCATAATTGCATCATTCATTAACATTTAATTCATTATTAATTATTACCTTTTTGAATTTCCATTTATTTGTAATTATTTTTAAGACCTTTTCCTTAGGTGTCTTGGAAATATCTTTGGTATATTTCCATCTCCTAAGAGGACTATGTTTTGTAATAATAATTGTGTGTAGATGGTGAGTGTGTCTTACAAGCTTCCAAAGGGCTACTAAGCCTCATCATTAGGGTTCGTCTAGCATTTATTGATTACTTTAATTCAAACTTTACTTTTAGTTTATTAATTCTTTTCTTTTTAAAATTTGAATTGCTTTTTTTTGTTTTGTCATTTGGACGCCTAGATATAATTTCAAAAGCAATAGCTAGATGTTATAGAAAGTTCTCTTAAAAGCATAAGTAATTTGGTGCATGTTTAAGAGAGTCCACTTATGATCTATCTCTCTTTTCTAGGAACTACCAGGTGCACTAGGTATCCAACTTTTAAGAAGATATTCTTTTTCAATTAGTTTAATTTAAAACAAAATTTTGTTCTGAAATGTCTAAGAAAACTTCCCTACATATTGGTAGTGACTCAAGTACCTCTTCCAAAAGTTTTTCACGAATTGCAAGAGAACTTAAGTCACTAAAACTATGGCAAAGGCAAGAAATTTTACAAAAAGAAAAAGAAAATATTGAAAGAGAAGCAAACCTTGTCATTATTGAGGAAGAACTTAGGATTTTAAAACAAAAAGTAGGAAAAAGTTAAAAATAAAATAAAATCTTAAAAGATAGGAGTCATCCTTCTCAAAATAATAAGTCATCTGAAACTTATAGGGACATGTTTGAGAGTTGTTTAAGAATAAATAAATATTATCAACCACCCCCTTTCAGAAGGCATAAAGTGGAGCCACAACCCAAGGAAACCAAGATTGACCTTCCTCATTTCCATGGCAAAGATGATATGGACATCTACCTTGATTGATGAAACAAATGAAGGTAGTAGCTAGAAGACTCATGTGAATATATTAATTATTTTGATAGCTCGCTTTTGACAAGGATGAAAGTAGAGAATTTCTTTTGAACAAGTTGTTGAATAAAGAGACAGTCAATATTTATATGTTTGAACCTCTTATAGTGAGACGAATTAGAAGCAAGGTGCGTGACATACTTGTTGTCGTAGAAGAACATAATTGTATCAATTGAAACTTTAAAATGTTTGATTAATCATTGTAGCAAAGCTAATTTACTATAGCCAATGAAGATAAGGCAAAATATTTTTATTTTACTAAAAACTTGGACACAGACAATACCTTTTTTGGAAGACTTCCAATAAATAAGAGAATTAAGAACGAAAACACACAAGCTAGTGGTAGACTTTCTAGTATATAAACATTTGCCTTTGCATCAACATATACTGAAAGATGAAATTTTTTGCTAGCTAGAAAAAGGAGACCTTGACTTGGAGTAGACTTCAAGTACTGTACCAGGTGACAGACTATATAGTTAAATGAATTCTTCATATACTAACTTAGCTTGTGAACCGCAAAGGTAATATCTGCCCTGAAAATGGTCAAATATGAAGTCTTCAATTAATCTTCTAAATATAGAGGGATCCTCAACAGGGTTACCATCATTGAGGCTAAGTTTGAAGGGACCCATAGGTAGTGTAGTTGATTTGCTACCTAAGAAATCAATATTATCAAGCAAATTTAAAGTTTTCTATAACTTAAAGAAATACCCTTGTTGAATCTTGCAATTTCCAAGCCTAAGAAGTATATGAGAGAACTAAGGGTCTTTAGCTTTAACAAGGAACTCAATGTTATATTTACATCGTTAATACAAGAAGAATTAAGGTCTACTAGGATGATGTCATTCACATAGACAAAAAAATGATCAATGAAGAACAAAACCATGAGTGAACATTCAAAAAGTAATATAGTTTTAAGTTTAATAACCAAATATAAACTAATATATATATATATATATTTCAAAGCTCCCATTCTCATCTCCCTTAGGCCGCTATTGCCTCATTTGTCTTGATAGATATTTAGAAGCCTAGTAAAGCATAATAAAAAATCTTTTTTGTTGGGTAGTCAACCTCCGGCCTGCCTTGTAATCGATAAGAAAGACCATTACTGCCATCTCGAGGAAAGATTCAAGTGTCTTAGGCTAAAAATACATGGGTTTCCTCCTGGTTACAAGCCGAGACAAAGCAATGCCAATGTTGTCACTTCCAATGACAACTATGCCAAGAAAAGGGACCTCAAACCCAGTCAGGGATTACTGCCTCAGGTTCTGGTTTTACACATGAGCAATATCAAGGTTTTCTTAGCTTGCTTTAACAGTCCAACTTAGATAGCTGCAGTTCTTCCCATATTTCCAATCTTGTCCACACCACAACTTTGCACACTCATTCGCCTTCTTCCGCAGGTATACAATGTGACCAATGGCTCATTGATACAGGAGTCTCTGATCACATAACTTTTAACCTTGCAAACTTTCTCACTTTTTCTAAAATTTCACCTATTCTCATTACCTTACCTGATGGGTCCAAAACTCATGCAAAGATTTATGGTACTGTGCGACTTTTACCTTTTTTAACCTTGAAAAATGTCCTGTACATTCCCGACTTCAAGGTTAATTTAATATCTACTACAAAACTTAGTTCTGACTCCAACTGTTATCATATTTTTAACTCTGCCTTTTGTGTTATTAAGCAGACCCTCAACCGGAAGACAATTGGTATAGCTAAGCCGCTCCAGGGACTGTACGTGCTAATGTCTCAAGTAGCTAATCCTCTTACTATCAATTCAACCCATTCCCTTTGTGACTGCAATACTGTTGTTAGTCCTAGGCTTTGGCATCTACAACTTGGTCATGTTTCAGATTCCAAATTAAAGATATTATCTACACAGTTTCCTTTAGTAACTTTCCAAAATTCATATCCTTCTGATATATGCCAATTTGCTAGACAAAGGAAGCTCCCTTTTGTTTCTAGTACAACTAAATCAATGCAAATCTTTGATCTTACATGTTGATATTTGGGGACCATGTTCCACCACCTCTATTACGGGTTATAAATATTTTTTAACCATCATTGATGATTTTTCACGGTTTACTTGGATTAAATTAATGAAACATAAAAGTGAAACCAGAGATCACTTAAAGAATTTTGTTAATTACATTGAAACACCATTTAATGCAAAGCTTAAGGCAATCCGAAGTGATAATGGACTAGAATTTTTTATGACATACTTTTATCTTGCAAAAGAAATTTTCTTATCAAACTACATGTGTTGAAACGCCTCAACAAAATGGTATTGCTGAGCGAAAGCATCGGCATATCATGAATGTTGCTAGGGCTTTGATGTTTCAAGCTAATTTACCAAAATCTCTTTGGTCTTATGCTGTCATTCATTCGGTTCATCTCATTAATAGATTGCCTACACCTTTGCTGCAAAATCAATGTCCTTGTACTATTCTTTATAAACAACAACTTGACTTAAATCACTAAAGAGTTTTTGGTTGTTTGGCTTACTCAACCACTTTGGAACATGGTCGAACCAAATTATCCCCAAGGGCTAGAAAAACTATTTTTATTGGATACAAAGATGGGACTAAAGGATACTTGTTGTATGATATTCAATGTAGACAAATTTTGTCTCGAGAAATGTGGTTTTTTTATGAAACTTCCTTTTTTTTTAAATCGGAAGTTGAATCTGATATGACTAGTCCAAGTATGCCAAAACCAATTTGTGAGAATAATGTCCTCTTTGATATAGATGACATAACCCCACTGTCGCTTGTGAAATTATCAAAATACTAAGTTTTCCCCTAGTGTAGTATAGGGTTAACCTAGGTATCAATCCAAGAACACACCTCCATTTATGTCCATTGTTTCATACTCCTTCCAAATACAATTTAACATTGGGGAATTATAAATCTTAAAATTCAAAAATAGTAAAATACAGAAAACAGAAATTGACATTAAATGCAAAATAGAAATTGAATTGAAATGAAAAACAAAAACTGAAATTGAAATGCAAAACAGAAACTGAAATTTAAATTTCAAAACAGAAACAAAAATTGAAATGCAAAATAGAAATTGGAATTGAAACTGGAAACAGAAACTGGAATTAAAATTGTAAAATAGAAACTAAAATTGAAATTGCAACACAGAAACAGAAATTGAAACTGGAAACAGAAACTGGAATTAAATGTCAAACAGAAATTGAAATTGAAATTGCAAAACAGAAACAAAAACAGAAACAGAAATTATAATTGGAAACAGAAACTGAAATTGAAATTGCAAAACAAAAACTGAAATTGAAATTGCAAAACAAAAATTGAAACAAAAATTAAAATTGAAAACAAAAACTGAAATTGAAATTGCAAAACAGAAACAGAAATTAAAATTGGAAACAGAAACTGAAACTGCAGAACAAAAACTAGAATTGAAATTTCAAAACAGAAACAGAAACTGGAATTGAAATTTCACGTAAGCATTGAATGTACTTTATTATGTATTTCACTCTTGCATATAAAACCACCGATTGATCAATTGGTTATTTCATAGAATTGGTTTTGATGAAGAATTGAATCCAATTCTACAACATTTTATGCAATTACCAATAAAAAACAACAATGTAAAAGTTCAAGAGAGAAAACAAACTCAAAGCAACCGATCGATCTTTATTCCCATGCTTCAATCGTGAAAAGAGAGAATTTGGAAACTTGACTTTTCATAAACTTCTAAAGAAAAATAGAAAAAAACTAGAAACGAACTCCTTAACTTCCCACACCCCTTGTTCTGAGTATTTTAACACTTATATAGCAGTTCTAGGAAGTGGAAACGAATGGTCAAGTTCTGGATACAATGGGCCTATCAAAACTTATTTACAACCCACAAAGAAATACACTATATTTTTTCCTAACTTATAAAAATCACTAAAAATAGCTCCAAGCTTCAAATGTGACGTTCCAGATGTCCAAATTGAAGCCCCAAGAGTTTAGAATCTAACGCAAAAAGAATCAGCCCAAACGGACACCTATAGAAAAAGTTATAAGCAAAACAAGGAGCAAAGGTCAGAGCTGAAAAATACAGAAATACAACACAAAAATACAATATAAGGACATATTTACAAAAACTCCTATTTATTGCAGAAAATACAAATACATGCTAAATGAAAGAAATAAGAAAAGAAGAAATACTTAGGAGATGCAATAAGACTATAAAAGTGTGTATAGAAAATGAGTCATCAATAAATGAACCCATCATTTTTCCAAATCCAGAAGAACAAGTAGATGACCCAAATCATACTACTGATCCAACATCACATTTCCCTGCTCGACAAACACCTCGACACTCCATGCGACAAAAACAATGCCCATACTACTTGAGAGATTATCACCGCTACCTGTCTGTTGCTTGCAATACTGATGTGTCATCCGGTAACAATTCTTCTTCTGTTCCTTATCCTTTATCTTCCTTTTTATCTTATAGAAAATGCTCTCCCAAGTATAGAAATTTTTGTTATTCTGTATCTTCTCTAATTTAGCCAAAAACATATACTCAAGCTTCTAAAATGGAGTGTTGGGTGCAAGCTATGAATTCTGAGATTGCAGCTCTTGAGCAAACCCACACTTGGGAGATAGTTGATCTTCTCCCTAATAAAAGGCTTGTTGATTGTAAGTGGGTTTATAAGATCAAATTTCATGCTGATGGTAGTATAGAAAGGCATAAGGCTCAATTAGTTGCCAAGGGATACACACAACTTGAAAGGGTGGATTATTTTGATACCTTTTCTCCTGTTGCAAAACTCACAATAGTAAGAGTCATCCTTGCCATAGTTGTTGCCAAAAATTGGTTCCTTGAACAATTAGATGTTAATAGTGCATTTTTTCATGGTGACCTACATGAAGAAGTCTATATGAATTTACCCCCTGGCATGGCGACTTCCCATCCAAATAAGGTCTGTAAATTGCAAAAATCCTTGTATGGGTTGAAACAAGCTAGTAGATAGTGGTATTCCAAGCTCACTACAACCTTATTAGCTTTTAAATTCACCCAATCTTCGGCTGATCATTCTCTCTTCATAAAGAATACATGGGTATCTTTCACTGTTTTATTAATCTATGTTGATGACATAGTTCTTGCATGAAATGATCCTAATGAAATTGCATATGTCAAGACACATTTGGACAATGAATTTAGCATTAAAAATCTAGGACAACTTTGCTATTTTTTGGGGTTTGAAATATCACGTTTTCATCTGGTATTGTGGTCAATAAAAGGAAATATGCAGTAGAAATACTAGAAGAAAATGGCATGCTTGCTGCCAAACTAGTAACCACTCCCATGGAGCCTTCTACCAAACTAAATAGCTCCTCTGGAACTCCTTCATCTGACCCTCAGATTTATCACAGGTTGATTGGCCAACTGATGTATCTTACAACCACCAGACCAGACCTAGCTTTTGTCACTCAACAGCTGAGCCAATATGTTTCTCAACCCCTAGGTACTCATCATCATGCTTCCATGAGAGTGCTACGTTATCTCAAAGGATCTCCTGCTAAAGGTCTTCATTTTGATGCCAACTCATCTCTCATTCCTTCATGTTTTGCTGATTTTGATTGGGGCTATTGTATGGAAACCCGGAAGTCTATCACCGGATATTGTGTCTTTCTTGGCTCTTCATTAATTTCTTGGAAAACCAAGAAGCAAACCACAATATCTAGGTCTTCCTCTGAAGCTGAATATAGAACTCTTGCAATTTTGAGTTGTGAGTTGTAATGACTTCATTATTTACTCACTGATTTAAAAGTTTCTAGTGCTGCTCCTATTTCAGTGTTTTGTGACAACCAATCTGCTATATACCTGGCTCACAATCCTACCTTTCATGAACGAACAAAGCACATAGAAATTAATTGTCACGTCACTCATGAGAAAATACAAAGTGATCTTATTCATCTGCTGCCAATTCCTTCTTCTGCGCAACTAGCTGATATGTTTACTAAAGCTCTTCATCCAAAAGCTTTCTCTCATTGTGTCTCCAAGCTAGGACTGTTACTGTCCCGCTTGAGGGGGGATATTAGCAATCAAATATCCTCTACTGTTAGAATTTGTTATACTTTTGTCTTATCTTATACCTACGTACAAGGTTTATTACGTTTTTGTTATGTACGGTTATGTAGGGATGATTCCTTCATCCTGATAAATATGACCTTTACCTTTATGTAAAGATATAACATTAATTAATGTAAGATATCTTTCTCTATAAAACCTATAAATTCTATAAAATATATATATATATATATATATAAATATATTTAAACTAGCAAAAAGTAATAATCTTATTAATCAAAAGCTATTAAAAAGCTGTGTAATAGCTTTGGTACAATTACTTCCTTAATTTGATTTTGAGATCTCATGTAGAAAAAGTTTATACATTATGTAATATATTAATGTATGTATTATATTATTTATGGTATATCATTAAATATAAGGTATGAATTTTAATACATAAATTAATATCTTAATGTAACATAAATATTTATAATTGATATATTTAATAATTCCTTTAATATATTAACATATATATTAATTAATTTCTACGTATAGTTTTCATTTTAAATTATCTTTAATTAATTGTATTCACGTTAAAAATTAAAAAAAAATGCAAAGCAACACTTACCTCAATTAGGAATTATACATGGTCCACAATTTTTTTTAAATACTTAACTCTAATTAAGGATATTTATGATTCGATTTTTTTCTTATAAATATATATGAAATAAATGATATGTGATTTGATACTAACATCAAACCAAATCAACTTTTATGATTTTATTTAATTGATTTTAGTATATAATTATTATTAGTAACATTAAAACATTAAATTAAATTAATATATAATTTTTATTAGTAACATTAAAACATTAATTTAAATTGTATAATTTTATGAATTGATTTTACAATTTTATTAGTATATAATTTTTATAAATATGTATTTAGTTTTATTATATTTAAAAAGTAAAAGTAAACAATAAACTAATTTTAAAAAGATAAAAGAGATTAGTATAGATCAACACCATAAAAACATAATTAGAGGTTATTCTTAAGGGTAGGTAAGAGATTACTATAGATCAACAAAATATATATATAAAGAGAGAGAGAAAAAAGGATCACTTACTTTTAGGTAAGAAAAAATAGATATTTTTAATCTTAGTCTTTTATTCAATTTTACATTAAAAGATTAGATTAATTAGATATATTCTGTACATTATTTCTCTCAATTATAATAAATAATTTTTTGTACAGATTTCTATAAATCATCTTAGAATGCAATTCTCACTCCTCTTCATTAATAAATATCCACTACATTAATAGAAATGGAATAAAAGAGTTGAAAATGTATAATTCTTACTTATTCTTGTTAACATATGTAGTAGTAAAAAAATTAAATACAATAATAAAGTAGAATAGTAAAGTAGAATGTATTTTTTCCTCCTACCTAGTATTTTTTTCTTGTATTTATTGTCTTTTTCCTTCATATAATTTTTATAAATGATTTATTACATAATTATAATTTAATATTAAAGTAAATTGAATTATATTTATTAAATAATAATAATCAATATTAGAAAAAATTGCATGCTTGTTGATTGGATGACCTTTTACTTTATTATTGTGTTTTTTTATTTTTTTCACAACCGTTACATATGTTAATCAATATGAGTGACAATTATACATTTTCAACTCTTATATATTTATTAATTTATTAATGAGAAGGAGAGAAAATTGTACTGTACATTTCACAAATTTTCACAAAAATGTAAGATTAAGAGTAATTCTTTTTATTTATTTTTGAAATAACTGGATCTCTCTTTTTCTTTCTCTCTTTAAATAAATATATATATATATATATATATTTTGATATATATTAAATTATGTTACATCAAATTAATATATACATTGATATATTATATAAATAATTAAATACATAAATTATTGTTATTGATTGTAACTCTAATATATTAATGTATGTATTAATTTTGATGTAATATATTTGAAGATATCACATTAATAATATAATTTTATTGCATAGATTAATGTATTACATTAATTATATTATTTAATAATTAAATATATATTAATTAATTAGTGTGAATCCCTTTTCAATGAACTATATATCTCTGCTTTTGCATCTATATAAAGGCGAGATTAAGAGTTTTCTGAATCAAGTTATCGAAGTTTCAGCAACTATGAAACTACTTTTAGTTATAACTGAATATTTAGAGTTGGAATAAATGGGGAAAAGCATGAGAAAGGATATGAGAGTGATTAGATTGATCTGAAAATCAAATTGAGGAAATACCAAAAGTATTATATGTTCTTTTCATTGTTTTTTGTTTATTATTTTATAAAACAACATTTGGTTTGCATAACATTGCAGTTTTTTGTGATACATTTAAAATGAGTATTATTATACTATATTTTTGCATAAAGTATATCCTCTGCTAAGTGAAATAAGAAATCGGAATGGTTTGGAACATGCTTCTGATTTTTGTATGTGAATCTTTTGTGAGTGGCAGAAGATGAGGTCGAGGGTGGTCGGAGAAACGCCACACAATGCTCAAAGGATTATCTTTAGGATGAAATGCATGCATGTTCATCTTTAGAGGGAGCAATGATGAGAGGGATTGGATCATCTGGATTAATGGAGTAAAGCAATGATGTGCAGGGTTGGCTCAAGGGCCAAGCAAGTAAAGCACTCGCTTTAGGCCCGCGAAAAAATAAGGCCCCAAAAATTTTTTTTTTAGTACTAATATATCCTATTAAATTAATTATAAAATTATGTTTAAGAATAAAATTTAATTAAAATATTATGATTTTTTGTTAATTTTTATTGGAACTAAAAATAATATTTAATGAGTTAAACACTCTTCTCAATAAATCATAATTTTCTTTAGAAAAAAGAGATGTGTTAGTTAATAAATACTAATAACTAAAAAAGATTCAAAACCATTTTATCTCTATTATCTTACCAACTGGTTTCTATCTTCTTCTTCTTTTCTCTTCCTGTGACTTTTCATTTCCAACCCTAATTTTAGAGAAGCTCTAATTTCTCTCTTCTAAATTTGCAATCTTCAATAATCTTTTTCAAAATCAAAGTCCACAACTGTGATCTAGAGAGGGAGAAAAGTATTTCTACCTAATAAACTTCAGTTTCAAGTAAGTTTTCTCTCTCAATGTCCTTTCTTTTTCTATTCCTATGTTCTTAAGGGTTAAACTTACATGTTTGAATTGAATTTATGAGAATATTATTTGATGTGATGATAATATATATATATATATATATTATATCATTATATGTGTGTGTAGTGTGTTAAGAACTATGGTTTATTTTATATTAAATGGTTTATAAATAGTAGAAATTTTATATTATCATGTTATCTTTTCAATTGTGTTACTAATGATTAATCTCAAAATAAACTATGCAGGTTTATCAAAAGGTTGAAATTTGAAAATTAAATTTGAACACTTACTAAAGAAGAGAAAGAGACTTGAGTCTTCAAGATACTACGAATCTACGATCAAGCTATTTTCTGGACAACTAAAACCAGGTTTTATTGTTTTAACTCATTCTATTTTATATACTTACTTATCTTTAGTAGTGTTTTATATATTATAATTTTTTGTTTCATATAAAAATATATAGACATGTCAACTAGAAAATATGAATCGGGCTATTCAAAATTCCAAAAGAGGAGAAAAGTTGAGGCTTTAATTGCATCACAAAAAGGAGCTATGGATAAATTTATAAAAATAAATAAAAAAAATGAATTAGAAGATACAGGTGAGTGCTCTTTAAATGAACAAAATAATAACTATACAAATATAGATGAAAACAACAATAAAGAAAGAGATGCAGTTAGTGATGGGAATAATTCTGATTCTCAAACCCATGATAACGAGGAGGAGATTAAGAGGCTAGATGATGATTCTACTCTTGATAAAAATATATTTGATCCATGCCAATGGAAAAATATTGATACAAATTTGAGAGATTTATTAGTAGAAAAAGGCCCTATTAAAATCACTGATATAGATTTCCCAAAGGATAAATATTCTAGGCACTTTTCTTCATTAAATTATATTCAAATATTGCCTAATGGAGAGAAACACGAAAGAAGATGGCTAATTTATTCTAGAGATTTGGATAGAGTTTTTTGTTTTTGTTGCAAGTTATTTAATATTTTTTCTTGTACAACTAAATTAGCCAACGAAGGTAGTAAAGATTGGAGAAATCTTAGTGTTAAGTTAAAGAATCATGAAATAACAAATGAACATATTACTAACATGAATGCATGGATTGATTTGGAAATGAGATTAGTAAAAAATAAAACAATAGACAAACATGTTCAAGAACAAATAAACAGAGATAGAGTACATTGGAGAAAAGTTTTGTTAAGAATTATTGCAGTTGTTAAAACTCTTGGCAAAAATAACTTAGCCTTTCGTGGAAATAATGAAAAGATCTATCAAGAAGCTAATGGAAATTTTTTAAGTCTAATTGAAATGATTGTTGAATTTGATCCAATTATGCAAGAACATATTCGTCGAATTAAAGATGATAAAATTCATAACCATTACCTTGGACATAATATACTAAATGAGTTGATAAATTTGTTAGCAGGTGAAATCAAAACAAAAATTATAAAAAAAATTAGGGATGCAAAATATTATTCAATCATACTTGATTGTACTCCAAATATAAGTCATCAAGAGCAAATGTCATTTGTATTATGGTGTGTGGATATTGCATCAACTCCAATACAAGTTAATGAATATTTTTTAGAATTTTTAAAAGTAGATGATACAAGTGAAAAAAGTCTTTTTGATGCTATTATAGATGAATTAAAAAATGTTGGACTTGATATTAATGACCTTAGAGGACAAGGATATGATAATGGATCGAATATGAAAGGAAAACATCAGGGTGTGCAAAAAATATTTCTTGATATTAATCCTAGATCATTTTATACTCCGTGTGGTTGTCATAGTTTAAACTTAGTACTTTGTGATATGGCTAATTCTTGTCCTAAAGCTACATCTTTTTTTGGTGTTTTACAACGTATATATACTTTATTTTCTTCTTCTACAAAAAGGTGGAAAATTTTACAAGACCATATACATAGCTTAACTCTTAAATCATTGTCACAAACACGTTGGGAAAGCCGTATTGAAAGTGTGAAAGCTATAAGATTCCAAACTTCACAAATAAGAGATGCTTTATTTGAATTAGCTGAAACTAGTAATGATCCTAAAATAAAAAGTGAAGCTAATTGTTTAGCAAATTATGAGTTAGAAAAATTTGAATTTTTGTTAGGTATGAATATTTGGTATGACATTTTATTTGCAATTAACTCAGTTAGTAAGAATTTACAATCAAAAGATATGTGCATTGATGAAGCTATTGAACAATTAAAAGGTCTTCTTTCATTTTTTGAAAAGTACAGAGAAAATGGATTTGAAAATGCATTAATTTCTACTAAGGAAATTGCTATTGAAATGGATATAGAGCCTAAGTTTCGTGAAAAACATATTAGTCATAGAAAGAAACAATTTGATGAAAATATTGAGAATGAAATTGTAAAATCTATTCAAGAATCATTTAAAATTGATTACTTTTTGTACATTGTAGATAAAGCAATTACCACACTTCAAAGTAGATTTGAACAATTTAAAATATATGAAAATATTTTTGGTTTTTTATTTATTGTTAAAAAATTAAAGTCATTAGACTCTATACTTTTGAAAGAAAAATGTTTAAACCTTGAAAAATCTTTGAAACATGACAATTTATTGGATCTTAATGGATTGGATTTATTTTCAGAATTAAATATCTTAAAGGAAATTATAAGATTGGAAAATGATAAACCAATTGACATTCTTAATTATATAAAAAGAATAAATTCTTTTCCAAATGCATATATAGCTTATAGAATAATGTTAACAATTCCAGTATCAGTTGCCTCAGCTGAAAGGAGTTTTTCAAAACTAAAGATAATAAAAACTTATTTAAGATCAAATATGTCTCAACAGAGATTAAACGGATTAGCCTTATTATCTATTGAAAAAGAAATGTTAAATGAAATTAATTATGATAATTTAATAAATAATTTTGCATCACAAAAAGCTCGAAAAATAAATTTTAAATAAAATTATAATATATTGTAGCATAAATTTTTTTTAGTAAATAAAAAGGCCTCATTTTTAAAGTTTGCTTTAGGCCTCCAAAGGTCTTGAGCCGCCCCTACGGATTGGATCAATGGAGAATAAGATAAACATTCCCTCGTGATTTGTAAATATACTAATGCCACAATATTTTCATAGTAATTATCATCACTACTACAGGAATAGGAATTAACGTCGCCAATTTACGTCGGTTAAACCACAAACGATGTAGAAGAGTGTCAAAGGGTCTTTAACGTCGGTTATTGGGCAGAACCAACGTAGAATGTGAGCGACTCAACATTCCACGTCGGTTGCTATCAGAACCGACGTTGTAGATCTAACATTCTACGTCGGTTCTGGTAGAAACCGACGTGGAATGTTGAGTCGCTCACATTCTACGTCGGTTCTGCCCAATAACCGACGTAGAAGGCTCTTTATAACACGTTCCCGCGCCCTCTTCTTCCTCACTTTTCGTTCTTCGTTTTTGAGTTCCGCTGTCGCCGCACTGGTTTTTCTGGTTTTCCCTGCCGCCGCGAACGCCCTTCCTTCCAGAGACGCCACCGCCTGCTGCCGCTGCGCCGCCGCCAACCTCCCCTCTGCTTTGCGAATCCGTTTGGCACTCGAATCTGGCACTGTGAACTGCGTCGCTGCCTTCGCCGCGTGGTTGCCTTCACCGTGCATGCTGCCGCCGCTGCCGCCTGCCCCTGCCACTGCCGCCGCGAACCGCGCCTGCAGGTTTCATTTGCTGCCGCCGCGAACCCTGCCGTCGTCAGTGCCGCTGCCGCCGCTGCCTGCCTCTGCCGTGCCTGCCGCTGTCGTCACCGTTGCCGCCGCTACCGCTGCCAGGTTAGTGGGTTTTTTATTGTTTTTATTGTTTTTTGTTTTGTAGATAGTAGGTTATTGAAATGCCTGTAGATGAATGTTCTGATGATCTGGCTGTGCCCATGGGGCTTTATTTGATGTTGTTTATGTATTTGATGTTGTGTAAAAATTTGGATTTAGTCAAATAACAGAGGAAACTCTGCTGAAATTTCGTTAGAATGAGTTTGTCTCTCTTATAGAGCAAAGTCTACTAAATGATAATTTTGATTATAGTAATCAATGATATTAAATTCATTGATGACCGATAAGGTTTTTATTAACTCTTAATTGTAGTGTAAAATCCTAAAATGAATCGAAGTTGGATGAATGCAAGTCGTATATCGGAAGAGTATGAGAATGGAGTTGAACAATTTTTGAGTTTTCTTTGAACGAAATGGTCTAAAGATGAATGGAAAATTTTATTGTCCCTGTGTTAAGTGTGTTAATGGAAGAGTTCAAACCGTAGATATAATACGAGAACATCTAATCTGTGAGGGTATCATGAAAAATTATACTACATGGATATGGCACGGTGAACTTATTGATATTCCAGTAGTATCACAAGCTGTGGAGGAGGAGGATGTGTGTATGGAAGATCGAATAGAGGATATGCTTCGTGATGTGGGTCGGAGAGCTTTCTTCAAGCACATGCACTGTATATGATAAATTGAAGACCGATTCGGAGACGGCTTTGTATCCTGGGTGTACAACTTTCACTCGATTGTCTTACGTATTAAGATTGGTGAATTTGAAGGCAAAGTTTGGTTGGAGTGATAAAAGTTTCAATGAATTGTTAGAACTTTTGAAAGAGATGCTTCGGATGAAAACACATTGCCTAACCGTATGTATGAAGCAAAGAAGATACTTTGTCCAATGGGTTTAGAATATAAAAGATACACGCTTGTCCTAATGACTGTATTTTATACGAGAAAAGAGTTTGAATCTCTTGACAAGTGTCCAAAATGTGGTGTATCACGTTACAAAGTCAAGGATGGTGATGGTGATGGTGAAGATAGTCATAAAAGGGTTCTCCTGCAAAGGTTATATGGTATCTTCCAATAATTCCAAGGTTTAAGCGATTGTTTGCTAATGAAGAAGATTCAAAAAATCTCACATGGCATTCGAGTTGCAAAGAAGCGAGATGGACAACTTCGACATCCGGCTGATTCTCCACGAGTGGAAGAAAATTGACCGTCTATTTCCAAGTTTTGGTAGTGATGCAAGAAACCTTAGACTTGGACTAGCTACGAGATGGAATGAATCCTTTTGGTAACTTAAGCACTAACCACGGTTCATGGCCGGTTTTATTGGTGATCTACAATCTTCCACATTGGTTGTGCATGAAGCGGAAATATGTTATGCTATCTATGATGATTGCGAGGTCCAAGACGACCAGGAAATGACATAGATGTTTATTTAAGTCCTTTGATAGATGACTTAAGATTGTTGTGGGAGGAAGGAGTAGAGGTGTTTGATGCAAATCGACAAGAGAATTTCAAGTTACATGCAATGATATTTTGTACCATAAATGACTTTCCGGCATATGGTAACTTGAGTGGATACAGTGTCAAGGGTCATCATGCGTGTCCTATTTGTCAAGAAGATACAAGTTATACTGCAATTGAAACATGGGAAGAAGACAATTTATAATAAACACGAGAAAATTCCTTCCAGTTAACCACCCATACCGAAGATTGAAGAAAGCTTTTAACGGTTGCCGGGAGGATGAAATTGCTAAGTCACCAGTTAACGGTGAGGAAGTTTATGATCGAGTGAAAAACATAAATGTTGAATTTGGAAAGACCCAAAAGAAATCTACTGACGAAGCAAGTGGAAGAAGAGATCAATTTTTTTGAACTTCCATATTGGTGTCATCTAGATGTACGTCATTGTATTGATGTGATGCATGTTGAGAAGAATGTGTGTGATAGTCTAATTGGCACACTTTTGAACATCAAAGGTAAGACAAAGGATGGAGTGAATACTCGTCAAGATCTTTGTGAATTGGGAATACGTCCGGAATTGCATCCAAGATCCGAAGGCAAGAGAACATATCTTCCACCGACATGTCACACTTTATCCAAAAAGAAGACTAGTCTTTGTCGGTGCCTTCGAGTATTAAAGTTCCACAAGGATACTCTTCAAATATTAAGAGTCTTGTGTCAATGAAAGATCTTAAACTAGTTGGGTTAAAGTCACATGGCTATCACGTTTTGATGCAACAACTCTTACACTGTAGCTATACGTGGCATACTCCAGAAGAATGTGAGAAATGCAATTATGCGTCTATGTTTTTTTCTTCAACTCTATATGCGCCAAGGTAATTGATGAAAAATCATTAGATCAATTGGAAAATGAGGCGAGCAATTATACTATGTCAATTGGAGATGTATTTTCCTCCATCATTTTTGATATTATGGTTCACTTAATTGTTCATCTTGTAAGAGAGATACGGTTATGTGGTCCGGTTTATTTGCGGTGGATGTACCCAATTGAGCGATACATGAAGATCTTCAAAGGGTATACTAAGAATCCATACGGACCAGAAGCTTCTATAGTTGAAAGGTATATTGCGGAAGAAGCTACGAGTTTTGTTCAGAATACTTGGCAAAAGCACAAGCCGTGGGTGTTCCTACAAGTCGACATGATGATAGGATAAATGGAAAGGGTACTCGTGGTATAAAAGTTCAAGCAAAGGATATTCTTGAGTTGAGTCGGGCACACTTGTATATTTTGAATAATACAGATGAAGTTCTTCCTTACATATCTGCTCATCAATCAATGTTGAGGACCCAAAACCCCAAAATGGGTGAGCGGTTGTTAGTGAAGGAGCATAACAACAAGTTTGTCGGTTGGTTTAGAAGCCAAATATTTTCGGATCAGCATGCATCGATACATTGAAATAGCTAGCTCATGGACCAAAACATAACGTCATCACTTGGGTAGATACGACATTAATAGATATTCCTTCTACACAAAGTCACAAGATGACAATAGCACGAGTTCAAAATAGTGGAGTATCTATTGAGGCCACATCCATGCACTTTTCTAGTTCAAAGGATAAAAACCCCATCATGGCATCCATAAGTTACTTTGGAGTGATTGAGGAAATTTGGGAGGTTGACTACGAGTAAATTTAGAGTTCCTCTATTTAAATGTGTTTGGGTCGATAGCAATACCGGTGTTCAATTTGATGAAATGGGTTTTACTATGATAGACCTTAAGAAGCTAGGTCATAAGGAAGAACCATTCATCATGGCATATCAAGCAAAACAAGTTTTTATGTGGCCAGGCCCATGTAATGATAGGTGGTGCGTGGTCCTTCAAGGCAAAGGGATTGATGTCAACCATGAAAATGAAGATGAGTCGGATGATTTCATTGTCATTCCCAATTCACCACGACTGCCTAGTAGTATTGAAGATGTACAAGAGGATGTGGTCCATGCAACTCGTAATGATCATGATGAAGGGATATGGGAAAATTTAGTTGTCTAAGTATGTTTCTACTTAAAATTCTTTATGTATTTGTTTTATGTTTGTGTATTTAAGATTTATAAATTATATTGTTTTATATTTTCTTTACTGAGACACATGGCATCTCCTTCACCATCACCTCCTCCCTCACCTCCCTCATCTCCTCCACCACCTCATCCACCAAAGAAGACCGGGCAAGCTACACGATTCGCGAGCATGACGACCGGACACATGACGGGAGAGAAGCTCGGTGTGTACGTTGATCCACGCTGCTGGGAAGGTGTACTAGTCCGCATCATACCCGGTTCAGCGACTACTTGGGTACCGTTGCACGAGAGAAGGTAATTCTAAGTTTATATTTGAAGTTTTTACATATTTACATATAATTCTTCTTTTCATCTAACTAATGATTATGTTTTAGATATCTATTTTGCATCCAGGCCGGGATAATGTTGACGACACGGTGAAGAATCTGATTTGGCGGGACATTACGGTAAGTTTAAATTTATTCAATTGTCTTTTCTTGAATATTGATTTTTAATTTTGATGCTAATTATGTTTTATTTTTGCAGAAGTATTTTGATATTGAAAACTCCAAGGCGGTTAAGAAGAAGATTATGTCCACCATTGCAAAAATGTGGAGGCGGTTCAAGTCCACATTAACTACTGAAATGGGTTTATCTTTGAGGATGTCGTTAGCAAGGGACTTACTCCTTGCCAACGATATGGCATATCCGAGGAGGAGTGGAGGAAATTTGTAGAGATTAGGACTGGCCCGAGTGGGAGGTATAAATTAATTTAAATTTATTAAGTTATTGTATTATATTCTAATATCAATTATTTTGCAGGGGAAAAGATTAAAGGCGAAGGAGATTCAGAAGAAGAATTTGACCCCCCACCGTCTGTCTCGTGGGGGGTATGATCTCTTGTACGAGAGAATGATGTACGAGAAGGCTGCACTCGAGAGAAAAGAAGCGGCCGGTTCGGTATAAGCCGGGATGATCTCCCCCACCATCTCCTCCTAAACGTCATCAAACTTGGAAGAGAGCTCGTCAAAAGCCTTCGGTGGGATGACATCCGAGGATGCCCAATATATAGCGAGATAGGATTGTAAGTTACTATTCTTTTTAACCCTAATATGATTAATTTGTTACACTTGTATATTTATATATATATAATGTGTTAAATTTATTGTAGGATTCCTTGGAGGAGCAGGTGTACACAGGGAACTTTCGTTCCATGTGGTCGTCGAGATATACTTGACCACTTGCTATTGGTAAAGATGAACACCCGGCCGTGTTCGGGGTGTGGGGACCGTGTGGGTATTCGACATTATTTTGGGGCACCGAGTGAAGAATACCCAGAGCTCAACAATTAATGAAGAAGAGTTGGAGAAGAAGCTCACAGCGAAGCTGACACCGGTCATCGCAGCACAGGTTCAGGAGCAGCTACTTAGCATGTTTCCGGACTTGGCGGTTAGGATGGCATCTTCCCACCAACACGCTCGACCATCTCCTCCATCTGTTGGCACAATGGGAAGTACTTCCGAGTAATCCTGCTCCTATTCTAGCTTCTCCTGTTGCTGCTGCTGCACCTGCACCGATAGGTAAAATCGTTATTTATTTTTCATATATGTCTTCATTAAAAATGTTAATTGAAATATATCATGCATCCACGAGTCCATCTTTTGGGATGAAACAATGCGCCTTATTGGTGGAGGATGGGTTGCTTGAACCAAGATTGGTGGCCCTTGGTTCAGTTCAGGAAGGGGCTTCTACCATCCACGGTGTGCCTTTGCCACCTGGTTATTTGAGAGTGGTGGTAGAAGAGATTCAAGATGCTTGATGCTCGAGTCCACTGTGCCTACTGATGAGGTACAGGTGGTGGGACGAGCCCTTCACACATTCATTGCTTGGCCCCGACATTTAGTGAGACAAGTTTCTAAAAAGGTATGTAATTTTTATGTTAATGACTTACGAAAATGTTATTTACGTATTAAGTAGTATTGTTTTAAACATGTAGGATGTTCGGAAGCCTAAAAGTCGTCGTTGCTTCGAACATACTAAAGGAAAACAAGCAGACTCTCCCAAAAATCCAATTGTTGAGTTGATCCATGCCTCTGCGAGAATATTATGCGAACTCCTTTGAGATTCGTTGGGATGCTAGGAGATTTGGGATAGATAATGCAAGCTTCCCTCTCTACATTTCATATTCTGACATCTCAGAGGTCACATTGGGTGATAGGGATCTCAACATCTCTATTTTACAACTTTGGACAATGTAAGTACATATTTATTATTATAATTTCAATTTCATTATTTAATATATAACATGTTATTATTTTTCATTTTTAGGATGATGGATGAATTGGCGAGGAGCGAGGAGCTTCGAGATGTCTATGGATTTTTGAGCCTCAGTCAATCCAAGCAGCTGGAAATAGAAGGGAGGAAGTCCAAAGATATATCCAAAATTGGATCCTCACCTCTAAAAGGCAGATATATCTTGGAGCATATTTATTCTAGTAAGTCAATATAAGTTTATTATTGTTTTTATTGTGATTGAATTATATTCTAAACATTTTATTTTTCAAGGCATCATTGGCAACTCTTCCTCATTAGTCGTCCAGAGAAGACTGTATACTGGTTTTGTTCTTTGAATAAAAAACCAGATACTGATTTAAAGAACATTTTGAATAGGTAAGTATTTTAAAGTTTGTGTTTTCAAATATAAGTAATGTTCATATATTGACTAATAACTTCTCAGCAGTGCTATTAAGGTGTGCAGTGCCATTGATGGAATGCACGTCAGCAAAGCCACTAACCCACATTGGGAAATCCTACATGTAAGGTTACTTTTAATTCTCTAATGAATATTGAATATGTATTTTTCAGAACTAATGACTTGTTCAATTCATTATAGGTTAATAGACAAGCGGGTAGCTACGAATGTGGCTACTACGTAATGTATTGGATGTGGCTTATAGTTTATGGGAATATCGAGAGATACTTGGAGACGAGGTTAGTCCTCCAAAACCCTATTCCTCCAAAACTGTATTGGTAAAGTTTCCTACTTGTGATACCTAACATACTTTCATTTTGTTCCGGTATTCATCGATACCCAACCCTTGCCCACGAGTCTATCGACCAAGTCCGAGAAAAGTGGGCACTGAAGTTTTTAGAAATTAGAAATAGGGAACAATAGGAGTACTTTTATTGTAATTTTATTTATACAATTGTAAATAGATCAAATTTAAATAATTATTCAATATATATTATTCATTTGAAATTTAGCTATTTGAAATTGTTTGCTGGAGCTTTCTTTGATATGCAGGTACTAAAATTTAGGGAAAATGAGAAAATTAGAAACTGCATTGCAAAAGGGGAGGAAACTTTCAACGTCGGTTCAATTTGAACCGACATTGAAAATAAACAAGACTTTCAACGTCGGTTAACTAAAGAACCGACGTTGAAAGTCTGGGACACTTTCAACGTCGGTTCTTTAGTTAACCGACGTGGAATGTCTCGTAATTTTCAACGTCGGTTCAAATTTAACCGATGTTGAAAATATTACTTTTAACGTCGCCTCTTTCAACGTCGATTTTGGGGCCGTCGTGAAATCATCCCCAGAACCGACGTGGATTCCGGTTCCTGTAGCAGTGCATGTAAAAGGAAAAACCAAATATGTAAATGTCATTTCACTTTTCAATGTAATATTCATTTTTATCGTTTTTGCTTATATCCCTCCTCCATTCTATTCTGTTACTTTTACTCTCTAATAACAAATACTCTCTCCCTTTGATACTGTAAAATTGAAAATAGTTATATACAAATATTTCAACATAATAAAAAAAGTGAAAATAAAGTGATATTTTATTAACATTAATGTAATTAGGAAAGGAAAATGTCAAACTTTTTCTCTCAAACCAAACGCGTCTCTAGCTAACTTAGACCAGGCCAACAGAACAAATAAAATTAGGTAGAAAAACTGGAATTGATTGATTAAGGCTTTAAGATAAACAAATTCAAAGCATATCAGTCACAGTTTCACCATGAAGGAAAAGAAAAGTATTACTTGATCAGTAGTTGATTATTGATATTTCTTTTTCTAGAAGATAGATTTTGATTAGAGTTTTTTAGAATATATTTTTATAATTTTTTTTACTGAAGATAGTTGATGAATGTATTTTTTTAGGTCTTTTACATCTGATAAGACCCTGAAGTCAAAAATGAAAGATGCAAATTTAAGTCTAAGTTCAACATAGGTTTTTTTTAATTACGGATTTATCTAGATGTAACTACCTATAGATATTTCTAAGTAATTAGATTTATTTTAATATATGAAGTTATTGATGGATAAATTTTTAGAAAATCTTTTGTGCAATTTTAACAAATTAACATCTTTCCTACAAAAACATATATGCAAACATAAACATGCATTTAAAGTTATGAATGAACTTTAAAAAGAATTACTTTAATGAAAATTTACAAATTTCAAAATATTTATGATATAATTGAAGTGTTATTAAAACTAATAAATCAACAATAATAAAAGTTCAAAAAAGTTTTATCTAAGTTTACTAATGTAAAGTAAAAAATCTAAACATAATATAATCTAAGCACGATAATAAGGATTCTATTAATGTATAAAAAAGTCTTTTAACACATGATAATCACTATAACCAACAAGTGAATTATGGTGCTGTTGATCATCATGTTGCACTTGATATTCTTGTTGAATATTTAGGGCTGAAAAAGATTTTTGTGCAGTTGTTATGGCTCAAGTTGGTAAATATTGGATGACCACACCAATAAAAGTCTGGATAGAATGGGATTAGGAATTGACCTTACCAATCCCCTCTTTATATTAAAAGCATATTCTTGTTTAAAATATCTACTCTCAAAATCTTCCTATTCAAATAAGATATTTATTCTAAATTAATAAATAATTTACAAACATCTTTTATTCTAAATTAGTAAATAATTTACATAAAGTGTTATTACCATGACTAGAATGGACCCAGACACATTTAATCGATTAACTTATATTTTTAATCAATTATTTAGTGTTAAAAAAATTTAAGAAAACATATTGTTGATGATTTTGGATTTGATGATATTCAAGGATGACTGGATCTTTGTTGGTTGTTTGATGATTATGTAGATTAGTGAAGATGTTTGATTAACTGTCATATAGTTAGCTAATTGAGATATAATAACCTGTTGTTTTTATTAATCATCAATCTGTCTACTAATGTTGTTACAGTAGTTGACTATTTTCATTTAAGTATCAGGAATTTGGTTTTAATGAAAATAGCTAACTGATCTGTTGTTTAGTCAACTATTTCGTTCCAGGATCTCTTTTATGTAGAAAACAGCAGAACGCGTCTTTTAAGCCTCTCAACAGAGCACGACCCAAAGCTCTTATCTTTGCCTATAAATACAGCTCTCAAGCAATATGAAACGCGCGAAAAAATACAAGAGAGAATACATACAGAGTTGCAAAAAGATCAGAGGAAAGAAAATCTGTAGAATTCGTTTCCAGTTTCAAGCTTTTCAAGAGATTCTTGTTTTTACATTTCTTTGTATTCGTTTGATCTCCGGGTAGAGATTTCTTAGTGGGTTTGTGAACCCTGTTACTTGTTGGAATAAATGGCTGAGTTTAAGAGGGGGGGGTGAATTAAACTCTTAAAGATTTTCGAAATTCAAAGGCCAAATATGAAAAACTAGTTTCGGAATGAAGATTAAAAACCAGTTTTAATAGGTTCTTGAAATGCTGTTAATCAATTGATCATATATTCAATTCAATTACAATTCAAATACCAATTGTCGAATGTAAAAGTTTAAGGAAAGAAGAACAACACAGGAGATTTATACTGGTTCACCTTTCAACAAAGGCTACATCCAGTTTCCTAAACACACAAATCCAATCAATTCACTAAAATTCAGTTTTTACATGAACACTACATGAAAAACGAAAACCAGAAAGCTGCACCAGATCTTGAACCCTACAAGACTTCTAAAACACTTGTAAAACCCTATTACAAGAACCCTTAATCACCCTGATTAAGAGACGAACACGCAGCTAACACACACACAAAGAATTTGATTGAATTCACCTGAAATTTTTAGTGCAGTACAGAAAACAGAGCAACAACTATGAACAAAAACAGAGCACGCGATTCTTGATTAAATTCGTTATTCAATTGGATCTTGGACTTCTTGGAGAGATTCGCAAATTGATTTAGAGTGTTAGAGAAACGTTCTTGCTCAGTGGGTTCTTTGAATTTCAAGCTATTTATAGCAAAGCTGTTCCAGACTTTTAAAACTGATTCTGACAAAAATAGTCGGTTGAAATCACATTTAAACCGGTTGTTTTCATTAAAAACAATTTTCCAGAGAGCACCCTTTTTCTGAAACTTGAAATCAGTCAGTTGAAAACCCATTTTAACTAGCTATTCCAGAGAACTGGAATTCCTTAACAAAAGCTCCAGGATTTCAACTGGTTAAATTCTGAAAAACAGTCAGCTAAAATTCGCCAAATACAAAGCTTTAAAAATGAAGAACAGTTTAACTGATTGAAATCAGATTTTTAATCAGTTAAAAATCAGTTAATACCTTTGAAAACATTTTAAAACCTTTTAAAACATTTCAAATCATTTTAAAACCCAAGATTAAGTCCAAGATTAATTGAAATGCATCTTACCACACATCCTAAGACACTCTAATCCTAAGACACAATCTTCATTCTTCAAGCACCATCATCTTCATCATCAAAGGTGGTTGGAGACATCAAATCCACTTGAAACCAAGTCTTCAAGTCCAACATTACCTGTGATTGGGGTGATCACATTGACTCAGTGTGAGTTAGGGTTTTAAGATCTTTTCTATAGAGTTTAGAATAGGATCTTTGTGTATTTTGTAGTCTTTAGAAAAAGGTTTTTGTAAAGACTTCTTATTTGATAGTGATTAAGATCTGTTAGAGTTACAGATCACCAACTGGATGTAGTTCTTGCATAAAGAACGAACCAGTATAATCCCTGGTGTAATCTTTCTTTTCCTTCATCATCTTTTAATATCTATATGAACTAACAGGCTAATTCTCAATAATCAGTCAACTATTTTCCTCTGAACTGCATTAATAATTTTCTGAAATGAAACTGTTTTGAAATAAACCCATATATCAATTCAACCCCCCTTCTTGATATATTTTCGCACCTAACAATTGGTATCAAGAGCAGGTAATTGAAAGATACTCAAGAAAGATCCAAGATGGGTGATAAGCTACCCTTTGCTGAAGGAGCATTTACCAACAGACCTCCACTCTTTGTTGGAGCTAACTACCCCTTATGGAAAGCCAGAATGAAGATATTCTTCGAGTCTGTTGATAGAGGTGTTTGGGATGCAGTGATTAATGGTCCTTTCATTCCAACAGTGAAGGATGAAGCTGGAAAATTGATTGAAAAGCCATGGGAAACATGGCCTGATGCAGAAAACAGAAAAGCTCAGTTTGACAGTAAGGCCAAAAACATTCTAACATCTGCATTAAATCTTGATGAGTTTTTCAGGGTCTCTCAATGCACAACAGCAAAAGAAATGTGGGATATTCTACAAGTTACCCATGAAGGTACATCAGAGGTTAAGAGAGCAAGAAAGCACACCCTTATCCAAGAGTATGAAATGTTTAGGATGCAACCTGGAAAGAGCATCCAAGACGTGCAGAAATGCTTTACACATATTGTGAACCATCTGCTGGGTCTGGGAAAGAAATTTGATGATGAAGAACTCAACATTAAGGTTCTCAAATGCCTAAGTAGAAGTTGGCAACAACCTAAAGTCACTGCAATCATTGAAACAAAGGATTTATCGTTCATGAATACAGCCACTCTGTTTGGGAAACTAAGGGAACACGAACTGGAGTTAAGCAGGCTTGATCAACTGGAGAATTCTGATAAAAAGAACAAGAGTCTTGCATTAAAAGCCAAGGAATGCTTAAAGAGTGATGAAGAGGATGAAAATGATAATACAGAATTTGCTATGCTGGTTAAGAAGTTTGGAAAGTTTCTAAAGAGGAGGAATAACTCAAAAGACAGATTTCAAGAAAACCAGAAAAGGTACACCAGAAAATCTGATTTCAATTCCTCTAATTTCTCTTGCTTTAACTGTGGGCAGCTAGGACATGTCAAGATAGATTGTCCTCTCTTGAATCAAAGAAAAGAAAGAAGCCCAGAAAGAAAGGAAAGAAGAGACAAAGATAAACGTGTTCCTCACTTCAAGAAAGGGAAGAAAGCATACATGGCCTGGGATGAAAGTGATTCCAGCAAGTCATCAACTTCAGATTTTGAATATGAAAATCAAGCAAATTTGTGCCTTGTTTCCAATGAAGAAACATCAAGCCAAATTTGTCAAATAGCAAAGAGAGCTTTATGGTATTTAGATAGTGGTTTCTCTAAACATATGACAGGTGACAAATCAAAGATGATAAATTTCAAGGCATATGAAGCTGGTTCTGTTACATTTGGAGATAATAGCAAGGGCAAAATCAAAGGTTCTGGAGATGTAGGAAACTGCTCTTCTTCAAAAATAAAGGATGTACTCTTTGTTGAAGGATTGAAACACAATCTGCTAAGTATAAGTCAACTATGTGACAAAGGTATGAAGGTCACTTTTGATGCAGAATTTTTTTGTTATATACAACTGTAAAACTGCAGATATTGTGCACATTGGAAGAAGAACAAACAATGTATATATGCTGGACATTGAGCCCTCAAATCTCAAGAACATTTGCTTGTTGACCAAAGAAGATGAAGGTTGGCTTTGGCATAGAAGATGTGGACACATTAACATGTAGTTATTAAACAAAATCAGCTGCAAAAGTCTAGTAAGAGGTCTTCCAAATGTCAAATTTGTGAAAGACAAGGTGTGTGCATACTGCCAAAAGGGAAAGCAATCAAGAAACTCGTTTGAGTCAAAAAACATAATCTCAACAAGGAGACCACTTGAGCTATTGCATCTTGATCTATTTGGTCCATCAAGAACTGTAAGTCTTGGTAATAATTCATATGTTCTTGTCATTGTTGATGATTTTTCAAGATTCACTTGGACATTATTTCTTTCTTCCAAAGATGAAACATTCCATGCATTTAAGAAATTTGCAAAGATTATTTCAAATGAAAAAGATCTTAACATTGTTTCTTTGAGAAGTGATCATGGAACTGAATTTCAAAACATTCATTTTGAAAAGTTTTGCTCAAAACATGGCATATCTCACAACTTTTCTGCTCCTAGAACTCCACAACAAAATGGAGTTGTTGAAAGAAAGAATAGAACACTTAAAGAATGTGCAAGAACCATGTTAAGTGAATCTAAGCTTCCTAAATATTTTTGGGCAGATGCAGTTTCTACAGCTTGCTATGTGCTTAATAGAGTATTGCTAAGACCAATTCTTGATAAAACTCCTTATGAACTTTTGAATGGAAGAACTCCTAGTATTGCATATTTCAAAGTGTTTGGTTGCAGGTGTTTCCTATTAAACAATGGAAAAGCATCTTTAGGCAAGTTTGATGAAAAAGCTGATGATGGTATATTCTTAGGTTATTCTATGAATAGCAAAGCCTATCGTGTTTTTAACAAAAAGAACTTGACTGTAGAAGAATCAATTCATGTTGTATTTGATGAGCTCTTATGTCAAAAAGAGAGAAAAGGTAATTCCCTTGCAGGTTCAGATGATGAAAAGTCTGAAAAATCAGAAAAGAATGAAGATTATGCAGAAAAATCTGCTGATGTTGATAGACGAACTGAACCAATCGACTATAACTCTGGAACAATCGACTACTCTGCAACAGACAATGCCTTATCTAAATCCTGGAGGACTCAAAAAGGATTGTCTCTGGATAACATCATTGGAAATGTTGAAAAGGGAGTTACAACTCGAAACTCTTTAAATGATTTCTGCAATCATATGGCTTTTGTGTCTCAAATTGAACCTAAGAACATAAATGATGCTTTGCTTGATAACAACTAGATTTCTGCTATGCATGATGAATTAAATCAGTTTGTTAGAAATGATGTTTGGTTTCTTGTACCTAGAAATAACAATATGAATGTTATAGGAACCAAATGGGTTTTTAGGAACAAATTTGGTGAAAATGGAGTAATCACTAGGAACAAAGCTAGATTAGTTGCTAAAGGCTATAACCAAGAAGAAGGAATTGATTTTGATGAAACCTATGCACCTGTAGCTAGATTAGAAGCTATTAGACTGTTGCTTGCTTTTGCTTGTCTTAAAGGTTTCAAACTTTTTCAAATGGATGTCAAGAGTGCTTTTCTAAATGGCTTCATTAATGAAGATGTATATGTTGAACAGCCACCTGGTTTTGTTGATTTTAAACTTCCTAATCATGTATACAAACTGAAAAAGACTTTGTATGGTCTCAAACAAGCACCTAGGCAATGGTATGAAAGACTTACAACTTTCCTCATATCACAAGGTTTTAAAAGAGGAGTTGTTGACAAAACTCTTTTTACTAAGAAAGTTGATAATGAACTCATATTAGTGCAGATTTATGTTGATGATATCATTTTTGGTTCATCTAATCAATCTCTTTGCCAAGAATTTGCAGATTCTATGAAAGGTGAATTTGAGATGTCTATGATGGGAGAGTTAAATTTCTTCCTAGGATTGCAGGTTAAACAACTGCATAATGGAACTTTCATAAATCAAACAAAATACTGCAATGAGTTATTGAAGAAGTTCAACATGGAAAGCTGCAAAGAAGCCTCTACTCCTATGTCTTCAAGTTGCTATCTTGACTTGGATGAAAAGGGAAAATCAATTGATGCAACTATGTACAGAGGTTTGATTGGTTCTTTGCTGTACATAACAGCTAGCAGACCTGACATAATGTTTGTTGTGTGTCTATGTGCAAGATTTCAAGCCAATCCAAAGGAATCACATCTCACTGCAGCAAAACAAATTCTCAAGTATCTCAAAGGAACAATGAATATTGGGCTATGGTATTCCACTGGTAATGAATTGAATTTAGTTGGCTACACTGATTCTGATTTTGCAGGTTGCAAATTGGATAGAAAAAGCACAAGTGGAACATGCCATCTCTTTGGGAACTGCTTGATATCATGGACCAGCAAGAAACAAGCATGTGTAGCATTATCTACAGCTGAAGCTGAATACATATCTGCTGGAAGCTGCACTGCACAGATCCTATGGTTAAAACAACAGCTATGTGATTTTGATTTACATCTTTCTGATATTCCTATACTTTGTGATATTCCTATACTTTGTGATAATACCAGTGCAATCAATCTAACTAAGAATCCTATTCAGCATTCTAGAACTAAGCATATTGAAATAAGGCACCATTTTATAAGAGATCATATTGAAAAGAAATATTCTAGGATTGATTTCATTTCAACTAATGACCAATTAGCTGATATTTTCACTAAGCCTCTAGGTTGTGACAGGTTTTTCAAACTAAGAAATGAATTAGGAATCCTAAACATCAATAATCTTTCTTGATTGTTCTGCTACTGAGTTAAACAGTTTGTTAATTCTGTGAAATAGTTGGCTTATTTCATTTAACTGACAGAAATATTATATTGCTATAGATTTTAGTTTGTTAATTTCTTGTAACAGTTGACTTATTTCACTTAACTGACAAAATTGCTTTACTGTTGCATAAAATAGCTTGCTTATTTCTATGAAATAACTGACTTATTTCATTAAATGTACCTACTGGTGTTATTTATATCAGAATAGCCTATTAATTACTTTGACTAGCTGACTAATTCCAATTACTGCAATTAAATTCAAATGGGTTTTCAAGAAATCAGTTTAAATTTCTTCAAAACAATTCAAAACGAATCAATTAATGACCAATTCGTACATTGGGTCTTCTGTCATTCAAAGCTTGAACAATTTTATATGCATGTGAGGTTACTTTATTGGTTTTGCAAAACTGAATTTCCATTTCTCAACATATTCCTTTTGCATTTTCTGACCTTGTGCATCAGTGATTGAGTACATATCTGTTCAAAATATACAAAGTTAATATTCGTTTGACCATGCATATCAATCTCTCTATATAATTCTAATTCTTCTGCATATCAAACACCATATCTGTGTATCTCTATATTGCTGCATTTTCTTAGCTAAAATGTCTACCAATGAGTATTTTCTAGTAGAGAGCGATGATGACTCTGATGCACCGATTGCAAATGCGTTTCAAAGACTTAGAAGATCTTCAAGAAATTGCATGCCCACACAGACTGCTGCACAACAACTAGCTAGAACAAACAGGAACAGGGGTTCCACATCTGGGTCTCCAGCTCAACCTATTCAGATTCCAGAATCAGCTGCTGGACCCTCTAATCCAGGTGAAAGGAGATTTCCCAAAAGATACAAGGTTCATGTGAAGCTTCCTCAACCAATGCCTGCTATAGAAAGTGATTCAGCAGAGGAAACTGAATCAGAGCATGAGGAAGGAAATGAAATGATAGAAGCTGTGGAGATAAAGATGCAGAGGAAACTGGTCCTCACTCCAAAAATATTGAAGTTCAACTGGCTGAATAATGAGAATCTGGTTTCTGTGAAGAATACTCTTCAAGCACAAGGATTAAGACAGTTTGTGGAACTAGAAGGTAATTTCTACATTGATTTGATTAAACTGTTTTATGCTAACCTTAAAGTAGAAAACAATGTACTGATCTCCCAAGTGAGAGGAAGAGAAATCAGAATTGATAACTCCTTATTGAGAAGAATTGCTGGTCTGAAATATGAAGGAGTGAAGATTAGCAAAGGGAATACAGGTTCTGTACCAGATTTCAACAAGGATTCAGTGTTTAAATCCTATATGCGCAATGTTGATGAAGCAACTATTCTCAAATACAATGTTGGTAAGATGAAGCGTGATGAGCGCTTGTTAGCTTTTATCATTGCTTGGCAGCTTATACCCAGGGGGAGCAACCATGCTCAACTCATGGAAGAAGACTTAGCCTTGATCCATTGCATAAAAAACAACATCAAGGTTAACTGGGTGTATGTAATCAAAGGGCATATGTTCAAAGCTAAGCGTCTCAATGACCATAAGTTTCCTTATGCTATTCTCATTTCAAAGTTTCTGGATCACTTCAATTTCCCAACAGATTGAGAAACCACAAGAATCATCAATCACAAGCACCTGTTTGACAACTACTATCTCAGAAAGATGGGTCTGTCAAAGGTCAATGATGAGTGGATATTTGAGACTGGATCCTCCTCTTTTGCACCAAGATCATCCATTAATGATGGCACTTCATCAGGGAACCAACAAGACTACTCTGCATACCAAATGGTCCCATATTCAACACCTCCTGCATATCAGGGAATTCCTATGTCTGAATTTGAACGTATGTTAATTTCTAGACTAAATGTGCTAACTTCTATGCAGCGAAATACACATGAGACTATGGTAGCCAGGTTCACAAATGTAGACTATGAGATTGAGCTTATCCAACAACAACTTTCTGAGCTTCAAGTTACAGTGGAAAGCTTTGATGGCTCCTATGCACCAAATGTTGGAATAAATGGCTGAGTTTAAGAGGGGGGGTGAATTAAACTTTCAAAGATTTTCGAAACCCAATGCCCAATTATGAAAAACCAGATTCGAATTGAAGATTTAAACCAGTTTTTATAGGTTCTTGAAATGCTCTTAATCAATTGATCATATACCAAATTCAATTTCAATTCAAACTTCAATTACCGAATGGAAAGAGTTAAAGGGAAGAAGAACAACACAGCAGATTTATACTGGTTCACCTTTCAACAAAGGCTACATCCAGTTTCCTAAACAAACAAATTCAATCAATTCACTAAAAACCAGTTTTTACATGAACACTACATGCAAAACCGAAACCAGAAAGCTGCACCAAGTCTTGAACCCTACAAGACTTCTAAACACCTGTAAAACCCTATTACAAGATCTCTTAATCACCCTGATTAAGATACAAACACGCAGCTAACCAACACACACAAAAAGATTGAATAAACCTGGAGTTCTTCAATGCAGAAACGAAAAACAGAGCATCAGCAAGAACGAAAAACAGAGCATGCACTTCTTGATTTGATTCGCACTCAATTGAATCTTGATCGTCTTGGAGTGATTAGGAAAATGTTTTAGAGTGTAATAGGAACGTTCTTGCCCAATGGGTTCTTTAGAAAATGTTTCGTCACTTAGTTCTTTGAGTTTCAAGATATATATAGAAAACTGTTAAAACTGATTCTGCAGGAAATAGTCGGTTGAAATCGCGTTTTAGCCGGTTGTTTTCATTAAAACCCATTTTCCAGTGAGCACCCTTTTTCGGAACTCGAAAATCGGTCGATTGAAATCTCGTTTTAACTAGTTATTCCGAAAACTGGAATTCTCGAAACAAACCTACCAGGATTTTAAGCTGGTTTAAATTTCAAAACAGATCACTGAAATTTCCCAAATACAAAGCTTTGAAAAACGAAGAACAGTTTAACTAGTTGAAATCAGATTTTTAACCAGTTAAAAATCAGTTAAACCTTTGAAATCATTTTAAAACCTTTTTAAAACATTTCAAAACATTTTAAACTCCAAGACTAAGACCAAGATAGATTGAAATGCATCTTACCACACAACCTAAGACTCTCTAATCCTAAGACAAATTCTTCATTCTTCAAGCACCAACATCTTCATCATTAAAGGTGGTTGGAAACATCAAATCCACTTGAAACCAAGTCTTCAAGTCCAACAAACTCCCCCTATTTGATGATGACAACCACTTGATGCATTCATTGTCTTTGAAGAATGTAGGAGTCCTGCACAAAACAAAATACAGCAGCAGAAATAGCAGAACAATAGGTGGTAAGGAAATATAGCAGTAGTTTAGAAAATACTGCAACACAATATCAGATAGCAGAGTGCGCAGAAGCAAAAGTCTCCCCCTTTCACCAGATTCTCCCCCTTTCTCTTGTACTTGCGCTTCATGTGCTTTCAAATACATTCAACAATTTCTCCCCTTTGGAATCATCAAATAGCACAAGGGAAATAACATAGCATATGCAGCGAATTGAAAACTGTTCAAGATACATGGGAATTTAACCCAATTAAAAACAGCAGCAACAACTAACTAACAGCACATGAACAAAACAAAATTTAAAAGAAAAGACAAGCAGCAGTTGAATTAATGCACCAGCAACAGCAAATGCACCAGCAGCAACAACAGTAAAAACCAGCATTACAAAAATAACAGCACACAGCAACAGCACTTCAGTTACAGCAGATGCACCAGCAGTAATGCAGAGCAGACAGCAATGAATTAATGCACCAGCGAGCTGTACTTCAATTATGCAGACAACAGCAAATACATCAATTATGCAGCAACAGCAATAGTTTTACTCAAAAAAAAAAAAAAACAGCAAATACAGCTTTTCTTCCAAAACACCAGCAAATACAGCAGCAGTATTAACAGCATTTTCAATAACAGACAAGTGCACCAAGCAACAAGCATTCCAAAAATCCAGCAAACACAACGAGCGAGCTTTACTAAAAAAATAACAGCACCAAGTACTCCAAAACCGAGTAAACAGCATCAGCAACAGGATTTAACAGCAACAACATCTCTCTATTAGTTGCAGAACCAGTTTAATCATCATCCTCTCCATCATCATCATCAAACCAAGCTTCAATAGAACAATGTCTATAAGAAGGAGGTGCTGGAATTTCAGGTTCTTTGTGTTTAGATGACCCAGCAGTTTTGGATTTCTTCCTTGGATTGCTTGAGGAGGCCATTGCAGAAAAGAGAAAGTGTAGAGAAACAGAGTATAGAGAATGGATTATGCAGATTTTACACGGGCAAGGTGAATAACAGTGAAGCAATGCACAACACATGTATTTAACATTTCAGATTTTCAATTTTTTAACAAATTAATGCTTTATTCAGTCAAAGAAGGAATCAATTGCATTCAGTTGGAATATATTGGACAGAGATATGCAGCAGGCACAGTATTGACCAAAGAATTCAGTTGGTTGAATGCAACACGTATCTGGAGAGAGAAACTAGCTAAAAAGTAAAGCAAAGGCACTACAAGACAAAACAGCAGTCAAGATTCTTTGAATCAGCTTTATCTATCATGTTTAAATGCACAATTCTCAATTAATCAACTTAAATGCACCAATTAAATGTGAATCAATGCAGTTTAACAGTAAATTCGTTCAAATTTTAAACTTTGCATGGTGACAGGCAATTTCAATCAGTTGATTTATGAAAAACAGCTGATTAAAACAGAAATCCCGATATCGATTTAATGCGGATAAATGATTTTAACCGATCGAATCGACATATTAATCGACTAAAACAGAGACGAGATATTCATCGCACATCCACTGCAGCCCCAAATTATGCGAAACAAGCGATTAAAAGCCCGAAACAACTAACTAAAATCCTGAATAACATTGCAAATTACACTTATAACATCCAATATGCAAATTTAACTGCAATTAATCAACACATGCAGATTTAAGCATTCAAACACACAAACACAGCATGATTAACAGCAGAAATGAATCACATACATGAATTACATCACATTTGAAACATCAAGGACACCCAACTCATTTCTTAATTGGAAAAACCTATCTTTTGGGAGTGGTTTGGTAAATATATCAGCAAGTTGGTTATTAGAGTCAACAAATTCAATTATGCAATCACCTTTTTGAACATGATCCCTAATGAAATGGTGCCTTATTTCTATATGTTTCGTTCTAGAGTGCAAAATAGGATTTTTGTTAAGTTTATAGCACTTGTATTGTCACACCTAATAGGAATGTGATCTAGTTTCAAACCATAATCAAAAAGCTGTTGTTTTAACCAAAGAGTTTGAGCACAACGACTCCCAGCTGCAACATACTCGGCTTAGCGATGAGACAAAGCCACACTAGCTTGCTTTTTGCTATGCCATGATACTAGACTACTTCCTAGTAGATGACAAGTTCCACTAGTGCTTTTTCTATCAAGTTTACATCCAGCAAAGTCTGCATCCGAATAGCCCACTAGATTAAAAGAAGCACCTTTAGGATACCACAAACCAACATTAATAGTTCCTTTTAGATATTTCAAGATTCTTTTGGCAATTGCAAAATGTGATTCTTTAGGATTAGATTGAAACCTAGCACACATGCATACACTAAACATTGTATCTGGCCTACTAGCAGTTAGATATAAAAGTGAACCTATCAAACCTCTATACTTAGTGGAATCAAAAGGTTTACCACTTTCATCCGCATCAAGATAGTTGCTTGGTAGCCATGGGTGTGCTTGATTCTTTGCAGTTGTCCATCTCATATTTCTTTAACTGACTCTTTGCAATATTTTGACTGATTGAGGAATGTTCCATGATCTAATTGCTTGACTTGTAAGCCTAAGAAGAAGTTTAGATCACCCATCATTGACATCTCAAACTCCCCCTGCATAGCTGCAACAAATTCTTCACAAAGCTTCTCATTAGTGGATCCAAAGATTATATCATCCACATAAACACTGCACAAGTATTATGTTGTCCAAAGACTTTCTAATGAACAAAGTTTTATCAACTTGGCCCCTTTCAAAGTTTTGAGAGATAAGAAAGTTACTTAACCTTTCATACCATTGTCTTGGAGCTTGCTTGAGTCCATAAAGAGCCTTTTTGAGCTTATATACATGGTTAGGCAATTTGTGATCAACAAATCCAGATGGTTGTGAAACATAGATTTCTTCATTTATATATCCATTCAAAAATGCACTTTTCACATCCATTTGATGCAGTTTGAATCCAATCATGCATGAGAAAGCAAGTAATAACCTAACGACTTCTAACCTAGCAACGAGGAGCATATGTTTCCTCATAATCTATTCCTTCCTCTTGGTTATACCCTTTAGCTACAAGCCTAGCTTTGTTTCTAGTTATTACTCCTTGATCATTCATTTTATTTTTAAACACCCACTTTGTGCCAATTATATTCATGTTAGGTGTGCAAGGGACTAGTTCCCAAACCTCATTCCTTTTAAATTGGTTCGAGTTCATCTTGCATTGCCAAAATCCAGTTTTCATCCAATAAAGCATCATCAACACATTTAGGTTCAACTTGGGAAACAAATGCAGCAGTTAAACATGTATCATGCATAGACCTTCTTGTAGAAACACCTCTTTGAACATCTCCTATCACATTTCCAATGGACAGATTGCGAGGCACCCTCCATTCTTTAGGTAGATCATTTTCGCAGAATTTAATTACGGTGCCGGGATTTCGGTCGAGTTCTTTTTGATTTTCACCGGCTAAAATACCACCTGCAGCAGCTTTTTCGGTTTCTACATGTCCAGTTGATACACCTTCAATTAAGTTCTCTTCACACTGCACCTGCACCACTCACTTTGCACCTTCATTTTGCACATTAGTCTCATAAAAAACAACATGTATTGATTCCTCAATGATAGCTAATCTCTTGTTGAAGATCCTATATGCTTTGCTATGTAAAGAATAGCCTAAAAACAATGCATCATCGGCTTTAGCATCAAATTTGCCAAGTTTTTCTTTGCCATTATTTAAAACAAAACACTTGCAGCCAAACACTCTAAGATGTGCTATGTTGGGTTTTCTCCCTTTGTACAATTCATAAGGGGTTTTCTTCAAAATAGGTCTTATCAAAACCCTATTTATTATGTAACATGCAGTATTTACTGCATCCGCCCAAAAATATTTAGGGATGTTTGATTCATTAAGCATTGTCCTAGCTAGTTCTTCAAGTGATCTATTTTTCCTCTCAACAACACCATTTTGTTGAGGAGTCCTAGGTGCTGAAAAGTTATGCTTAATCCCATATTTTTCACAAAAATGATTGAACTTTTCATTTTCAAATTCCCCTCCATGATCACTTCTAAGAGCACTTATGCTGCAGCTGTTTTCATTTTGTAAAACCTTGGCAAGTTTCTTAAAAGCATGAAATGCATCACTTTTATTTTTCAAAAACAAAGTCCAAGTAAACCTAGAATAGTCATCAACAATAACCAAAGCATAATAGTTTCCACCAATACTCATTGTTCTAGATGGACCAAACAAATCCAAATGCAGCAGTTCCAAAGGTTTTGTTGTTGACACATAATTTTTCAGATTAAAAGAAACTTTGGTTTGTTTACCCTTTTGGCATGCATGATAGATTTTATCTTTCTCAAATTTCAGTTTAGGTAACCCTAAAACAAGTTCTTTTGAAAACAGTTTTTCCAAATGGTTCATGTTAATATGTGCAGCTCTCCTATGCCAAAGCCATGAACTATCTTCCTTAGACATGAGACATGTAAAATTAGTTGCACACATATGATCAAGATCAAGCATATAAATGTTTTCAATTCTCTTGCCTAACATGCAGATTTTATCAGAATTTTTCTCAAGGATCTTGCAATGATTTGATTCAAAAGTGATTCTAAAACCTTTATCACATAGCTGGCTAATACTAAGAAGATTATGCTTCAAACCTTCAACATATAACACGTTTTCAATGAGGATTGAAGAAATGTTACCAACATCACCACTTCCAAGGATTTTCCCTTTATTATTATCTCCATATGTGACAAAACCTCCATTTTTCAAGGTGAGTTTGACAAACTTCCTTTTGTCACCACACAAATGCCTTGAACAGCCACTTGTCTAGATACCACAATGATTCCTTGGCCTTCAAGAACACCTGCAAAACACAATCAATGGAGAGAATTTGGTACCCACATCAATTTGGGTCCAACAAAGTTAATAACCTTTCTACCACATTTTGGCTTCCAAATAAATTGACCACTAGGAACACCAAATTTTCTGATTTTGCATGATTTTGAAGTATGTCCCTTGTTCATACAATAGAAGCAAGTAATGGATGAAGTGCTGGACGGTTTTCTATGTGAAAAGAAATTTCTATAAGCATTTTGTTTCTTTTGAAAACCATTTTTAAATCCAAGTCCAGCTTTATTCGTTACACAATTTTTAAATTCTAAAAGTGTGTCCAAGTTGGCTCTTCCCATGGTGAATTTAGCTAGAGATTTGTTCAAATACTCAATTTGATTTTCTAAAGTTCTGCGGTTTGTGCAGATTTTTCCAACATGTTCATCATTGCAACTTGAAACCTTGTAAATCATTTCCAGATTTTCAAAATCAGTTTTTGAATTTTCCAGCTCTTTCTCTAGCTCTTTCACCTTGTTCTCTAGCCAATTGTTCATACCTTTAAGCCTATTGTTAGAACAAGCAACCTTATTAGCCTCTTCATGCAATTCCAGAAAATTTTGCAGCGGTGATCATAAGGAAGACCATTTTGAGTAGTGGAGGAACTTACACTACTTGCTGTATCACAATCAGCCATAAGACAAAGATTGGCTCTTTCATCATCACTTGAAGAATCACTAGAGGATATATCATTCTCATCCCATGCTATGTAAGCCTTCTTGGTTTTGAATGATCTTTCATGCTTCTTTTCTCCATTTCTCTCTTTGTTTTGTGAGGAAGGACATTCAGCCTTAATATGTCCCTGTTTTCCACAACCAAAACAAGTAAAGTTAGAAGAAGCTAAATCAGATTTTTATTATACCTCTTGTTCTTGTAGTCTTTGTTCTTGTATTTCAAGAACTTGTTGAACTTTCTAACTAAGAGGTTCAGATTTTCTGCATCACTTCCTCCATGTCCTTCATCCTCACTATTCTCCTCTTTGTGAACCAAAGTCTTCAAGGCAAGCCCTTTCTTTTTCTTGTCATTGTCTTCTTGTTCAGCAAGTCTATTCAACTCAAGCTCATGTTCCCTTAGCTTTCCAAAAAGTGCAGCAACACTCATTGTTGACAAGTCCTTGGATTCAGAAATTGCTGTAACTTTGGGTTGCCAACTTCGATCCAAACATTTCAGCACTTTGATGTTCAGCTCCTCTTTCTCAAACACTTTTCCAAGGCCGATCAGATGGTTTATAATGTGTGTAAACCTCTTTTGCACATCTGAAGCAGTTTCTCCAGGAAGCATTACGAACATCTCATACTCTTGGATTAAAGTATGCTTTCTTGCTCTTTTAACATCAGTTGTTCCTTCATGAGTAACCTCCAACACTTCCCACATCTCTTTAGCATTGGAACACTTGTGAAACACGAAAGAATTCATCAAGATTAAGTGCAGATGTAATGATGTTCTTTGCTTTACAATCATATTGCACTTTCTTTTGTTCATCAGCATTTAAACTTTCCCATGGTTTCTCTTCTTTAGGGATATACGGTCCATTGACTATAGCATTCCAAATCCCTATATCAATTGATTCAATGAAAATCTTCATTCTCACTTTCCAAAATGGATAGTTTACCCCAGAAAACATAGGTGGCCTGTTTATAGAAGCACCCTCTGCAAAAGGCAATTTTCCTTCAGCCATGTTTGAAATTTTTCAGAAAACTTGAATATTTTTCAAGAACCAGCTCTTGATACCAATTGTTGGAATAAATGGCTGAGTTTAAGAGGGGGGGTGAATTAAACTTTCAAAGATTTTCGAAACCCAATGCCCAATTATGAAAAACCAGATTCGAATTGAAGATTTAAACCAGTTTTATAGGTTCTTGAAATGCTCTTAATCAATTGATCATATACCAAATTCAATTTCAATTCAAACTTCAATTACCGAATGGAAAGAGTTAAAGGGAAGAAGAACAACACAACAGATTTATACTGGTTCACCTTTCAACAAAGGCTACATCCAGTTTCCTAAACAAACAAATTCAATCAATTCACTAAAAACCAGTTTTTACATGAACACTACATGCAAAACCGAAACCGAGAAGCTGCACCAAGTCTTGAACCCTACAAGACTTCTAAACACCTGTAAAACCCTATTACAAGATCTCTTAATCACCCTGATTAAGATACAAACACGCAGACTAACCAACACACACAAAAGATTGAATAAACACTGGAGTTCTTCAATGCGAAACGAAAAACAGAGCATCGGCAAGAACGAAAAACAGAGCATGCACTTCTTGATTTGATTCGCACTCAATTGAATCTTGATCGTCTTGGAGTGATTAGGAAAATGTTTTAGAGTGTAATAGGAACGTTCTTGCCCAATGGGTTCTTTAGAAAATGTTTCGTCACTTAGTTCTTTGAGTTTCAAGATATATATAGAAAACTGTTAAAACTGGTTCTGCAGGAAATAGTCGGTTGAAATCGCGTTTTAGCCGGTTGTTTTCATTAAAACCCATTTTCCAGTGAGCACCCTTTTTCTGGAACTGAAAATCAGTCAGTTGAAATCTCGTTTTAACTAGTTATTCCAGAAAACTGGAATTCCTGAAACAAACCTACCAGGATTTTAACTGGTTTAAATTTCGAAAACAGTCAGCTGAAATTTCCCAAATACAAAGCTTTGAAAAACGAAGAACAGTTTAACTAGTTGAAATCAGATTTTTAACCAGTTAAAAATCAGTTAAACCTTTGAAATCATTTTAAAACCTTTTTAAAACATTTCAAAACATTTTAAACTCCAAGACTAAGACCAAGATAGATTGAAATGCATCTTACCACACAACCTAAGACTCTCTAATCCTAAGACAAATTCTTCATTCTTCAAGCACCAACATCTTCATCATTAAAGGTGGTTGGAGACATCAAATCCACTTGAAACCAAGTCTTCAAGTCCAACACCAAACACTGCTGCATTTTGAACAATTTGGGTCGGTAATATTACCTATATACATATTTTCTGTTATATCTGCTATATAAACCTGCTTATATCTGCTACTGTTGTTTATATCTGCTATTTGCCAATGTCAAAGGGGGAGATAATCTTCCATCTCTTCTCCTTGAATTTCTACAGGTTTTGCAGTTTGACATCATCAAATAGGGGGAGTTTATTGATGATTTTGGATTTGATGATGTTCAAGGATGACTGGATCTTTGTTGGTTGTTTGATGATTATGTAGATTAGTGAAGATGTTTGATTAACTGTCATACAGTTAGCTAATTGAGATATAATAACCTACTGTTTCTATTAATCATCAATCTGTCTACTAATGTTGTTACAGTAGTCGACTATTTTCATTTAAGTATCAGGAATTTGGTTTTAATGAAAATAGCTAACTGATCTGTTGTTTAGTCAACTATTTCGTTCCAGGATCTCTTTTATGTAGAAAATAGCAGAACGCGTCTTTTAAGCCTTTCAACAGAGCACGACCCAAAGCTCTTATCTTTGCCTATAAATACAACTCTCAAGCAAGATGAAACGCTCGAAAAAATACAAGAGAGAATACATACAGAGTTGCAAAAAGATCAGAGCAAAGAAAATTTGCAGAATTCGTTTCCAGTTTTAAGCTTTTCAAGAGATTCTTGTTTTTACATTTCTTTGTATTCGTTTGATCTCTGGGTAGAGATTTCTTAGTGGGTTTGCGAACCCTGTTACCTATGATCGGGGTGATCATATTGACTCAGTGTGAGTCAGGGTTTTAAGATCTTTTCTATAGAGTTTAGAATAGGATCTTTGTGTATTTTGTGGTCTTTAGAAAAAGGTTTTTGTAAAGACTTCTTATTTGATAGTGATTAAGATCTGTTAGAGTTACAGATCACCAACTGGATGTAGTTCTTGCATAAAGAACGAACCAGTATAATCCTTGGTGTAATCTTTCTTTTCCTTCATCATCTTTTAATATCTGTATGAACTAACAGGCTAATTCTCAATAACCTTCTCTCTGAAGGTTCAGCAGTTTGCTCTGGAATCTGAATTGGTTCTGCCTGTGTCCGAGAGGTTGAGCCTTTGTTTCTGTTTGATCTGGCAGGTTGAGGTGCAACAGCTTGTGTTGATGCCCGAACTCGTGATGATCTTCTCAATCTTTGAAATGCATTAGCTATTGGTGCATCAGAGTCATCACTCTCAACAACACAATACTCATTGTTTGACATTTTAATCTGAGAACCTGAGATGATGCAGCAGTATGCGAAAATGCAGCAAATAAAGAAGAACACTTGAAGTATGTGATATGAAGAGGTATTAGAACTATATAGAGAGATAAGTATGCATGGTCAAACGAATATTAATGAGCAAATATTTTGAATAGATCTTTACTCCATCACAGATGTTCAGTTTCAGAAAATGCAGAGAATATATTGAGAAATGGAAACTCAATTCTGAAAACCCAATAAAGTGAATACACATGCACCTAAAATTGTTCATGCTTTGAATGATAGTGCACCCAATGAACGTATTGGTCAGATATGGTTTAAATTGATTTGATTAAACACTGATTTCTTGAAAACACAATTGAATTTAATTGTAGTTATAGAAATTAGTCAGCTAGTCAAAGCAATTAATAGACTTGTTCTGATTGAAACAGTATCTGCAAGTACAATTAAAGAAATACGTTTGTTATTTCATGAAAATAAACGAGCTATTTTATGTAACAGTAAAGCACTGTTGTCAGTTAAGTGAAATAAGTTGACTGTTACAAGAAATTAACACACTCAAATCTGCAACAGTAAAATATTGCTGTCAGTTAAATGAAATACGTCAGCTATTTCAAAGAATTAACAAATTGTTTAACTCTGCAGAAAAGATTTAAGAAAGATGATTAATGTTTAAGATGCCCAATTCATTTCTAAGTTTGAAAAACCTATCATGACCAAGAGGTTTAGTGAAAGTATCAGCTAATTGGTCATTAGTGGATATGAATTCAATCCTACAATCTTTCTTTTCTATATGATCTCTTATAAAGTGGTGCCTTATTTCAATATGCTTAGTTCTAGAGTGCTGAATGGGGTTCTTAGTTAAATTTATAGCACTGGTATTATCACACAAGATAGGAATATCAGAAAGTTCCAAATCGAAATCACTTAGCTGTTGTTTTAACCATAAGATCTGTGCAGTGCAGCTACCAACAGCTATATATTCAGCTTCTGCTGTTGAAAGTGCAACACATGCTTGTTTCTTACTAGTCCACGAAATCAAGCAGTTTCCAAACAAGTGGCATGTTCCACTAGTGCTTCTTCTGTCTAATTTGCAGCCTGCAAAATCACAATCAGTATAGCCAACCAAATTTAACTCATTACCAGTGGAATACCACAGTCCAACATTCACAATTCCTTTGAGATATTTCAAAATTCGTTTAGCAGCTGTGAGATGTGATTCCTTTGGATTAGCTTGAAATCTTGCACATAGACAAACAACAAACATAATGTCAGGTCTGCTAGCAGTGATGTACAACAAAGAACCAATCAAACCTCTATACATAGTTGCATCAACTGATTTTCCAGATTCATCTATGTCAAGATAACAACTTGAGGACATTGGAGTATTGGCTTCTTTGCAGCTTTCCATGTTGAACTTCTTCAATAGTTCATTGCAGTACTTAGATTGATTAATGAAGGTTCCATTTTGCATCTGTTTGACCTGCAAACCTAAGAAGAAATTCAATTCTCCCATCATTAACATCTCAAATTCACCTTGCATGGATTCTGCAAACTCTTGGCAAAGAGAAGGATTAGATGATCCAAAAATGATACCATCAACATAAATTTTCACAAGTATGAGATCATTAACAATTTTCTTGGTGAAAAGAGTTTTATCCACAACTCCTCTTTTAAAACCTTGTGATATGAGGAAGGTTGTGAGTCTTTCATACCACTGCCTAGGTGCCTGTTTAAGACCATACAATGCCTTTTTGAGTTTGTAAACATGGTTAGGAAACTTAGAATCAACAAAGCCAGGTGGTTGTTCAACATACACATCCTCATTTGTAAAACCATTTAGAAAAATACTTTTAACATTCATTTGATAGAGTTTGAAGCTTTTAAGACATGCAAATGCAAGCAACAATCTAATGGCTTCTAACCTAGCAACTGGTGCATAAGTTTCATCATAATCAATGCCTTCTTCCTGATTATATCCTTTAGCTACTAGTCTAGCTTTGTTTCTAGTTATAATACCATTTTCATAAAGTTTGTTTTTGAAAACCCACTTTGTTCCTATCAAATTCATTACATTGTTCCTAGGTACTAGATGCCAAACATTATTCCTAACAAACTGATTCAACTCTTCATTCATAGCAATTATCCAATTATGATCAAGCAATGCATCATGAATATTTTTTGGTTCTATTTGTGAAACAAATGCCATGTGATTACAGAATTCATGTAGAGAGTTTCGAGTTGTTACTCCCTTTTCAACATTCCCAATGATGTTATCCAGAGACAATCCTTTTTTAGTCCTCCAGGATTTAGATAAGTCATTGTCTGCTGCAGAGTAGTAGACTGATCCAGAGTTATAGTCGACTGGTTCATCCTGTTTGTCAGCATCAACAGATTTTTCTGCATAATCTTCATTCTTTTCAGATTTCTCAGACTTTTCATCATCTGAACCTACAACGGAATTACCTTTTCTCTCTTTTTGGCATAAGAACTCATCAAATACAACATGAATAGATTCTTCTACAGTTAAGTTCTTTTTGTTAAAAACACGATATGCTTTGCTATTCATGGAATAACCTAGGAATATACCATCATCAGCTTTTTCATCAAACTTGCCTAATGAAGCTTTTCCATTGTTTAGTATAAAGCACCTGCAACCAAAGACTTTGAAATATGAAATACTAGGGGTTCTTTCATTAAAGAGTTCATATGGATTTTTATCAAGAATTGGTCTAAGCAATACTCTATTAAGTACATAACAAGTTGTAGAAACTGCATCTGCCCAAAAGTATTTTGGAAGTTTGGATTCAATCAACATGGTTCTTGCACATTCTTGAAGAGTCCTGTTCTTTCTTTCAACAACTCCATTTTGTTGTGGAGTTCTAGGTGCAGAAAAGTTGTGAGATATGCCATATTTAGAACAAAACTTTTCAAAATGGATGTTTTGAAATTCAGTTCCATGATCACTTCTTAAGGAAACAATGTTAAGATCTTTTTCGTTTGAAATGATCTTTGCAAATTTCTTGAATGCATGGAATCTTTCATCTTTTGAAGAAAGAAATAATGTCCAAGTATATCTTGAGAAATCATCAACAATGACAAGAACATATGAGTTGTTTCCAAGACTTACAGTTCTTGATGGTCCAAACAAATCAAGATGCAATGGCTCAAGTGGTCTCCTTGTTGAGATGATATTCTTTGACTCAAAAGAGTTTCTTGACTGCTTTCCTTTTTGGCAAAAAGCACATACTTTGTCCTTCACGAATTTCACATTTGGAAGGCCTCTAACAAGACTTTTGCAGCAGATTTTATTTAATAACTGCATGTTGATGTGTCCACACCTTCTATGCCAAAGCCAGCCTTCATCTTCTTTGGTCAACAAGCAAATGTTCTTGAGATTTGAGGGCTCAATGTCCAACATGTATACATTGTTTATTCTTCTCCCAATGTGCACAATATCTGCAGTTTTACAGTTGTATATGACACAAAATTCTGCATCAAAAGTCACTTTCATACCTTTGTCACAAAGCTGACTTATGCTTAGCAGATTGTGTTTCAATCCTTCAACAAATAGTACATCCTTTATTTGTGAGGAAGAACAGTTTCCAATATCTCCAGATCCCTTGATTTTGCCCTTGCTATTGTCTCCAAAAGTAACAGAACCAGCTTCATATGCTTTGAAGTTTATCAACTTTGATTTATCACCTGTCATATGTTTGGAGCAACCACTATCTAGATACCATAAAGTTCTTTTTGCTCCATGACAGATCTGCAAAACAAAGTTAATTTACAAATTTAGGTCCCCAAAACAAGTTGGGTCCTTTGAAGTTAGAAACAGCATATGTTTTGGGTGTCTAATAGAATTCACCTCTTGAAATCCCAAAATTCTTGACATAGCAAAATCTAGATATATGTCCATGTTTCAAACAATAAGAAAATTTTTTAAATCTGTTACTAGGATAAGATTTATACTTAACAGCATGATATTTTTTTGTAGATTTTCCATAACCAAGACCATTTCCATTTGAAAATCCAATTTGAGAATGTAGAAGTTGATTAAGTGTATTATGACCAATTTGAAACTTTGCCAAAGTTTTAATCAGATAACCCACTTTATTTTGAAGATTAATACAGTTTTCACACTTTGCAGATTCAATTTTATCATTCTCAGATTTATCAGACTCGATCTGGTTTTTCAGTTGCAGGACATTGTCTTTTAGTTGACTGTTTTCATCTTTCAGTTTACTATTCTGGTTTTCCAATTCCAGTAACTTATTTTCTAGCCAGTTATTCATTCCTTTTAGCCGATTATTTTGATACTCCATTTTCTTTGCTTCATCATGTAATTCCATGAAAGCATTAAACAAGGTGTCATAATTCTCACTCATATCAGAATCACAAGAACTTACTTGACTAGATGTTTCTTCATTAGCTACAAGGCAAAAATTAGCTTGGTTTTCAGATTTAGAATCTGAATTTGATGATTTGCTGGAATCACTGTCATCCCAGGCCATATAAGCTTTCTTACATTTCTTGAAGTGCTGATTTCATTTGTCTTTATCTCTTCTTTCATTTCTTTCTGGGCTTCTATCTTTTCTTTGATTCAAAAGAGGACAATCTACCTTGACATGTCCTAGCTGCCCACAATTAAAGCAAGAGAAATTAGAGGAATTAAAATCAGGTTTTCTGGTGTACCTTCTCTGATTTTCCTTAAACCTGTCTTTTGAATTATTCTTCCTCTTTAGGAATTTTCCAAACCTCTTAACCAGCATAGCAAATTCTGTACTTTCATCTTCTTTCTCTTCATCACTCTTTATGCACTCCTTGGCTTTTAGTGCAAGACTCTTGTTCTGTTTATCTGAAGTTTCAAGTTGATCAAGCCTACTTAACTCCAGCTCGTGTTCCCTGAGTTTTCCAAACAAAGTTGCAGTGTTCATGACAGTCAAATCCTTTGTTTCAAGAATTGCTGTGACTTTCGGCTGCCAGCTCCTGCTTAAGCATTTGAGAACCTTTATGTTGAGCTCTTCATCATCAAACTTCTTTCCTAAGCCCAGCAAATGATTGACTATGTGTGTAAAGCGCTTCTGCACATCTTGAATGGTCTCTCCAAACTGCATTCGAAACATCTCATACTCTTGTATGAGGGTGTGCTTTCTTGCTCTTTTTACTTCTGTTGTTCCTTCATGTGTAACTTGAAGAATATCCCACATTTCTTTAGCTGTTGTGCATTGAGAAACCCTGAAAAATTCATCAAGATTTAGTGCAGAGGTTAAAATATTTTTTGCCTTACTGTCAAACTGAGCCTTTTTATTTTCTGTATCAGTCCACTGATCCCATGGCTTTTCAATCAGTTGTCCATCTTCAGCTTTCCTTGTTGGAATAAAAGGACAATTAATCACTGCATCCCACACGCCTCTATCAACAGACTCGAAGAAGATCTTCATTCTGGCTTTCCAGAAGGGATAATTCGCTCCTACAAAGAGTGGAGGTCTGTTAGTAGATGCTCCTTTAGCAAAGGGAAGCTTGTCACCCATCTTGAATCTTTCTTGAGTACCTTACAAGAACCTGCTCTGATACCAATTGTTAGATGCGAAATTATATCAAGAAGGGGGGGTTGAATTGATATAAAGCTCTATTGAAAACTTTTTCGTATCAGAAAATTTACTGGTGCAGTTTACTGAGAATTAGCCGACTGATTATTGCGAATTAGTAGGTTAGTTCTTAATGCAGAATATAACAGATGATGAAGGAAGAGAAAAGATAACACCAAGGATTATACTGGTTTGTTCTTTGTGCAAGAACTACATCCAGTTGATGATCTACAACTCCATAGATCCTAATCACAATCAGAAATGTATTCTTTACAACAAATCTTTCTTGAACACTACAAGAAAATCAAAGAACCTATTCTAAACACTATAGAACAGTTCTACACCCACTGACTCACACTGAGTCACTGAGATCACCCCAATCACAGACACAGGGTTTTAAAACCCTCTAACAAATCTCTATCCCGAGATTAAAGAATACAAGATACAATGAAAGAAAGAAATTCTTCTTGAACAGTAAACACGGTAAACGAAATTCTGCAGATCCTTTTGCTTCTGAATGTTTGCAGCTCTTGAGTGTTTTCTCTTGAATTCTTTCGCACATGTAAACGTCCTTTAGAGTTGTATTTATAGGCAAAAGAAGAAGCTTTGGGTCATGCTCTTTTTAAGACTTTAAAGACGCATTCTGCACTTTTCTACATAAGAAGGGTCTGGAACTAAATAGTCGACTGAAGCAGCAAACCAGTTAGCTATTTTCATTAAACCTGTATTCCTGGTACATTAATGAAAATAGTCGACTAGAGCAACAGAATTACTAGACTAACTGATGAATAATAAAAACAACAGATTATCATATTTCAATTAACTAACCATATACAAATAATCTATCATCTCTAGAAATGCTAAACCAATCAAGAACCATTAATCACAAACCCAACATATAACATCAAAGATTTTAAAACATCATCAAATCTCAAATCATCAACAAGATATGAGATTATAAAGATATTATATATTATATTATAAAGATATCAGATTATAAAGGTAATACAATATAAAATAAAAAAGGGCTAGTTGGGTAGTTTGTTTTCACATACCTCTATTCTCTCTACCTCTATTCTTTCTATTCTCTCTACCTCTATTCTTTCTATTCTCTCTACCTCTATTCTTTCTATTCTCTTTCTACACTCTCTCTAAGGCTTAGATATTGAAATCCTAACGGTCTCTAGATCCAGAAGAAGCAATAGGAGGCTAATAATGTAAGGAGGAGTTCTACCCAATCAGTTTTGTGAACGAGTAAGTCTAGGTCCGTTTATTCTTAAGAGTTTTCTTTTGGAAATTTTATGGTTTTTGAAGATTTTTCTCAATCAATTCTCTTTATGGGGAGATGTTATCCAGGATTTTGAGATAAAAGATGAGCTAAGGATTAAAATTGCAATTTTTCCATCTGAGCAGGGAACAAACAAAAATCCAGGTTAAGGAAGTTAATGTTCAAAAATATATAAATTGATATTAAGAAAATTAATGTTATATATATATATATAATTAGTATGTTTTGTATATTATTGTTGTATTGAGTGTAATGTGTGAAAAACCTTGTTTTTGTATTGTTTATGATGTTTAAGTTGATATTTGGATGTTTGTTGACAATCAGTGGAATGGAAAAATTGTTTGAGGGGTAGAAATGAAAGTTTCTTTCCCTGGAGGGTTTTGATCTCGATCCTATTCTTGTTTATAAATTTAGATTATTATCTCTAAATAAAATTGAGAAAAATTGATTGGTTATGTATGACCTATGATGTTTTTATGTGAGGCCGAGTAGAGCCTGGGGTTGTTACCCATAATCTACCGATATGTGTTGATACCCGGGGAGGTACAACTTTATGTGAGGCCGAGTAGAGCCTGGAGTTGGTGCCCATAATCTACCGATATGTGTTGATACCTGGGGAGGTACAACTTTATGTGAGGCCGAGTAGAGCCTGGGGTTGGTGTCCATAATCTACCGATATGTGTTGATATCCGGGGAGGTACAACTTTATGTGAGGCCGAGTAGAGCCTGGGGTTGGTGCCCATAATCTACTTATGTATGTTAATGAGATGTTTGGTACCCGAGGAGGTACAACTTGCATTTTAGGTGGTGAGCTATGCTAGAGCGGATTCAATGAGATCCCAGGTTCCACTGGTAGTCCCAGTCACGTAGACTAAGATGCCAGGTGATGAGGAGCTGATGGGGGGATGCTGAAGACCTGCTCTGAGGCTACATTGAGGTAGGCCACGGCTAAAGTAGGGTTGACAGTAGTCCTACCCTGTGGGTAGGGTGGTCAGAGTGTTATTGTGCCAGTACAGTAGCCAACTACAATGTGACCCACAGGTGTTAGTCTCTGAGTTCGGGCATAGTAGCCGTGTCTTCCGAAAAATGTTTTCTTTTTAGGACATGTTGAATGTGCATGAGAATGTTGTGAGTATGTGTATTACATGATAATATTATTTGTATTGTTACTTTTGAATTATTAAAGATTTTTTGGATTTTAGTACATTTAAGTATGTTATATGATGAATGTGCATGAGAATGATATGATGATGAATACTATATGATGTTATTATTTTGTGTTGTTATATTTTTGAATAATTAGCTTATCCTACAATTGTCGATTGTTTGACCTGTGATGATCGTGTTTTGCTACACGGGAGCAGATATCTTAATAAGTGAGCGGGATGCTTCGGAGTCCCAGGATTATATTGGAAGATGAAGTAGTAGTTATACGCATATATTTATATATGTTTTTATTTCTTACAATAGAATTTTGTACTAGTAGAGATTCCCTTTTTGTATTGAGTACAAATACAAATTTTATATATAATGTGTTTTATTATCAATTAATACAAGTTACGTTTGCATACTAAGTATGATAAAAGCAGCGATTTCTTAGGTCATTACAGACGACACGTATGGAAAAGAAAAAGAAAAGAGAAAGAGTAAGAGAAGTTAATATATCGTCATATGAATCTGACACATATCCTGTCATGTGTTAGCTATCACTCTTTAATTACCGTTTACACTAATTTAACAAAAAAATCAAATTGATTGATTTTAATAAAAATTATAAGTTAGTTGAAAAAAAATAAAAATATATTAAAAAATTCAAAAAAAATACCACTAAACTATTAAACCTAATTAATAAGATAAAACTTTACTAGTAACACCCTTTATCTGAGTTAGGTACCAAAATGCTCTTTTCCTAGGTTTGTATGTATTAGGGTGTAGATATGACTTGATAATTAAAAATATATTTAAATTAAAGAAAAAAATTATATATAATTTAGTTTAAATATTAATAGAAGTAAATTAAATTTTATAGTTTTATCATATAATTTTTATTAATATATATATATATATATTTGATTTTGTCTTTTTAACATCACAAAATATTATATTAATATTAATAATTTTATTTTATATTTTAATACATTTAAATATTTATTTTAGTATTATATATAATATTAAATCATTTATCTACACATTATTTTTTTCCTTTTCATTCATAAATAAACACTCTTCTCGGTAACTTCAAACTATTATTTAGTAATTTTCCTTTTGAACTGATTACTTAAATAGGTTTAAACAAAAAAAATTATTAATGCATGTATTTAACTATTACATAAAATTTATGTAATATATTATTTATGTGATATCATTAAATATAAGTATATATATATATATTATATTATATTATAGTGGTGTTTATGTCTATGTTTATAGTTAAAATTACATTTATATTTGTTTTAGTTTAAATATTAAAATTTTTAAATTAAAGTAAATTGATTTTCACAGTTTTGTTTGAATTAATTTCTTAATTTTATTATATAATTTTTATTAATACATATTCATTTTTATCTTTTTGACATGATGTTATATCAATATTGTAGTATGTTATAGTTAAATATTTGTTGATTTCAAGTATAATATTGAACATTTATACTCATGAATAATTTTCTTTCTCTTTACTAATAAATGAATTAAAATAAAATATAAATATTAGTTAAAGATAACCTCACATAATCTAAAAAACTTAAAATAAATTTTCAAATCTCATTAGTCAAATAGTAGAATTTAAATAGCATGCAAATTGTAGATTCACATAATTTTAGTCTAATTTCAACCTCTATCTTTAAAATACTTGTATATAAATATATGTTGTTGGTTGTTGCGAGATTAGTAATAAAAAAATTTTAGGTGATTAACTTATGATCAATTTCAACAATTTATAACTTTTTTTAAAAATTATAAATTGATTCTTTTCTATATATTTTCAATCAATGACATCATAGTATAATTTCATTTTTCAATCAATGACAGCATAAAAATCATATCCATTTGTTATTAGACATAGGATTCACTAACCATTTCTACTTTGATAAATATCTTTTTTACTCAATCATAAATACTGGAATTCAAGTATCTTTACTTAATAGTAATACATGTCAATCTTGTTAGAATTATTAAAATTTTTGAATTTTTTGATTGAAGGATGTGTTATACATTCCTTTCTTTTCTGTCAATCATATCCCTATTTCAAAATTGACAAAAATAATAGGTTCTGTCACTTTTTTTACTCTATCTCATATATATATATATATGACAAAATTAAAAAGTTAGGTATGAACAACTTTTTCCTCTTACACTTCTTATGCAATTGTTATCTTTCTTTGTGTTATTTTTTTCATTTAAAATATTCTAATATATTTTAATAATATTATTTAATAAATAAATTAATTTATTTAGTATTAATTTAGAATTATAAAATAAATATTTTTTTGAACTGATTATTCAAATAGATTTTAAAAAAATTATTAATGCATGAATTTAACTCGTAAATAAAATTTATCTAATATATTAATGTATGCGTTATATTATTTATGTGATATAAATACATAAATTATATATTAATGTAACATAAATAGTTATAATTTTATGTATTTAATTGTATATTTATTACATGCATTATTTTAATGAATAATATAATTAATAGATTTTTTAATCTCAATTGGTAGATTTTTTTAATATATTTTTACTATAATATTTTTTAGTGTAACGTAATTTTGATTAATATATTTCTTTATCATAATAAATGTAGTTTTTTTTATTGAATTAGTAACGTTAAAAGAATAATAATTTAGCACATTACATAATATAAAAAAGAAAAAAAAATAATATTTTGACACACATATTCTATACATTTAACATTATTATTATATATCACGTTATAATTCTTTCAAACGATGTCTACTAATTTAAAAAAAATCAAATTGATAATCAAAATTGTAATTACAAAAATATATTAAAAAATTGAAAAGAATACTACTAAACTTAATTAATAAGATAAAACTGATAAGATCCAAAATACTTTTTCTACTTTATCTGCGTATGTGGACGTGTATATTAACTACCATGCTCTTTCCCTAAATTTGTACATATGTATTAAAAATATATTTAAATTAAAGACAAAAATGATATGTAATTCAGTTTAAATATTAAAAGAAGTAAATTAAATTTTATTTTAAATTAATTTTATAGTTTTATCACATAACTTTTACTAATATATATATATATATATATATATATATATATATATATATATATATATATATATATATATATATATATATATATATATTTGATTTTATCTTTTTAACATCACAATTTAATATTATATTAGAATTAATAATTTTATTTTATATTTTAATACATTTAAATATTTATTTTAATATTATATATAATATTAAATCATTTATCTACATACATTATTTTTTTATTTTTCATTCATAAATAAACACTCTTCTCCCTATGTTCAAACTACTATTTAGTAGTTTTCAAATTACTTAAATAGGTTTAAATAAAACAAATTATTAATACACGTATTTAATTATTAAATAAAATTTATGTAATATATTATTTATGCATTATATTATTTATGTCTATTTTTATAGTTAAATTAAAGTAAATTGATTTTCACGGTTTTCTTTGAATTAATTTTTTAATTTTATTATATAATTTTTATTAATACATATTTATTTTTATTTTTTTACATTATGACTTAAAGTTATATCATGATCAATAATTTATTTTATACTATATTATATTTAAATATTTGTTCATTTTAAGTATAATATTAAACATTTATATTCATTACTAATTTTCTTTCTTTTTACTAATAAATGAATTAAAATAAAATATAAATATTAGTCAAAGATAACTTTATATAATTAAAAATAATTAAATAATTATCTCAATAGTCAATAGTAGAATTTAAATAGCATGCATGATGGTGGATTCACATAATTTTAGTCTAATTTTAATTTCTATCTTTAAAATATTTGTATATAAATATCTGTTGTTGGTTGATGTGAGATTAATAACAGAAAGAATTATTTACTAATTTTTATTTTTTTTATAAGTGATTAATTCATGATTAATATTAATAATTTATGATTCTTTTTTAATAATCACAAATTGATTTCTCTTTATAATTTTTTTCAATTATTCCATGATATCAGATGATAATTCCATTAACCATGAGAATTCATGTAAGAACCATATCCCTTTGGTATTAGATATAGGACCACCGACCATATCTATTTTGATAAATTTCTTTCTACTTAATCATAAATATTTCTGGAATTCAAGTGTTTTTATTTAATGGTAATAAACTACATGTTAATCTTGTTGGAATTATTAAAATCTTCTTGAATTGAATGATGTGTTATACATTTTTTTCTCTTTTATCAATCTTATCTCTATCTCAAAATTGACAAAAATAATGGGTTGTGTTACTCTTTTTTACTCTTTAACATTTGTTAGAAAAATCCTTGGAGACTGATGGATACTGTTGAGAGAGAGTGAAGAACTTATACTAGTTGAAGATTTAAAGTATTTCTCATCCTTTTTACACTAAGTTATACGAAAAGAAGTGCTAATATAAATTGTAAGATGATCCTTTCTTCATATTATAATAAAGTTAGAACTGATACTAAAATAGCAAAGTTGTTGCATTGTCGCATGGGACATGTTTTAGATGTTTCTCTAAAATACATTTTATTTCCTTATATTAGATACTTCAATTTGTCAATTTGTTCTCCTTGTGATGTATGTCATTTTACAAAATAGAAGAAGCTATATTTTCCTCTTAGCAATACCAAGTCAACAAAATTTCTTGAAATACAGCAATATGATATTTGGGGACCACATAGAATTCTGTCTGCAAATATTTTCTTAGTGGATGACTTTATCAGGTTCACTTAGATATGTTTTTTGAAAGGAAAATACGAAGTAAGATTGGACATAATTATGTCCCATTGATTACCTTATGCATCAATATTTTGTTTTTGCACCTAACAATAATAATGACACCAACAATTCATCTCATGAAAAGATTGGACACAATTATGTCCCAATAGGTTCAAACAATTAACCTACTAGTTATATTACTCCTAAGGAGATACAAATGGGTTCAGTGATAAATGTATGCTTTTTATGTACTTATAATCATACAAGAAAAAGACTAGAGTCCTTGAAGGATTTTAACACAACTTTCCTCTCTCAAGCTACTACCCATTAGTCTTATAGTATTGAATATCCCATTCAAAATTATTTGTCTCTTATTAATTCTTTTCAATCATATATTCATTTCTGGTCTTAACATTTTCTCTCAAAATGAGCTTACTTCCTTTATTGAGGTATCTAAATATGATTGTTGGAAAGAAGCCACGAGTAAGGAGCTACTTGCTCTTGAGCAAAACTAACTTCATCCCTAGTGATCTTCTCCCAAAAAAGCACCTGATTTCATATAAATGGGTTTATAAGATTAAGCACAAGTTTCATTGTACAATCAAAGATTTAAAGCAGATTGGTCACTTGTTTTGGGATCAAAGACCTTGGTCCTCTTTGTTTTTTCTTAGGATTAGAACTTTGTCCTTCTACTAATGGTATGGTTCTTAACCAAAGAAATATTGTCTTAACCTGCTATTTGATAGTGACATGTTAGCTTGTAAGTCTACATTGTCTCTTGTGGATCCATCTTCTACATTGTGTATTGATGAAAGAGAATTGTTGGATAATCCCTTGAGTATCGAAAACTCATATGAGGCATTTACTTTATTTAATTAATATTCATCCATACATTTTTTTAGTTGTCCAACAATTAAGTCAATATGTTTCTCAACTAAGACAACGTCACATCCAAGCTACCCATCATGTTCTCAGATATTTAAAGGAATATGCAAATATTGGCCTATTTTTCCTTAACAGAACAATTATAGTATTTGGGCTTTATATCAGATTTTGAATGGGCTCTTTATTCTGATAGTAGACATTTTATAACAAGATATTATCTTCTTTTTTGTGATGTTTTGGTTTTTTGGAAGTCTAATAAGTAAAATACTATCTCTAAATCCTCATGTGAAAATGGGTATAGAGAATTAGATTTACTTGCTAGTGAACTCCAATGGTTATATACATTGACTTGAATCTCTTGATTCGTACTCCTTTTACAACTTTTTGTGATAATAGAGTAGCCATACACAAAAAAATTCTACATTTTATGAGAGGATGAAGCATATTGAAGTTGATTACCATTTAATTAAGATGGTCTCATTCATTTACTACCTATCTCTATTTCTTCTTGTCAATAGTACAAAGAGGCGGCATATGTTATTTTGGGATGTTTACATCTGCCCCAATCTTGATGTTATATTGGGAGAACAACTTTTCATTGAAGCAAGACAAAAATTTATGTCAGAAATCTCGCATCCCTTATGTAAATTTACGTTAGAACATACTAAGTTAGACAATTGGACATTTTTTTAAAATAGAGTTGATTTTGGCTTGCAACCAAAACCTGGAATAGAATCCTGCACATTTCCAATTATACAGATATTCCACGAAATTCATAATATAAATTTAAATTGTCATAAATACAATCAAATAACACAAATCAACTAAATTATTTAACTATCCTAAAAACCTAAACAACATAATACAAAGACTAACTAAAACAAAACAAAAATCAACTAAATTATCTAACTATCCTAAATACCTACACAACATAATAAAAAGGCTAACTAAACTTAGAAAACTTAATACTATATACGATGAATAAAAAAAGATATCCATTGCTCCCTTATGATTGTCATATCATCTTCAAACAACATGGATGCATCTTAGAAGAATTGAAATAGTAATTTAACTCTTATTAACATGCAAGACTCATAAAAGTAAATAAAGTTAAAAAAATGTTGAAATGAATTGCCTCCATCCAATTATCGCTAAAACGCACACAAATTATGGTTATCATCCAATACATGATGTAGTAGCCACATTCAAACGAGTTTGTTTGCCTATTGCTCTAAAATGAGAAACAAATTATAATATTATTTCCAATAGTTTATAAATTCAATAATAATTATGAAAAAAATTTATAATCTTTGGATATGAAATGACTTTGTTATATCTCTTCCATTTAAAATATTTGTTCCAAACACAATTCTAATTGAAATAAAGACAGATGTTAACCAATATATACATATACCTTTTAAACATAATAAAAAATGATAAAGTTACCCTTGTAAGAGGCTTTTCATTTTGTGGTTTGATTTCTAGAACAATGAATAAAACCACACCATAGCGTATCCCTAGGAAGGATTACAAATAACTTCCAATGAGACCTACATTGTAAGACGAACAAATTAGTTATCAAATTAACATGATTAAAAAATAAATGACTAAAGTAACCCTTCAATGTGTGGAGCCAATTATATATATCTTTGTGAGTCACTCATCCATGTTTGCATGTATTACTAGATCTAGACTTTTGTATTCCTAGGTTTCTGGATGGATTGAGACTCAAGAAATCCATATACTTTCGATTTTTGTTGCTCCATGCTTAATTTGTCCATGTACACGAGACAATGAATTATTGGTTAAATATAATTATTGTAATGTTAGACACAAATGAAAATATGGTCAGAAGTATGATTTATATAGTCCACAATTGTATGATAGAAATGTTTAATATTTAGTTTTCCCCAATAATCTCTAATGCATTGGGCATGGAAATGCATAGTGGAACAAAAAAGTTCTCGACTCCAAAAACTTTTTTGTTCCATTGTTTTTTAATCAATCTCTTATTCAGCCGTGACAATATGTGGATAGAAGCATAGTTAAGGCATCATTCTCAACTTCTACTATATCCTCATTTGCATCATGAATAACAAGTCCTTTTACAACCTGCTTGCCATAATGGATAAAATATTAAAGAAATGATAAAAGATAGTTAAACATTGATAGAATTATAAGAATACAAAAGAGCAAAAAGGAATATAGTGTATACTACCTTTACTTGTGCTAAGAGCGACAACACCAAATGTCTTGGCCAAGCCAAGAATGTGTCGTTTTCCTGCCCCACTAGTTGAACCTCTACATTGGACAGAGGCACTGGAGCAACAACATCTACTATGTCATCAACCACTACCCGCATTTAGTCTGCCCGTAGTGGACACCATGGATAGTTAAGTCACCCTCAAATACTCTACTAGTTTCCAACAGATGCAAGAGGTCATCTTCAACATATAAGTCTTATTGGTTTGTTGCATCAATGTGAATAAAATCTCATGAAAGATATGTAGCAATAGTAGGAGTAATAGAAGAAACACAACTCCCTTTAGTGCTTACTTGAACAACATCATCAGGAACTATATAAGGTGTTCCTTGAGTCTGTTGTTGAGAACTAGTTAGAGATTCAATCTTCTCTTCAAATTGTTGCCACATTTACTTCATTTCTTCTTGAATTTGCATCCTCATTTCTACTCTAACCAGCATCCTCTTTTTTCCAATGTCTCTTGGCCACAAGAATCGACATTGCTCCTCCATGATGGTGGACCAAAGTGATCAAAGAGACCCCAAGATCCATTAGTACCTCACATCCATTATGGGTGCTCTAGTCTTCCTATGACTATCATCAGAATGTCTTCTCAATCATGGGTAACAAAGGACACCTGTGTGGCCTGCTCAACCAAATCATCTTGCAACATAGGAATAATAAGTAAATTAAAAACTATATTACTTAGGAATGATATGAAATTGAGATTGTAGAACTTATATTTTTACTTACGATTTTCTATACAATGATCTATGCAGACTCGGAAGTCAAGTCCTGCTAACTCTTCTCTGAGCTGCATCATGCATTTATCCAACAATGCATACCCCTTCCCCCCTTCACAATAGTAGATGAGGTATATCATTTAACTTTTGTCATTCTTGGGAAACTACTCATTTTTCTTGCAATGCAAATAATAAAATGAGACTAGGTAAAAGTGAGTATGTTGAGAAACATATAAGGTAGATACTCCTACTTTAGTGGGAGATTTTTGTGAATTCAAGTGTGAGTTTGAGTTGTTAAATAAAGACGGCAGTGTAAAAACCAAGAGGGGGGTGAATTGGATTTTTAATAAATTTTTCTCTTTTAAAAAACTTTTCAAATTTTGAAATTCTTTCAAAACTAGGATGTGGATTTTTCTTATCCTTTGATTAAGGCGGATTGAATTAGCAATTGTTATAATGATCCACAATTAAAAGATATAGAGAAAGAGAAAGAACACAGAGATTTATATTGGTTCGGATTAAGCCAATCCTACGTCCAGTTCCCAACCACCACAAATGCGTGATGATTTTCCCACTATCTTTAAATTGAAATTACAAACACCAATTCATGCAATAACAAAATAAAGATAAAGAAACACCTCCTCACACACACTAAGGATGAAACACCTCCCCAGACACACTGAGGATGAAACCCACCTCTCTTGACACACAAGAGATGAAACACCTCCCTTAGAACCAATCCAAGGGATGAATTTTCCCGTTTAAAGAAAATAGTAAAAGAATACACCTGATACGTGCTGGATAGAAAGCTTAAGCACAATGATCACCACTTCCAAAGACTTGATCAAACTGAAGAGAGCAGGAAAGCGGCTTTGAAAAAGCTAAGGCGCAGAAACACTTTGAATATTTCGTGTTTTTTTTCAGATGTGTTTAACCTAAGACATTCTCTTTCATTTTATAATTCGAAAATGCTCCAAAGTTTCCATTCTTAGGTTGATTTAGAATTGATTTCGCAAAAACGACTCATTTAATCGATTATATAAAAAGCTTAATCGATTATATCATGTTTAAAAACTGGAAAGCTGAAATCGTCTGATATAATCGATTAGATTAAGGCCATAATCGATTATATTAACCCAGAAATCAATATAATCGATTATCAAAAACACTTAATCGATTATTTAGTTCGTTAAACATTTTTTATTCAAATTTTAAGTTAAATAATCAATTATCTACGTATGGTAATCGATTAAAGGCGTAGAAAAACGTTTTTGCGAGAAAAAACCTTGCTCTCTTGTTTGGGAAGGTCTTGAATGGGATTTATGACTTACTCTTTTTATCCAACACCCAAAACAGAACCTTCTACTCTTGATCCTTCAGCTCTTTGAGAAAAATCTTCATCAATCTTCTCTCTTGAAAGCTTTGAATGCTCTTTATGCCTTTCCTTTTCTACCAAGCATCCTTCCTTTGTGAGATGGCACAAGTCTTTAATGTTGATTGAAACTTTCTAAAACTTCATCATCAAAACTTTAGGTCTTCATAAAACTCTGGTCTTGCAATATGCCAACATGAGTCTTACATTGGGTAGAAATGACCAATTTGAGCAACATATAAGGAAGAAGACCCACAAACTCATTGCCTTAAGTTTTTTAGCTTGGAGGTGATGTTAATTCCCTTATGTGGGTTGACTCATTGCTCATTGATGTCGTCTTCCCTGATGTATCCCCTTGAAAGACCCAATAGTTGTGTTAGAGTTGATGGTTAGTTGAATAAGAAGATTGCATTGTGTCCCATTGATGAACGGCGATACAGGTAAGGGTCACCACTAAGGTACTCGTGGTTAAGTAGTGTTTCTGCTCAAAGGGGAGGATTCACACTTGGGGGAGGTATTGTTGGGAATCCAAGTGTGAGTTTAACTCCTACACTAGATAGAAATGAACAGTTAAATAACATATAAGGAAGAAGACACATAAACTCAATGCCTTAAGGTTTTAGGTTGGAGGTGGTATTAATGCCCTTATGTGGGTTGGCTCATGGCTCATTAGTGTTATATCCCCCTACGTATCTCTCCTTGAAAAACCCAACAATTTTATCAGAGTTGATGGTTAGCCGACTAAGATAAGTACAAATAAAGTGGGTTAAGTGGTCCTTGTATAAAAAGTCTTTTTGACGAAGGTTTCAGACATGCATGTCTCGTTGTTGAACAACAGTACAAGTAAGGGTCCTCATTATGATACTTGTGGTAAAAATGTTTTTGCTCAAGGGGGAGGACTCACACTTGAGGTGGAGATTGTTGTGAATTGAAGTGTGAGTTTGAGTTCCACATCAGGTAAAAATGAACAAGTTGAGTAAGATATAAGAAAGAAGATTTATAAATTCATTGTCCTAAAGTTTTTGAGTTGGAAGTAGTATGAATTCCCTTATTTGGATTGACTCCTGGCTCATTAGTGTCATCTTCCCTTACATATCTCCAGTCAAAAGACCCAACTATATATATATATATATATATATATATATAATAGTTTTAAACTCAACAATTTAAAGGTAAAAAAAACCAAAATTTAATGCATGAGCAAATAAATATCATAATTTTCCCTCCTCTTCTTACATGTGTAGTCTTTTCTTCGTATGTCTAGTTGTAGATGTAAAAGTTGTAAGAAAAAAAATTAATATAAAAAATTATGAAAGGAAAAAAAGGGAATGAATGCAGGAAAAATTACATAAAAAATTAAATTATATTTATATTTGTTAATAAGAGAAGAGAGAATTATATTGCATTCTCATTTACATTTAATTAAAATGAGCTGTTAATATAAAATTGAATAAAAAAATTCATTAAAATAGTTTTTTTACTTACTTCTCCATTTAGAGAATGCTTTTCTTAATTTATATATATACATATATATTATATTATTTATGATACCACTAAAATATAGCAAACAAAATCAATAAATACATTAATTTATTAAAGCAACATCAATAATCATAACTTATGCATTTAATGATTTATGTAATATATTAATATATGTATTAATGTATTATATAATTAATATTGCAAAGCCTTACTGTTAACATTCTAAAATATCTTTCTCTTTTTCTCTTACTATTTTTTTCTTTCTCTTTATATATATATATAAAGTTTAAGTTTTTTATTTTATATTAACAATTCAAATTAATTAACATATTTTACGATTAATTCTTTCTTCTACAGTAATAAAAATATAATATTATATAATTTCTATTTCTCCTTATTCGCTCTCACACACACATATATATATATATACAAAATTAAAAATTTAAGTATGATATATGTTATAATTTTTCTTCCTACACTTTTTATGCAGTTGTTATCTTTCTTTGTGTTATTTTTTTTATTTATTGTCATTTAAAAAATTCTAATATATTTTGATAACATTCTTTAATAAATAATTCAATTTATTTTAGTATTAATTTACAATTATATAATAAATAAGTGGTACAAATTATTGTTTATAGCAGAAATTGTATATGTCAACAATCTATTAAAACCACACAAAGTCAAATCACACAAGTAAACCAAACATATGAATTAAGAAAAATAATCTTTTTTCCACATATTACATAGATAAATCACATATATGTAATAATAAACCCTAAAAGAAATTAAATAATTTTTTTCTAGTAAGTTCTATTATTTTGACCATACTCTTCACATTCTTGGATGGTTTTCTTTTCACTTATAACTTATATTAAGTAATATTTGAAGTCTATTTCTAAATTTACTATTTTGAGTCACTTTTTTTCTATTTTTTTCTTTCCTTATTTGTGATATATATATGAATCGACAAAAATTCAATATGGTTATTTACTTACTTGCACCAATGTAGAATGTTAATACATAGTATATGTTTGTGCATGCCCTTACTTATTCTAATTTTTTGTTTTGTATTACCTCCAATTTTACATGAATGTTTATATATATATATATTTATACTAAATAGGTCGAGAGAATTACATTATATATGTTATTTATGGACACATTCCATTAGTGAGATGTTATTGTTTTCACTATGAGGAAATTATACCTATTATAGTGTATCTCGATGGAAAGATACCTACTTTTAAATCTATATTTTGAGGTTTTTTTTCTTGTTATTTGTTATATATGTGGGTCTCTAAAAATCTAAATCTAATATGATTGTGTAGTTAGTTGTGAATGTGTAATGTTGATACCTATTGCAAATTAAGGAGGAGTAAATATTACACTCTATGCTTGTTTTAATTTTTTTATTCTTTATTGTCTTCAATTTTTACAAATGTTATATATATATGTATATATATATTATTGAAGAGGATGACAAATGGGCAAGGCTGATGCAAGTTTTGCTTTTCCATTCTCATATTCGAAGTAAAAATTTATCCTCATCTATGTCCTAATTCCCAACTACCTGTACCCGTCCTTTTAATGTTCCAAACATTAATTATTTTTTTCATAAAAAATAAAAGTAAAAATAAAAATCACAACAAAGGAAGCATGGTATTATCAAGAATTCAATGTCAAATTATTCATACTTTCTTTTCTCCAGTGTTAAATATCAGGAAAGAAATTATAATTGCATAAATATCAAATTAGTGTATCAAATAACAATTGGATAAAGGTCACATAATATAGAAAAGAGCAAAAATGATCAAATATGTACCTTATAAACAAGTTATGAAACTAAGGACTAAAGAAAACAATTAATATATGTTTCTTAGGTCACCTAATAAACTAAATGTGTTGTAGTAATTTAAAACGGAAACGAATATGAGAGTGGGAATTGGATAAATATGTACATCTCATCCCTACCCAATTTAAAAAGTCACGTATTACCTATACACATATCTAGTCAATGCAAAAATTTCCCACCAAGATCGAAATATGTTTAGACAATATTCGCGACAACATGTTCACTTTCTATCCCTACTTTTGTGGGCATATTCCATTAGTGATATATTATTTCATGGGAGAGTAATATAATATATCTAATTGATTTTTTTATTCTAAAATAAACTAAATAAAAAGGTTTAGATTAAGACTAATTCATTTCACTTAGTCTCTTCAAGTGAGTGGATCCCCTCTCTCTATATATATACATATATATATATATATATATATGTATATATATATATGTATATATGTGTAACAATCCAATATTTTAGATTATAAAAATATTAGATTATAAAGATATTTGGTTATAAAAATATTAGATCATAAAGATATTATATTATAAAGATATTCAGTTATAAAAATATTAGATTATAAAGATATTTAGTTATAAAGATATTAGATCATAAAGATACTATGTTATAAAAATATTCAGTTATAAAGATATTAGATTATAAAAATATTGGACTATAGAGATATTTGATTATACATATATTAGATTATAAAAATATTATATATTATATTATAAAAATATCATATTATAAAGATAATAGAATATATAAAACAAAAGACTAGTTGGATAGTTTGTTTTCACATACCTCTATTCTCTCTACCTCCATTCTCTTTATTCTCTCCATTCTCTATACACTCTTTCTAAGGTTTAGATACCGAAATCCTAATAATTTCTAGATTTAGAAGAAGCAATAGGAGACTAACGGTGTAAGGAGGAGTTCTACCCGATTAGTTTTGTGAACGAATGTTATCCAGGATTTTGAGATAAAAGACGAGCTAAGGATTAGGATTGCAATTTTTCCATCTGAGCAAGGAACAAAAAAAAATCCAGGTTAGAAAAGTTAATGTTCAAAAATATATAACTTGATGTTAGAGAAGTTAATGTTCAAAAATATATAACTTGATGTTAGGGAAGTTAATGTTCAAAAATATATAACTTGATATTAAGAAAGTTAATGTTAATATATATATATATATAACTAGTATGTTTTGTATATTATTGTAATATTGATTGTAATGTGTGAAAAATATTGTTTTTGTATTGTTTATGGTGTTTAAGTTGATATTTTGAATGTTTGCTGATAATCTATAGGATGGAAAACTTGTTTGAGGGGTAGAAACAGAAGTTTATTTCCCTAAAGGGTTTTGGTCTCGATCCTATTCTTGTTTATAAATTTAGATTATTATCTCTAAATAAAATTGAGAAAAATTGAGTGGTTATGTATGACCTATGATGTTTTTGCATGAGGCTGAGTAGAGCCAAGGGTTGGTGCCCATAATCTACTGATATGTGTTGATGAGATGTTTAGTACCCGGGGAGGTACAACTTTGTGTGAGGCCGAGTAGAGTCAATGGTTGGTGCCCATAATCTACCGATGTGTGTTGATGAAATGTTTGGTACCCGAGGAGGTACAACTTTGTGTGAGGCCGAGTAGAGCCAAGGGTTGGTGTCCATAATCTACTGATGTGTGTTGATGAGATGTTTGGTACCCGGAGAGGTACAACTTGCATTTTAGGTGGTGAGCTACGCTAGAGCGGATTCAATGAGATTCCAGATTCCACTGGTAGTCCCAGTCACGTAGACTAAGATGCTAGGTGGTGAGGAGCCGATGGGGGGATGCTAGAGACCTGCTCTGAGGCTAGGTAGGCCAGGACCAGAGTGGGTGATGAGCCCTTGACCATCAATAAAGGATAGGAGTTTTCTAGGAGGATCACAAGAAGCATGATGAGAAGAGACACTTCCTCCTCAACCTCTTTCTTTAGTCTTTTTAGCATTTCTAGTTTGTCTTAAAATTTCCTAGACTTATGTTTCTTTGCTATTTTTTTGTAGGATTGCTTTTGGAACACCCTTTTCTCTACAAGTGGAGCCTTGTTGGGGCAAAGGAAGCACATGGGCTCAAGGCCCATGAGGTAGGACGTCCAAGGGAGTGGAGAAGGTCAACATTTGACCTTCTAGAAGGTGCTTGTGCGGTTTTGGAGGCCAAGCTTAGACCTAGCTTCTAGAATTTTGTATCTTGCCCACCAAGAGTGGAATATGCCTAGCATCTTTTCTATTGTAATTCCCTCTAGGTCCCCAACCCTTGCCTATATAAGAAGGCCTCCCCACCACTTGTAAAGGGTTGAATTTTGGAGTAAAAATTAGAGAGCATTAGCTTTGAGCTTGTGTGTGTTCTTGGGAGTGTTCTTCCCCTTCTTGTGTCTTATCTTGAGCCTTAGCTCAAGTGGCGGAAATCACCACTTATCTTGGGTTGGTCCATCTCCCAAGTGGCGTGAATGCATTCCATTCCCCTTCCCCTTTCTATCATCTCTTCTTCCATTACTTTCCATGTTCTTTACATTCTTGTCATTTAATTTTCCAGCACCTATATTCAAGCTTATTACTTGTTTCTTGTTTTCTTGTTTAATTTCTTGTCTTCCCTTCTTCCTTGATCTCTTGTGAAGTGAACCTTCACACTTAGGTAACCTTTGGGATTATCTTCGTGTCCAGTGGGAATCTTCCTTGTTGCTTTCTTCTCTTTGTCTTTCTATGAAACACCTTATATGCTAAATATTAAAATGAACCTTTATCAGTGGGGTTGATAGTAGTCCTATCCTGTGGGTAGGGTGGTCAGAGTGTTATTGTGCCGGTACAGTAGCCGACCACAATGTGACCCACAAGTGTTAGTCTCTGAGTTCAGGCGTAGTGGTCGTGTCTTCCGGAAGATGTTTTCTTTTTAGGACATTTTGAATGTGCATGAGAATGTTGTGGCTATATGTATTATATGACAATATTATTTGTGTTGTTACTTTTGAGTTATTAAAGATGCATTAGATTTCAGAGCATTTAAGTATGTTTTATGATAAATGTGCATGAGAATGATGTGATGATGAATATTACATGATACTATTATTTTGTGTTGTTATATTTTTGAATTATTAGCTTACCCTACAATTGTCGATTGTTTGGCCTGCGATGATTGTATTTTACTACACGGGAGCAGATATTTTAATAGGTGAAAGAGATGCTTCTGAGTCCCAAGACTAGATTGGAAGATAAAGTAGCAATTATATGCATATATTTTATATGTTTTTATATCTCATAATAGAATTTTGTACTAGTAGAGATTTTCTTTTGTATTGAATACAAATCATATATGTATATAATATATTTTTATCATCAGTTAATGCAAGTTACATTTGCACATTGAATATGATAATAGTAGCGATTTCTTGGATCGTTACAATATGTATATCTACTCTTGTATCATATACGATCATAACATAAAACAAATTGTTGGACTTGAAGAATAAAGACAAGTCTTGTGTTCTTGAAGAGTTGAAGAAACTTGGTTATGATAATGATAGCTAAAAAATATATTGTTGTAGATTGCATGTGGTTGAAAATATTTCACACAAGATAATTTAAGTGACTAAGTCTCAAGCATACAGCCTTAAAATTGATCAACTTTAAAACTATAATTTAATTGAAGTGAGTTTTTTAAAGATTTTCTAAACAATTTTAAAATTTTTAATGTATTTTAATCAATTAAATAAAATAATAATTAAATATAATATTCTTAAGGGATTTCCAGAATCTGAAACATGAGTTTTTCCATTAGAGTTTGGTATTAAAAAATTTAATAATTAATTAATTTGTTCATTTTAATTTACCCACTCAAGATATCTAGAATAATTGGCTAATTAGTCAATTAAGTATATCATATGTTTGTTTGAAATAATCAATTAAATGATAAAATAATTGATTAAAATGTTCTTATAAATTTTTCATAAACATAAAAAATAATTTAATAGATTAAATGATTTGGCAGTCAATTAAAATAGAAAATATGTTTTTTCAAATTTTTTTAACATTAAATAATTGATTAAGAACATAAGTTAATCGATGATTTAGAATAAATGTCTTATTTGAATAGGAAGATTTTGATAGTAAATTTTCAAACTGAGTATGCTTTTATTAATGTCTCAGAATGCACTGTCCTAGATCTAGCCAAGGAGAATGGAGTTAAAAACCAATGTTGGTTAGAGGCTCCAAAGTATAGGAGAAGAGTGTATGGAGTTGGATATATCAATCCTCACAATAATTTTATTGAAAGTTACCTACAATAAACACAGACATATGTATAGTCGACAGGTTGATTTAGAAGAGAGCAATCAACTCAAATAAGGACTACCCATTAGTGAAGAAGGGATTGGTAAGATGAATTCCTAATCCCATTCTATCCAGACTTTTATTGGTGTGGTCATCCAATATTTACCAACTTCAGCAATAATAACAACTGCACAAAAATCTTTTTCAGCCCTAAATATTCAACAAGAATACCAAGTGCAACATGATCATCAACAACACCATAATTCACTTGTTGGTTATATTTTTTATACACTATTCAAATAGAATCTTTATTATCGTGCTTTAATTATGGTTAGATTATATTATGTTTAGATTTTTTACTTTACATTAGTAAACTTAGATAAAACTTTTTTGAACTTTTATTATTGTTGATTTATTAGTTTTAATAACACTTCAATTATATCATAAATATTTTGAAATTTGTAAATTTTCATTAAAGTAATTCTTTTTAAAGTTCATTCATAACTTTAAATGCATGTTTATGTTTGCATATATGTTTTTTAGGAAAGATATTAATTTGTTAAAATTGCACAAAAGGATTTTCTAAAAATTTATCCATAAATAACTTCATATGTTAAAATAAATCTAATTACTTAGAAATATCTATAGGTAGTTACATCTAGATAAATCCGTAATTAAAAAAAAAAAACTATGTTGAACTTAGACGTAAATTTGCATCTTTCATTTTTTATGTCAGGCCTTATCAGATGTAAAAGACCTAAAAAAATATATTCATCAACTATGTTCAGGAAAAAAATTATAAAGATATATTATGAAAAACTTTAATCAAAATCTATCTTCTGGAAAAAGAAATACGAATAATCAACTACTGATCAAGTAATACTTTTCTTTTCCTTCATGGTGAAACTGTGACTGATATGCTTTGAATTTGTTTATCTTAAAGCCTTAATCAATCAATTCCAATTTTTCTACCTAATTTTATCTGTTCTGTTGGCCTGGTCTAAGTTAGCTAGAGACGCGTTTGGTTTGAGAGAAAAAGTTTGATGTTTTCCTTTCCTAATTACATTAATGTTAATAAAATATCACTTTATTTATTGTGTTGAAATATTTGTATATAACTATTTTCAATTTTACAGTATCAAAGGGAGAGAGTATTTGTTATTAGAGAGTGAAAGTAACAGAATAGAATTAATGGAGGAGGCATATAAGCAAAAACGATAAAAATGAATATTATATTGAAAAGTGAAATGACATTTACAGATTTGGTTTTTCCTTTTACATGATAATTACTATGAAAATATTGTGGCATTAGTATATTTACAAATCAGAAGCATGTTCCAAACCATTCCAATAGAGATTTCTTATTTCACTTAGCAGAGGGTATGCTTTATGCAAAAAAATAATATAATAATACTCAGTTTAAATGTATCACAAAAAACTGCAATGTTCTGCAAACCAAATGTTGTTTTATAAAATAATAAACAAAAAACAATGAAAAGAACATATAATACCTTTGATACTTCCTCAATTTGATTTTCAGATCAATCTAATCACTCTCAGATCCTTTCTCATGCTTTTCCCCATTTATTCACACTCTAAATATTCAGCTATACCTAAAAGCAGTTTCGTAGTTGCTGAAACTTCGATAACTTGATTCAGAAAACTCTTAATCTCGCCTTTATATAGATGCAAAAGCAAAGATATGTAGTTCATTGAAAAGATTCACATTAATTAATTAATATATATTTAATTATTAAATAATATAATTAATGTAATACATTAATGTATGCAATAAAATTATATTATTAATGTGATATCTTCAAATATATTACATCAAAATTAATACATACATTAATATATTAGAGTTACAATCAATAACAATAATTTATGTATTTAATTATTTATATAATATATCAATGTATATATTAATTTAATGTAACATAATTTAATATATATCAATGAATATATATATATGTATTTAAGAGAGAAAGAAAATATAAATAAAAAGAATTACTCTTAATCTTACATTTTTGTGAAAATTTGTAAAATGTACAATTCAATTTTCTCTCCTTCTCATTAATAAATTAATAAATATATAAGAGTTGAAAATGTATAGTCATTAACATATGTAACGGTTGTTAAAAAAATAAAAAAACACAATAATAAAGTAAAAGGTCATCCAATCAACAAGCATGAAATTTTTTCTAATATTGATTATTATTATTTAATAAATATAATTCAATTTACTTTAATATTAAATTATAATTATGTAATAAATCATTTATAAAAATTGTATGAAGGAAAAAGACAATAAATACAAGAAAAAATACTAGGTAGGAGGAAAAAATACATTCTACTTTGCTATTCTACTTTATTATTGTATTTAATTTTTTTACTATTACATATGTTAACAAGAATAAGTAAGAATTATACATTTTCAACTCTTTTATTCCATTTCTATTAATGTAGTGTATATTTATTAATGAAGTGGAGTGAGAATTGCATTGTAAGATGATTTATAGAAATCTGTACAAAAAATTATTTATTATAATTGAGAAAAATAATATACAGAATATATCTAATTAATCTAATCTTTTCATGTAAAATTGAATAAAAGACTAAGATTAAGAATATCTATTTTTTCTTACCTAGAAGTAAGGGATCCTTTTTTCTCTCTCTCTCTTTATATATATATATATATATATATATTATGTTGATCTATAGTAATCTCTTACCTACCCTTAAGAATAACCTCTAATTATGTTTTCATGGTGTTGATCTATACTAATCTCTTTTATCTTTTTAAAATTAGTTTATTGTTTACTTTTACTTTTTAAATATAATAAAACTAAATACATATTTATAAAAATTATATACTAATAAAATTGTAAAATCAATTCATAAAATTATACAATTTAATTTAATGTTTTAATGTTACTAATAAAAATTATATATTAATTTAATTTAATGTTTTAATGTTACTAATAAAAATTATATATTAATTTAATTTAATGTTTTAATGTTACTAATAAAAATTATATATTAATTTAATTTAATGTTTTAATGTTACTAATAATAATTATATACTAAAATCAATTAAATAAAATCATAAAAGTTGATTTGGTTTGATGTTAGTATCAAATCAAATATCATTTATTTCATATATATTTATAATAAAAAAAAACATGAATATCCTTAATTAGAGTTAAGTATTTAAAAAAAATTGTGGACCATGTATAATCCCTAATTGGGGTAAGTGTTGCTTTGCATTTTTTTTTAATTTTTAACGTGAATACAATTAATTAAAGATAATTTAAAATGGAAACTATACCTAGAAATTAATTAATATATATGTTAATATATTAAAAGAATCATTAAATATATCAATTATAAATATTTATGTTACATTAAGATATTAATTTATGTATTAAAATTCGTACGTTATATTTAATGATATACCATAAATAATATAATACAGACATTAATATATTACATAAAATATATATTCTTTTAGTAATGAGATCTCAAAATCAAATTAAGGAAGTAATTGTACCAAAACTATTACATAGCTTTTTAATAGCTTTTGATTAATAAGATTATTACTTTTTGTTAGTTTAAATATATATATATATATATATATATTTTATAGAATTTATAGATTTTACACAGAAAGATATCTTACATTAATTAATCTTATGTCTTTAGATAAAAGTAAAGGTCATATTTATCAGGATGAAGGAATTATCCCTACACATAACAAAAACGTAACAAACCTTATACGTAGATATAAGATAAGACAACAATACTATAACAAATTCTAACAGTAGAGGATATTTGATTGCTAATATCTTCCCTCAAGCGGGACAGTGAACATCTAACAGTCCTAGCTTGGAGACACAGTAAGAGAAAGCTTTTGGATAAAGAACTTTAGTAAACATATCAGCTAGTTGCGCAGAAGAAGGAATTGGCAACAGGTGAATAAGACTACTTTGTATTTTTTCATGAGTGACGTAACAATCAATTTCTATGTGCTTTGTTCATTCATGGAAGGTAGGATTGTGAGCTAGGTATATAGCGGATTGGTTGTCACAAAACACTGAAATAGGAGCAACACTAGAAACTTTTAAATCAGTGAGTAAATAATGAAGCCATTGCAACTCACAACTCAGAGTTGCAAGAGTTCTATATTCAGCTACAGAGGAAGACCTAGATACTGTGGTTTGCTTCTTGGTTTTCCAAGAAATTAATGAAGAGCCAAGAAAGACACAATATCCGGTGATAGACTTCCGGGTTTCCATACAACAGCCCCAATCAGAATCAGCAAAACTTAAAGGAATGAGAGATGAGTTGGCAGCAAAATGAAGACCTTTAGCAGGAGATCCTTTGAGATAACGTAGCACTCTCATGGTAGCATGATGATAAGTATCTAGGGGTTGAGAAACATATTGGCTTAGCTGTTGAGTGACAAAAGCTAGGTCTGGTCTGGTGGTTGTAAGATACATCAACTGGCCAATCAACCTGCGATAAATCTGAGGGTCAAATAAAGGAGTTCCAGAGGAGCTATTTAGTTTGGTAGAAGGCTCCATGGAGTGGTTACTAGTTTGACAGCAAACATGCCATTTTCTTCCAGTATTTCTAGTTCATATTTCCTTTGATTGGCCACAATATCAGATGAAAACGTGATATTTCAAGCCGCAAAAAATAGCAAAGTTGTCCTATATTTTTAATGCGGAATTCATTGTCCAAATGTGTCTTGATATATGCAATTTCATTAGGATCATTTCCTGCAAGAACTATGTCATCAACATAGATTAATAAAACAGTGAAAGATACCCATGTATTCTTTATGAAGAGAGAATGATCATCCGAAGATTGGTTGAATTTAAAAGCTAATAAGGCTATAGTGAGCTTGGCATACCACTGTCTACTAGCTTGTTTCAACCCATACAAGTATTTTTGCAATTTACAGACCTTATTTGGATAGGAAGTCGCCATGCCAGGGGGTAAATTCATATAGACTTCTTCATGTAGGTCACCATGCAAAAATGCATTATTAACATCTAATTGTTCAAGGAACCAGTTTTTGGCAGCAGCTATGGCAAAGGATGACTCTTACTGTTGTGAGTTTTGCAACAGGAGAAAAGGTATCAAAATAATCCACCCCTTCAAGTTGTGTGTATCCCTTGGCAACTAATCGAGCCTTATGCCTTTCTATACTACCATCAGCATGAAATTTGATCTTATAAACCCACTTACAATCAACAAGCCTTTTATTAGGGGGAAGATCAACTATCTCCCAAGTGTGGGTTTGCTCAAGAGCTGCAATCTCAGAATTCATAGCTTGCACCCAACAGTCCATTTTAGAAGCTTGAGTATATGTTTTTGGCTCAATTAGAGAGGATACAGAATAAAAAAAATTTCTATACTTGGGAGAGCATTTTCTATAAGATAAAAAGGAAGATAAAGGATAAGGAACATGAGAAGAATTGTTACCAGATGACACATCAGTATTGCAAGCAATAGACAGGTAGCAGTGATAATCTCTCAAGTAGTACGGGCGTTATTTTTGTCGCATGGATTGTCGAGGTGTTTGTGGAGTAGGGAAGTGTGATGTTGGATCAGTAGTATGATTTGGGTCATCTACTTGTTCTTCTGGATTTGGAAAAATGATGGGTTCATTTATTGATGACTCATTTTCTATACACACTTTTATAGTCTTATTGCATCTCCTAAGTATTTCTTCTTTTCTTATTTCTTTCATTTAGCATGTATTTGTATTTTCTGCAATAAATAGGAGTTTTTGTAAATATGTCCTTATACTGTATTTTTGTGTTGTATTTCTGTATTTTTCAGCTCTGACCTTTTCTCCTTGTTTTGCTATAGGTGTCCGTTTGGGCTGATTCCTTTTGTATTAGATTCTACACTCTTGGGGCTTCAATTTGGACACCTGGAACATCACATTTGGAGCTTGGAGCTATTTTTAGTGATTTTTAGAAGTTAGGCAAAAATAGTGTATTTCTTTGCGGGTTGTAAATAAGTTTTGATAGGCCCATTGTATCCAGAACTTGACTATTCGTTTCCACTTCCTAGAACTGCTATATAAGTGTTAAAATGCTCAGAACAAGGGGTGTGGGAAGTTAAGGAGTTCGTTTCCAGTTTTTTTCTATTTTTCTTTAAAAGCTTATGAAAAGTCAAGTTTCCAAATTCTCTCTTTTCATGGTTGAAGCATGGGAATAAAAACCGATCGGTTGCTTTGAGTTTGTTTTCTCTCTTGAACTTTTACATTGTTGTTTTTGATTGGTAATTGCATAAAATGTTGTAGAATTGGATTCAATTCTTCATCAAAACCAATTCTATGAAATAACCAATTGATCAATTGGTGGTTTTATATGCAAGAGTGAAATACATAACAAAATACATTCAATGCTTGCGTGAAATTTCAATTCCAGTTTCTGTTTCTGTTTTGAAATTTCAATTCCAGTTTCTGTTCTACAATTTCAGTTTAAGTTTCTGCTTCCAATTTTAATTTCTGTTTCTGTTTCTGTTTTGCAATTTCAATTTCAGTTTCAGTTTCTGTTTCCAATTTTAATTTCTGTTTCTGTTTCTATTTTACAATTTCAATTCTAGTTTCTATTTTGCAATTTCAATTTCAGTTTCTGTTTCCAATTTTAATTTCTGTTTATTTCTGTTTTGCAATTTCAATTTTAGTTTCTATTTCCAATTTTAATTTATGTTTCTATTTCTGTTTTGCAATTTCAATTTCAATTTCTGTTTGGCATTTAATTCCAGTTTCTGTTTCCAGTTTCAATTTCTGTTTCTGTGTTGCAATTTCAATTTCAGTTTCTATTTTACAATTTTAATTCCAGTTTCTGTTTTCAGTTTCTATTTTGCATTTCAATTTCTGTTTCTGTTTTGAAATTTAAATTTTAGTTTCTGTTTTGCATTTCAATTTCAGTTTCTGTTTTGCATTTAATGTCAATTTCTGTTTTCTGTATTTTACTATTTTTGAATTTTAAGATTTACAATTCCCCAATGTTAAATTGTATTTGGAAGGAGTATGAAACAATGAACATAAATGGAGGTGTGTTCTTGGATTGATACCTAGGTTAACCCTATACTACATTAGGGGAAAACTTAGTATTTTGATAATTTCACAAGCGACAGTGGGGTTATGTCATCTATATCAAAGAGGACATTATTCTAACAAATTGGTTTTGGCATACTTGGACTAGTCATATCATATTCAACTTCTGATTTAAAAGCAAAGGAAGTTTCATAAAAAAACCACATTTCTCGAGACAAAAATTTGTCTACATTGAATATCATACAACAAGTATCCTTTAGTCCCATCTTTGTATCCAATAAAAACAGTTTTTGTAGCCCTTGGGGATAATTTGGTTCGACCATGTTCCAAAGTGGTTGAGTAAGCCAAACAACCCAAAACTCTTGAGTGATTTAAGTCAGGTTGTTGTTTATAAAGAATAGTATAAGGACATTGATTTTGCAGCAAAGGTGTAGGCAATCTATTAATGAGATGAACCGAATGAATGACAGCATAAGACCAAAGAGATTTTGGTAAATTAGCTTGAAACATCAAAGCCCTAGCAACATTCATGATATGCTGATGCTTTCGCTCAGCAATACCATTTTGTTGAGGTGTTTCAACACATGTAGTTTGATAAGAAATTTCTTTTGCAAGATAAAAGTATGTCATAAAAAATTCTGGTCCATTATCACTTCGGATTGCCTTAAGCTTTGCATTAAATTGTGTTTCAATGTAATTAACAAAATTCTTTAAGTGATCTCTGGTTTCACTTTTATGTTTCATTAATTTAATCTAAGTAAACCGTGAAAAATCATCAATGATGGTTAAAAAATATTTATAACCCGTAATAGAGGTGGTGGAACATGGTCCCCAAATATCAACATGTAAGATCAAATATTTGCATTGATTTAGTTGTACTAGAAACAAAAGGGAGCTTCCTTTGTCTAGCAAATTGGCATATATTAGAAGCATATGAATTTTGGAAGGTTACTACAGGAAACTGTGTAGATAATAACTTTAATTTGGAATCTGAAACATGACCAAGTCATAGATGCCAAAGCCTAGGACTAACAACAGTATTGCAGGCACAAAGGGAATGGGTTGAATTGATAGTAAGAGGATTAGCTACTTGAGACATTAGCACGTACAGTCCCTGGAGCTGCTTAGCTATACCAATTGTCTTCCGGTTGAGGGTCTGCTTAATAAAACAAAAGGCAGAGTTAAAAATAAGATAACAGTTGGAGTCAGAACTAAGTTTTGTAGTAGATATTAAATTAACCTTGAAGTCAGGAGTACATGACATTTTTCAAGGGTAAAAGGGGCACAGTACCATAAATCTTTGCATGAGTTTTCGACCCATCAGGTAAGGTAATGAGAATAGGTGAAATTTCAGAAAAAGTGAGAAAGTTTGCAAGGTTAAAAGTTATGTGATCAGAGACTCCTGTATCAATGAGCCATTGGTCACATTGTATACCTGCGGAAGAAGACAAATGAGTGTGCAAAGCTGTGGTGTGGACAAGATTAGAAAGATGGGAAGAACTGTAGCTATCTAAGTTGGACTGTTGAAGCAAGCTAAGAAAACCAACCTTGATATTGCTCTTGTGTAAAACCAGAACCTGAGGCAATAATCCCTGACTGGGTTTGAGGTCCCTTTTTCCGTGGCATAATTGTCATTGGAAGTGACAACATTGGCATTTCTTTGTCTCGGCTTGTAGCTAGGAGGAAACCCATGTATTTTTAGCCTAAGACTCTTGAATCTTTCCTCGAGATGGCAGTAATGGTCTTTCTTATCGATTACAAGGCAGGCCGGAGGTCGACTACCTAACAAAAAAGATTTTTTATTATGCTTTACTAGGCTTCTAAATATCTATCAAGACAAATGAGGCAATAACGGCCTAAGGGAGATGAGAATGGGAGCTTTGAAAATATATATATATATATATATTAGTTTATATTTGGTTATGAAACTTAAAACTATATTACTTTTTGAATGTTCACTCATGGTTTTGTTCTTCATTGATCATTTTTTTGTCTATGTGAATGACATCATCCTAGTAGACCTTAATTCTTCTTGTATTAACGATGTAAATATAACATTGAGTTCCTTGTTAAAGCTGAAGACCCTTAGTTCTCTCATATACTTCTTAGGCTTGGAAATTGCGAGATTCAACAAGGGTATTTCTTTATGTTATAGAAAACTTTAAATTTGCTTGATAATATTGATTTCTTAGGTAGAAAATCAACTAAACTACCTATGGATCCCTTCAAACTTAGCCTCAATGATGGTAACCCTGTTGAGGATCCCTTTGTATTTAGAAGATTAATTAAAGACTTCATATTTGACCATTTTCAGGCCAGATATTACCTTATCTACCAAACAAGGTATTGTCTGTGTCCAAGTTTTTAGTAAAATAAAAATATTTTGCCTTATCTTCATTAGCTATAGTAAAGTAGTTTGGCTACAATGATTAATCAAACATTTTAAAGTTTCAATTGATACAATTATGTTCTTCTACGACAACAAGTATGTCACGCACCTTGCTTCTAATTCGTCTCACTATAAGAGGTTCAAACATATAAATATTGACTGTCTCTTTATTCAAAAACTTGTTCAAAAGCAATTCTCTACTTTCATTCTTGTCAAAAGCGAGCTATCAAAATAATTAATATATTCACACGGGTCTTCTAGCTACTGCCTTCATTTGTTTCATCAATCAAGGTAGATGTCCATATCATCTTTGCCATGGAAATGAGGAAGGTCAATCTTGGTTTCCTTGGGTTGTGGCTCCACTTTATGCCTTCTGAAAGGGGGTGGTTGATAATATTCATTTATTCTTAAACTAATCTCAAACATGTCCCTATAAGTTTCAGATGACTTCTTATTTTGAGAAGGATGACTCCTATCTTATAAGATTTTATTTTATTTTTAACTTTTTCCTACTTTTTGTTTTAAAATCCTAAGTTCTTCCTCAATAATGACAAGGTTTGCTTCTCTTTCAATATTTTCTTTTTCTTTTTGTAAAATTTCTTGCCTTTGCCATAGTTTTAGTGACTTAAGTTCTCTTGCAATTCGTGAAAAACTTTTGGAAGAGGTACTTGAGTCACTACCAATATGTAGGGAAGTTTTCTTAGACATTTCAAAACAAAATTTTGTTTTAAATTAAACTAATTGAAAAAGAATATCTTCTTAAAAGTTGGATAGCTAGTGCACCTGGTAGTTCCTAGAAAAGAGAGATAGATCATAAGTGGACTCTCTTAAACATGCACCAAACTACTTGTACTTTTAAGAGAACTTTCTAGAACATCTAGCTATTTCTTTTGAAATTATATCTAGACGTCCAAACGATAAAACAAAAAAAAAGCAATTCAAATTTTAAAAATAAAAGAATTAATAAACTAAAAGTAAAGTTTGAATTAAAGTAATCAATAAATGCTAGACGAACCCTAATGGTGAGGCTTACTAGCCCTTTGGAAGCTTGTAAGACACACTCACTGTCTACACACAATTATTATTACAAAACATAATCCTCTTAGGAGATGGAAATATACCAAAGATATTTCCAAGACACCTAAGGAAAAGGTCTTAAAAATAATTACAAATAAATGGAAATTCAAAAAGGCAATAATTAATAATGAATTAAATGCTAATGAATGATGCAATTATGGTCTCCGAAAACCTCCCCAAGTGCTTGGCCAAAAAGGATCTTATTTGAAACTCTCCCCCAAGTGTTTTCACTCCACTCCTTTTGGTTGCAATTCTTCTCTTGAGTAATCCAAAGGTCGATCTCCTCTTGCCAAGCCTACAACACCTAAGATGCTACCTTGTGAAATAGGTGCTCTTAAAGAAACAATCTCAACCACACAAGCACTTTATATCCAAGAGTAGAAGGGAATAAAGCAATAAAGGATCAATTTGAAAAGTTAAACCAAAATACGAGTGATATGACAATACTCCAAAGGAAAGGAAAGGAAAAAGTAGACAAGCAACAATTAAGACACAAAAAAAAAAAGAGCACTTCAAAAGAGAAACCTAAGAATGGAACTATAATAGATGAAAAAACCAAAATAAACTAAACCAAATGAGATAAGGAGAATACAAAGGAATTAGAAGATGATTAGGTTTTAGATTTTTTTGTTAGGTCCTTGCCATATTAGGTCACAATTTTCTTTTGTTTATAGGTAATGTCCGAGGTCCAAAGTCCAATAAGATTCTCCAATGCAAAGGTATGGTATTATAATCCAAGACTAAAGTCCAAAAGTCCTCCAATATTAGGATTTACGTGATTGTTGTATGGTCTTTATCATCATCCATTTTTTTTCTTATTTTTTTACTTTTTTCTTAAAATGTATTAGTTTCTTTGTTTTGATGTGAAGGAGATTATCTTTTAACAAATATAGAAAAAATATGAAACAACACCACTTAAACCACACACATCAAACACAGTTTTCCCTTTGCATAGACAAAATAAAGCTCATATTTTTTTTATCAATGGTCAAATAGCAAGCATATCATTAAAAGTCCAAAAATCAAGATACAACATCAAGACATAAAGGAAACCTAGACTACGAATTTGCTAATAACCTAATAGCAAATATGAACTCAACACATGCAAAACAAAAGGAACCAAAAGCTAATGAGAGACTGAATACAAGTACACTCAAATATAACAAAAACAAACGATTAAACTCAAGATTGATAACATGAAATGACTGCACATGACTTCTAGACAAAACATATGATCATAAAATTGTCAATGAGTCAAATCTAAAATGTTTTTACCACACAAAAATGAAAGAAGACTAAAAAAAGTACAAAACTCATGTGGATCTACCAATAGAAACCTAAACTAACCACAAAAGGAGGTTCAAAAGTAGAGTTGTAGTTTATAAACTGATTAAAATGATCAAGAAAAGAAAACAATAGGTAGAACATATCAAGACAAGCAAAATTTCAAGTATACAACTCAGATCAAGTAAAAACATAAAGATAGATTGGAGAACACTTATCTTTGAAGACAACCATGCTTTTATACCACTTGATGGAGCCTATGGTGTGGCTAGCTCCAAAGCCTCCATGGAAGATGAAGAGGCTGGCAGAAGCATGATGTATTTCGGTTCCAAATGAAGAGAAGAAAGGAATATTCGGTGGAATGGTGAGAAAGAAGTGTTTGTTTGGTGATAAAGGTGGATATGGAGTGTTGTTCGGTTGGTAGTCTCTAGAAGAGCTAGAGGAAAACCTAATCACAAGGAAGGTTCCTTGGTAGACCAAGCTAAGGGATAAGAAACCTTAGAAGACTTAAGAGAGGTATGCGGATATGTAAAATGACAGCATAACTTTACTCATTATCTAAAGTATCATACAAGGGAGTGGAGGTGTGCATTTATAAAGGAGGGAAGGTGAAGGGAGCAACCAAACCCTAAATCCCTCATTAAAGGTCAACCCCTAGAAAGTGCAAAGTGGTTGCACACTTGCCTCTGTGCTAGGTGCACCAATGAGAGCTTCTAGAAAGCTTCATGTAACCCTAGCCGCCTAAGGAGTGTGTGGTTGGGCTAGGTTTACCAATGCACACCGTTTTAGCTAAGCACACCTCTATTTTGTCACCTATACTACTGGTTTAGACTAAAAGTCCAAATAAATTGTTATGCACACCTTTGTTTTCCTATTTACACTTCTTTACTATGCACACCTCTACTTTCTTACATATACTTCTTTAATTGTCACATATGCAAATGGGCCAAAAATACAAGCCCAATCTTCTTGTATCTTCTTGGCCATGGCTAGCCCCTTTCTTAGAGGTCTTCCATCAATAATATTAGTGATTTCTAGGGTCATTACAAACAATGTCTCTTTTATTTTGTCTCTCTCTCTTTCACTCACTCTCACTTGAAGTTCTGATGTTTTGTTTTCTTTTACCCCACACTCTCCATCTTGATTTTGAGAGGCAAATATTTATAGGAAGCTTTGTAATTATTACCTGGTTGCATTGTGATTCTAGAGATAGAAGCAAGTCTTATCACGACATACTTATTTCTTTCTCACTCTCTCTTTTCTAAATATTTTTTTTCTATGTTATATTTTTATTTTATTTTTATAAATATTTTTTATTCAAAACACTAGTAAAATATTTAAAATTATCCAGAAATATTTTAAATGAGACAAATAGAGGAAGAAACAAATATATATATATATATTATACTTAATTTAAAAAATAGTTATTATTCATATATATATATATATATGCATACTCATATTTAGTTATTATAAAAAAATTTAAAATTAATAGTTTAAATAATACCACATATACAAGTTTATTTGTTATTTCTGATAATAAAAATAAAATATAATAATTAAATTAAAAATATACCATTTAATAAAATATAATCATTAAAAAGACACATATATACACTTAATAATTAAATGGTAGTATTTATATTGTTATTAAATTTAATATTTAATATATGCTTAATGTACACAAAGTTTATTATTATATTATTAAATATGATATATAGTTAAACGCCCGCACGTTTTATCTATGTATGCAACATAAACACAATAATATTAATAATTATATTTAGTATAATTAATATATAATTAATTATCCAACAGTGCACGTATTTAATACATTAAAAAGTATTAACGTGTGCATTTAAATAATATTTAATTATAAATTTACTTACATCCAATATTTTTATTTATTAAAATTAATGACATTATTAAATATAATATTTATGAGATTTCATTTTCTTCAAAAATTAATAAAAGCTTATTAAATATAATCTCATATATATAAAACATATTAATAAAATATAATTATCGCAAAATCACAACAATATGTATTTGATCTTTAAAAAATATTATTTATTATATTTATTAAGTATAATATAGGATTAAGATAATATAATTAATATTTTGCACATCGATATGTATGCATTAGTATTATTAAATATTATTAATATATACAATATTAATTTATTAGGAAAGTTATAATACCAAAGATGTGTAAAAAAATTCCTAAAGAATATTACAATAAAGATGAGAAACAAATATACTCATATTATATATTATATTAGTAATAAATTAACACATTATGTTATATCAAACATCTTCTTGGTCCACTAGTTTAACATTTTTCAATATAAATTCATTTAATATTCTATTCAAAATAATATGTTTTCTTCAAAAAAATTTTTTTCTTTATCCTACTACTCATGTCCATGTCAGTTTAGATAGATCCATAGAATTTTCAATCAACTTATCTCATTTACACCAACAACACTGTGAACTATCTTCATCCTACTAGTAAAATATTTACTTTTATCATCATTAGTTGAACTTTACTTATAGAAAGATTCTTAAAAATTGTATAAACAATTAGAAATTTTATATGTTTTACAGTATTCATTTTATTTTTTAAAAGTGTAAGTAAATTTATGATTATGTTGGTATATGTGATTGATGTAAATTGATTATGTTTGTAGGAAAAACTAACAACCTAGCAGAACATGCTAGATGATATGGTAAACATATTCTAGACTGAAGCTTCTCTGCAAAAGATTAATTACTGTGCAGACAGTGAATGGGTTATCCAAGTGAAAGAAAATATATGCTTAATCCTTTTATTCCAAGCTAGGACTTCAAATATTTATATATAAATGAGAGATTTGGAATGTGCCAACCCTGCGACTAGAGTATACAGTATTACAATTTAGACGTATGAGAATCTCTATCAGCATTTCTATGTTGTATTCCGCTCCATCTTCGTATATGCAGATCTCTTCATCGTGATTAGCATTATACTAATGCTATGCACTCTACTGCATATACTTTCCAAGGCATCATTTGCACTTCCAGATTTTGCATGGCCATAGGAAGCTAGTGTGCTGTTTTTGTTCTTAATCCTCTGATATGTAAGTTTCCCCAGCTAAATAAGTTATGACAGTATTTAGGCCTTTAGCAGGTTTATCAGAGCATGAATTGGTTTTTTCTTTGGGCATGGCTTCAATTGGCTCCTCCCTCATATATGTACTCTACCATATCTTCCACCAGCATAACTTCTCTTCTAATTATAACTTTTCTCCAACCTATTTCAATCACCCTTTAAGGCCCTGTTAAAGAAAGAGTAGTGGAGATTCTAATTTTTCTAAGTATCATTAATGTAATATTATTTATTATTCTACTTGTTCTTATTAAATGTAATTTTAACTTTTCAATGTAATGTTATTTATTAGTTTTCCTGTCGTATCATGTAAGAAAAAAATCTCAAATTTAATATTATTTTGACTTATATTAAATGTCATTTTAAATTTTTTGATCTAATATATATCAGTTAAAAGTTAGTTTTATAAAGTCATTTTTCAATCTATTTATTAGCTTTTTTAGTATATTGACAGATATTATTATGGGAAATAAATGGATTTTTTTCATTTATATCTATAATAATATTTTCTAGAATACTGTTATTTTGTTGCATTCTTTCTTGTTGGCATATTTCAAGACCAGAGTTTTATGGAGACCTACAGTTTTGATGATGAAGTTTTTTAGAAAGTTTCAATCAACATTAAAGACTTGTGTCATCTCACAAAGGAAGGTTGCTTGATAGGAAAGGAAAGGCATAAAGAGCATTCAAAGCTTTCAAGAGAGAAGATTGATGAAGATTTTCTCAAAGAGCTGAAGGAGCTAGAGTAGAAGGTTCTGTTTTGGGTGTTGGATAAAAAGAGTAAGTCATAAATCTCATTCAAGACCTTCCCAAACAAGAGAGCAAGGTGTTTTCTCGCAAAAACGTTTTTCTACGCTTTTAATCGATTACCATACGTAGATAATCGATTATTTAACTTAAAATTTGAATTAAAAATGTTTAACGAGCAAAATAATCGATTAAGTGTCTTTGATAATCGATTATATTGATTCTGGGTTAATATAATCGATTATGGCCTTAATCTAATCGATTATATCGGACGATATTTGTTTTCCAGTTTTTAAACATGATATAATCGATTAAGCTTTTAATATAATCGATTAAATGAGTGGTTTTTGCGAAATTAATTCTAAATCAACCTAAGAATGGAAACTTTGGAGCATTTTCGAATTATAAAATGAAAGAGAATGTCTTAGGTTTAACACATCCGAACAAACACAAAATATTCAAAGTGTTTCGCGCCTTAGCTTTTTCAAAGCCGCTTTCTCGCTTCTCTTCGCTTGATCAAGTCTTTGGAAGTGGTGATCATTGTGCTTAAGCTTTCTATCCAAAGACATTTCAGGTGTATTCTTTTACTCGTTTTCAGTAAAGGGAAAATTCATCCCTTGGATCTGTTCCAAGGGAGGTGTTTCATCTCTTGTGTGTCAAGAGAGGTGGGTTTCATCCTCAGTGTGTCTGGGGAGGTGTTTCATCCTCAGTGTGTGCTGGGGAGGTGTTTCATCCTCAGTGTGTCTGGGAGGTGTTTCATCCTTAGTGTGTCTGAGGAGGTGTTTCCGTTTATCTTTATTTGTTATTGCATGGATTGGTGTTTGTAATTTCAATTAAAGATAGTGGGGAAAATCATCACGGATTTGTGGTGGTTGGGAACTGGACGTAGGATTGACTTAATCCGAACCAGTATAAATCTCTGTGTTCTTTCTCTTTCTCTTTATCTTTTAATTGTGGATCATTATAACAATTGCTAATCCCAACAGCGTTAATCAAAGGATTGGAAAAATTCACATCCAAGTTTTTGAAAGTTTTTCAAAACCTGAAAATTTACTTGAAAGAGAAAATTTCTTTTAAAAACCCAATTCACGCCCCCCTCTTGGTTTTTACACTGCCGTCTTTATTTAACATTTCTGCCAAAGATGATGAATGATGAGGTTAATTTTATAAATTTGGTATGTTCTATTTATTTATTAGTTTTTTAGTTTGAGTGAATAAACCCAAAACATGCTTATAATAAGTGAGTGTTAGTGTGTCATCCTCCAATCTCTCCTTTATTTATGACTTTTATAAACTTGTTATAAAAATTATGAGAAGTACGGTTTGAATGGTTTCAGAGTTTCATTAATCCATGACTCACGGTTATGCAGAAGTTTGTTTATCAATAAGAAAAAATATATATAAAAAATAAACACTAAGAGTATCTTGATCCTTTTACCAAATACGGTTATACAGAAATTATCCCATAACTTATGTAATTCAGACTATTATTTTATTAAAGTTTTGTTGATAAATTTGATTTGATGATGTTGCTGAAACAGTTGATGATTAAATGGTGTTTCTGCAGTTTTGATTTGATGTCAGATTATCTTTAATTAGTTAGCTAATTCTGATATATTAGTTTGCTATTTTCATTAATACAGGAAATATACCAGGAATGTGTTTTAATGAATTAAGCTAACTATTTTGTTGTTTAGCTAACTATTTTGTTCCAGACTCTTCCAGTAGGACAAAATAGAATATCAGCTGTTGGAGTTTGTCTTTTTCTCTATAAATATAAGTCTCATGGGAGATTCAAAAAACGAGAAGAGAATAGAGAAGAGAGAATTATGAAAAAGCTATTACATTCTCACAAATTCATTGAAGAATTCAGTTTTAGAAAGAATCAAGAAAAGGGTCTTCACTAATGTATTTTGAATTTTGTTTTTCCCTGATTTTGGGATAGTTTTGTGAAATTACAAAATCTGTATTTCTGTGATTAGGGTGATCACTGTAGACTTGGTGTGATTCTAGTTTAGATTGAATTCTATAGTGTTTAGAATTTCATCTTTTTGGTTTTATTAGTCTTTAGAAGAGGGGTTCTTGTAAAGACTTGTTCAATTAGTGTTATTGTGATCTGTTAGTGTTACAGATTGAAACTGGATGTAGCTCTTGAAAAAAAGTGAACCAGTATAAATTCTTGTGCATTCTTTCTCTTCTTTAATCTTCTTTTATAATTTTCTGATATAAATAATCGGCTGTTTTCTGTAATAAGTAAACTAATATGTTCTTGACAGCAAAAATAAAATCTGATACTTGACAGAATTCGAATAAAATACTATATCAATTTATCCCTCCCCTTCTTGATATATCTCTGAATCTAACAAGTTTTAATTAAATTCAATAAAGTTGATATGTTAATATACATAGAATAGTTTCATTATTTTCTTTCCCTAAGCTTTAACATGTCGCATCATCTCGTATTCATCTAAGTTATGCTTTTGTTAATTAAACATGAACTTAATTATTGTTTTTAAACTTTTATTTCATTTTCATATACCAATTATTTCAATAACATGTACTTTTTTTTCAGATAATGAAAATTAATCCGTATATCCTTTTACTAATTTGCGTTCATATATATATATATATCACTTCTTTTATTGTTTTTACTGTTTTATGCTTTAGTTATCATAACAATGTAGTTATTCTTATAATGATCAATTTTATTTTATTTATATATGTTGAAATAGGAGGTTTTAGAAAAGAAGATTAAATAGAGTTTTAAATTCTTTCGTATGAATACATCAGACTGTTTACAAGATGATATGATAGACTAGACTGTCTATTATTAGAAGAGTCAACATAAGATCTTTGGATTGGTCCACTCAAAACTCAGAGGCTATGTTCAGTTTGTTGGGAAATAGAGGTAATTATGCGGAAGCAAAAAAATTTCCCTATGTCTGTGTAACATAAAATAGGCTTAAGGGAAAAAGGAATAAGAGACACACAAAAATACACAATATTTTTAATATGGAAAATCCATTCAATTTCAGAAGGAAAAATTACGGACCAAACCAATATAAGAATTCCACTATAAAAGTAGGATTACAAAAGGATCTCTCTTTCTAAGAGGATAATACACTAACTCACCCTTAGGATGACTTACAACAATCTCACCATAAAATGATGAAAACTATTTCTCTCTCTTAACTCACTACTACTCCTCTGTCTTTCCAATTCTCTCAAGACCCTTATTTATAGGAAAGGTTTTAGGTTTCTCTGGAGTGATAATGGATATTAAATGTTATTTTCCTTTTCAAGGATGAATGTACATCTCTTTAAGAGTCAGGGAAATAATTCCAAGACCTTGGAATAACCTATTTATTACTTCCCATGCATAGGAATTACATCCTTTAATTAAGGAGGGGTATATTTCCAACATTCTCCCCCTTCCTGACTTAATTCAAGCATCATTAGTCCTACTCCCTTGTAGCAATACAAGTGTTTCTTGACTGGAATTATCTTGGTTAACATGTAAAACCAATTATCATCTATGTGAACTTTCTCCAACTGTAATAAGCTATCATCCAAAGCTTTCCTTGTCCAATGATAGAGAACATCAATATGATTTGAATGGGAATGATATCTGGAATTCTTAGCTAAATGAATTGCACTTTGTTTGTCACAATACACTACAAAATTTTCTTGGTTGTGACCTAATTCACACTGGAAATTCTTCATCCATAGAGTCTCCTCGCAAGCTTCAAGTGCTGCAATGTACTATGCTTCAGTGGTTGATAAGGAAATACATTTTTGTAGCTCTGACTACCACAAAACAACTCCCCCTGCAAAAATAGTTACATATCCTGATGTGGATTTTCTTTCATCTACATCGCCTGCCATGTTAGAAGCAGTCTATGCTTCCAAAATGGATTTTCTAGTACAAAAACAAAAGCAATTCATAGTTCCCCTTAGATACCTTAGTATCCATTTGACAGAATTTCAATGTTCCTTACCAGGATTTGACAAGAATCGACTCACAACTCCAACTGCATAAGTAATATCTGGTCTTATACAATATTTGCATAAGTATTCATGTAAGTTATGCTTTTGTTGATTAAAAATGAACTTAATTACTGTTTTTAAACTTCTATTTTTTTTTCATCTACCATTTATTTCAATAACATGTATTTCTTTTCAAATAATGAAAATTAATCTGTATATCTTTCTACTAATTTGCATTTATATATATATATATCACTTTTTTTACCTTATACTTTAGTTATCATAACTATATTTTCAATTGAACGTTTTTTCTTAGTATAGATAGTTACTTTTACAATGATCAATTTAAATTTTATTTATATAATTTGAAATAGGAGGTTCTAGAAAGGGAGGTTGTAGAAGAGGAGATTCAATAGAGTTTTAGATTCTTTCGCGTGAACATACTGTTGGACTTGAAGACTTGGTTTCAAGTGGATTTGATGTCTCCAACCACCTTTGATGATGAAGAAGATGGTGCTTGAAAATGAAGATTGTGTCTTAGGTTTAGAGGGTCTTAGGTTGTGTGGTAAGATGCATTTCAATTAATCTTGGACTTAATCTTGGGTTTTAAAACGATTTGAAATGTTTTAAAAGGTTTTAAAATGTTTTCAAAGGTATTAATTGTTTTTTAACTGATTAAAAATATGATTTCAATAAGTTAAATTGTTCTTCATTTTTAAAGCTTTGTATTTGGGAAATTTTAGCTGACTATTTTTCATAATTTAACCAGTTGAAATTCTGGAGCCTTTGTTAAGAAATTCCAGTTTTCTGGAATAACTAGTTAAAACGGGTTTTCAACTGACTGATTTCAAGTTTCAGAAAAAGGGTGCTCTCTGGAAAATCCCTTTTAATGAAAACAACCGGTTAAATCGAGTTTTCAACTGACTATTTTCATCAGAATCAGTTTTAAAACACTGAAACAGTTTTGCTATAAATATCTTGAAATTCAAAGAACTCAGTGACGAATCATTTTCAGAAGAACCCACTGTGCAAGAACGTTTTCCTAATACTCTAAATCAATTTGCGAATCTCTCCAAGAAGTCCATGATCCAATGGAATAGCAAATTGATTCAAGATTTGCGTGCTCTGTTTTTCGTTCATAGCTGTTGCTCTGTTTTTCTGTACTGCACTGAATTTCCAGGTGAATTCAATCCAATTCTTTGTGTGTGTGTTAGCTGCGTGTGCGTCTCTTAATCTGGGTGATTAAGAGTTCTTGTAATAGGGTTTTACAAGTGTTTAGAGATCTTGTAGGGTTCAAGATCAGGTGCAACTTTCTGGTTTTCGTTTTTCATGTAGTGTTCATGTAAAAACTGATTTTTAGTGAATTGATTGGATTTGTGTGTTTAGGAAACTGGATGTAGCCTTTGTTGAAAGGTGAACCATTATAAATCTCCTGTGTTGTTCTTCTTTCCTTAATCTTTTACATTCGGCAATTGATATTTGAATTGTAATTGAATTGGATATATGATCAATTGATTAATAGCATTTCAAGAACTTATAAAAACTGGTTTTTCACCTTCATTCTGAAATTGGTTTTTCTTATTTGGCCTTTGAATTTCGAAAAACTTTAAGAGTTTAATTCACCCCCCCTCTTAAACTCAGCCATTTATTCCAACAATTGGTATCAAGAGCTGGTTCTTGAAAAATATTCAAGTTTTCTGAAAATTTTCAAACATGGCTGAAGGAAAATTACCTTTTGCAGAGGGTGCTTCTATAAACAGGCCACCAATGTTTTCAGGGGTAAACTATCCATTTTGGAAAGTTAGAATGAAGATTTTCATTGAATCAATTGATATAGGTATTTGGAATGCTATAGTCAATGGACTGTATATCCCTAAAGAAGAGAAACCATGGGAAAGTTTAAATGCTGATGAACAAAAGAAAGTGCAATATGATTGTAAAGCAAAGAACATCATAACATCTGCACTTAATCTTGATGAATTCTTTCGTGTTTCACAGTGTTCCAATGCTAAAGAAATGTGGGAAGTGTTGGAGGTAACACATGAAGGGACAACTGATGTTAAAAGAGCTAGAAAGCACACTTTAATCCAAGAGTATGAGATGTTTAGAATGCTGCCAAGAGAAACTGTTTCAGATGTGCAAAAGAGGTTTACACACATTGTAAATCATCTAATAGGCCTTGGAAAAGTGTTTGAGAAAGAGGAGCTGAACATAAAAGTGCTGACATGTTTGGATAGAAGTTAGCAACCCAAAGTACCAGCAATTTCTGAATCCAAGGACTTGACAACAATGAGTGTTGCTGCACTTTTTGGAAAGCTAATGGAGCATGAGCTTGAGCTGAATAGACTTGCTGAACAAGAAGATAGTGACAAGAAAAAGAAAGGGCTGGCCTTGAAGACTTTGGTTCACAAGGAGGAGAATAGTGAGGATGAAGGACATGGAGGAAGTGATGCAGAAAATCTGAACCTCTTAGTTAGAAAGTTCAACAAGTTCTTGAAATACAAGAACAAAGATTACAAGAACAAGAGGTATAATAAAAAATCTGATTTAGCTTCTTCTAACTTTACTTGTTTTTGGTTGTGGAAAACAGGGACATATTAAGGTTGAATGTCCTTACTCACAAAACAAAGAGAGGAATGGAGAAAAGAAGCATGAAAAATCATTCAAAACCAAGAAGGCTTACATAGCATGGGATGAGAATGATGTCTCCTCTAGTGATTCTTCAAGTGATGATGAAAAGGCCAATCTTTGCCTTATGGCTGATTGTGATACAGCAAGTAGTGTGTTCTTGAAGGCCAAGGAATCATTATGGTATCTAGACAGTGGCTATTCAAGGCACATGTATGATGACAAAAGGAAGTTTGTCAAACTCACCTTGAAAAATGGAGGTTTTGTCACATATGGAGATAATAACAAAGGGAAAATTCTAGGAAGTGGTGATGTTGGTAACATTTCTTCAATCCTCATTGAAAATGTGTTGTATGTTGAAGGTTTGAAGCATAATCTCCTTAGTATTAGCCAGTTATGTGATAAAAGATTTAGAATCACTTTTGAATCAAATCATTGAGAAAAATTCTGATAAAATCTGCATATTAGGAAAGAGAATTGAGAACATTTATATGCTTGATCTTGATCATATGTGTGCAACTAATCTTACATGTCTCATGTCTAAGGAAGATAGTTCATGGCTTTGGCATAGGAGAGCTGCACATATTAACATGAATCATTTGGAAAAACTGGTTTCAAAAGAACTTGTTTTAGGGATACCAAAACTGAAATTTGAGAAAGGTAAAATCTGTCATGCATGTCAAAAGGGAAAACAAACTAAAGTTTCTTTTAATCTGAAAATTTTTGTGTCTACTTCAAAACTTTTGGAATTGCTGCATTTAGATTTGTTTGGTCCATCTAGAACAATGAGTATTGGTGGAAACTATTATGCTTTAGTTATTGTTGATGACTTTTCTAGATTTACTTGGACTTTATTCCTTACAAATAAAAATGATGCATTTCATGCTTTTAAGAAACTTTCCAAGGTTTTACAAAATGAAAACAGCTGCAGTATAAGTGCTCTTAGAAGTGATCATGGAGGGGAATTTGAAAATGAAAAGTTCAATCATTTTTGTGAAAAATATGGGATTAAGCATAACTTTTCAGCACCTAGAACTCCTCAACAAAATGGTGTTGTTGAGAGGAAAAATAGATCACTTGAGGAACTTGCAAGGACTATGCTTAATGAATCAAATATTCCTAAGTATTTTTGGGCGGATGCAGTAAATACTGCATGTTACATAATAAATAGGGTTTTGATAAGACCTATTTTGAAGAAAACCCCTTATGAATTGTATAAAGGGAGAAAACCCAACATAGCACATCTTAGAGTGTTTGGCTGCAAGTGTTTTGTGTTAAATAATGGCAAAGAAAAACTTGGCAAATTTGATGCTAAAGCTAATGATGCATTGTTTTTAGGCTATTCTTCTCATAGCAAAGCATATAGGATCTATAACAAAAGACTAGCTATTATTGAGGAATCAATTCATGTTGTTTTTTATGAGACTAATGTGAAAAATGAAGGTGCAGTGAGTGGTGCAGGTGTAGGTGAAGAAAACTTAATTGAAGGTGTATCAACTGGACATATAGAAACTGATAAAGCTGCTGCAGGTGGAGTTTTAGCTGGTGAAAATCAGAAAGAACTGACTGAAATCCTGGCACCAGAACTAAAATCTGCAGAAAATGATCTACCTAAAGAATGGAGAGTACCTCGTAATCTATCCATTGAAAATGTGATAGGTGATGTTCAGAGAGGTGTTTCTACTAGAAGGTCTATGCATGATACATGTTTAACTGCTGCATTTGTTTCTCAAGTTGAGCCTAAATGTGTTGATGATGCATTATTAGATGAAAACTGGATTTTAGCAATGCAAGATGAACTGAACCAATTTAGAAGGAATGAGGTTTGGGAACTAGTCCCTTGCACACCTAATATGAATATAATTGGCACAAAGTGGGTGTTTAAAAATAAAATGAATGATCAAGGAATAATAACTAGAAACAAAGCTAGGCTTGTAGCTAAAGGATATAACCAAGAGGAAGGAATTGATTATGAAGAAACTTATGCTCCTGTTGCTAGGTTAGAAGCTGTTAGATTATTACTTGCTTTCTCATGCATGATTGGATTCAAACTTCATCAAATGGATGTGAAAAGTGGATTTTTGAATGGATATATAAATGAAGAAATTTATGTTTCACAACCATCTAGATTTGTTGATCACAAATTTCCTAACCATGTATATAAGCTCAAAAAGGCTCTTTATGGACTCAAGCAAGCTCCAAGATAATGGTATGAAAGGTTAAGTAACTTTCTTATCTCTCAAAACTTTGAAAGGGGCCAAGTTGATAAAACTTTGTTCCTTAGGAAGTCTTTGGACAGCATAATACTGGTGCAGGTTTATGTGGATGATATAATCTTTGGATCAACTAATGAGAAGCTTTGTGAAGAATTTGTGGCAGTTATGCAGGGGGAGTTTGAGATGTCAATGATGGGTGATCTAAACTTCTTCTTAGGTTTACAAGTCAAGCAATTGGATCATGGAACATTCCTTAATCAGTCAAAATATTGCAAAGAGCTGTTAAAGAAATATGAGATGGACAGCTGCAAAGAATCAAGCACACCCATGGCTACTAGACCTTGATGCGGATGAAAGTGGTAAACCGTTTGATTCCACTATATATAGAGGTTTGATAGGTTCTCTTTTATACCTAACTGCTAGTAGGCCAGATATAATGTTTAGTGTATGCATGTGTGCTAGATTTCAATCTAATCCTAAAGAATCACATTTTGCAATTGCCAAAAGAATCTTGAAATATCTAAAAGGAACTATTAATGTTGGTTTATGGTATCCTAAAGGTGCTTCTTTTAATCTAGTGGGCTATTCGGATGCTGACTTTACTGGATGTAAACTTGATAGAAAAAGCACTAGTGGAACTTGTCATCTATTAGGAAGTAGTCTAGTATCATGGCATAGCAAAAAGCAAGCTAGTGTGGCTTTGTCTACTCGAAGGCCGAGTATGTTGCAGCTGGGAGTCATTGTGCTCAAACTCTTTGGTTAAAACAACAGCTTTTTGATTATGGTTTGAAACTAGATCACATTCCTATTAGGTGCGACAATACAAGTGCTATCAACTTAACAAAAAATCCTATTTTGCACTCTAGAACAAAGCATATAGAAATAAGGCACCATTTCATTAGGGATCATGTTCAAAAAGGGGATTGCATAATTGAATTTGTTGACTCACATAACCAACTTGCTGATATTTTTACCAAACCACTCCCTAAAGATAGGTTTTTCCAATTAAGAAGTGAGTTGGGTGTTCTTGATGTTTCAAATGTGATATAGTTCATGTGTGTGATTCATTCTTGTTGTTATACATGCTGTTTTGTGTGTTTGAATGTTTAATTCTGCATAATTGTTGATTAGATGCAATGAGATTTGCATATTATATGATATAAATGAAATCTGCAATGATATTCAAAATTTTAGTTAGTTGTTTCACGGTCTTAATCAGTTGTTTTGCCTATTTTGAGGCTGCAGTAGAGGTGCAGTGATTTCTGTTCCTATTTTAGCCAGTTAATTGTCGATTTAGTCAGTTAATTTCATTAATCTGCATTAAATCTGTATCAAGATATCTGTTTTAATTAGCTATTTCTCACAAATCAACTGACTGAAATTATCTAGAATAATGTAAAACTTAAAACCAGAACGAATTTGCTGTTAAACTGCATTTATTCACATTCAATTGGTGCATTTAAGTTGATTAATTGAGAATTTTGCATCTGTTACATGATAAATAAAGCTGGTTAAAAGAATCTTGACTCCTGTTTTGTCTTGTAGTGCTTTTGCTTTGTTTTTAGCTGGTTTCTCTCTCCAAATTCGAATTTCATTCAACCAACTGAATGCTTTGGTCAAGTTTGTACCTGCTGCATATCTCTGCCCCATATATTCCATTTAATTGCTTATTTGACTGAATAATGCATTAATTTGTTAAAATCTAAAAATCTGAATTGATAAATACATGTGCGATGCATTGTTGCATTAGTATTCACTCTGCCCGTGCAAAACTCTGCATAATACATTGTCTATACTTTGTTTCTCTACACTTTCTATTTTCTACAATGGCATCTTCAAGCAACCCAAGGAAGAGATCCAAAACTGCTGGGTCATCTAAAAGTAAGGAACCTGAAATTCCAGCATCTCATTCTTATAGACATGGGTCTATTGAAGCATGGCTCGATGGTGATGAAGGGAGGATTGAGAAGTTTCAATCCCACATCAGTAGAAAGACTGTAAACCCACCAAAAGTTCTCAGTTTTCAGTGGCTGGAAGATGAAGCAATGGCTGACATTATAACCATGGTGCAGTATCAAGACCTGCAGAAATTTTTGGAGTTGAATGGGTTCATATACCCTGATTTAGTGAAAGTGTTTTATACAAATCTCAAACATGATGGGTCTGTTTTAACTTCCAAAGTGAAAGGAAAGGAAATGACCATAAACAACTCTGTTTGGAGAAGAGTGGGTGGCTTCAAAACTGATGGCATTGTTGTCAGCAGGGGTTTGTGTGGGTCCTTGGAGAATTTCAACAAAGTCCAGACATACAGGGAATGCTTAAGGAATCCTCAAGGGTCTGTTCGTGGATTTCAGGTTGGTGGATTAACCTTGATAGCTAGGATGCTCACATTTATCATCACATAGATGATCACTCCAAGGGGAAGCAATCATGCTACATTGAATGAAGGTGATCTTCTTCTAATTTTTTGTTTGATGAAATCTGTATGAATTAACTGGATACATATCATCAAGGATCACATGATGAAGCCCAAAAGGCTGCCTGATTATCGTCTCCCATATGCTGTGTTAATCTCAAAATTTCTTGAGTATTTTGGTGTGGACATAAGAGGTGAACAGAAAATCAACATAGGGAGATCCCATCAGCTGGACAATAGCTTTCTCTTCAAGTTTGGCTTTACTAAAAGCAATGGTGCATGGACTGCTGGACAAGAAGCTGGAAATGCAGAGACAAGTGCTGCTAGAGCTGGTGCTGGAGCTGGTGCTGATGAAGCTGGAAATGCAGAACCTGATGCAGAATGTTACTCAATGATGGGAGATATTGTTCCCTATGTTTCTCCAGTTGACCGTGGCACTCCACCCTCATTGTTTGAGCAAACTGTGTTGCAAAGGTTTGATTCAATTCAATCTCATCAAGAATACCATCACACTTACTGCATGAATCGGTTTGGGCGTATTGATCAAAGCATAGAAGACTTGCATGCCCAACTTGCACAAATACATATGGGATATAATGCTGCTGGTGGTGATGATGGTGGAGAAGATAATAACTAGTTTGATGTTGCTGAACCTGAGAAGTTGTCACTGTTGTTTGCTGCTAACATTGTTGTGTTGTTGTTGCTGCTGATTAAAGCCAAGTTGCCCTTGTTGCTTTAGTTTCTGTTAGTTTGTGTGTTGCTGTTCTTGTCTTTAATTGGGTCAAATTCCCATGTATCTTGAACAATTTTAAATTCACTGCATATGCTATGTTATCTTTTCTTGTGCTATTTGATGATTCCAAAGGGGGATAAATTGTTGAATGCATTGAAGGCACACATCATGAAGCACAGGTGAAAGGGGGAGACTTCTGCTTCTGCGCGCTCTGCTATCTGCTATGCTCTGCTGCTGCTGCTATGAAAAATGGTGTTGTAGTATTTTCTGAATTGCTACTATATTTCCTTACCACCATACTGTTCTGCTGTTTTTGTGTTTTATGCAGGACTCTTACATTCTTCAAAGACAATGAATGCATCAAGTGGTTGTCGTCATCAAATAGGGGGAGTGATCGATGCCGTACTCGGTCAAATAAAAAACAATTAAATGTAGTACTAGAAGTGACTCCTAGGTCGTCTCTCAAGGACCGATTTTCACTGTCAAAAGATTGAACATGCAATGTGTAATGGGGGGGGGAGGTTTTGGACAGATAACAGTTAATTAAAATATAGCAGACAAACAACAAATTAATTGCAGTAATTAAAATAGGCAAGACTCTTGAACACAATGCATCTCTGACATCCTTGGCTTACAACAGATTATCATTTCGTTTAATCCTTGTTCGGTCTAGATTAACCAACTAAGCAAAAGTTAACCCAAGACTTCCCTACACGAATTAAGCAAACGTGAACCTTGTAAGGTCTCCCTCCGCAGGATTAAGCATCCTCCAGAATAGAGACTTCACATTGGAGAATCAAACGTACAAAGCCAAAAAAACGCACAGAACCTCCATCAGTGAGTGCATCATGCCCAAGAGCCCCACCCTGGGGTTTTAGCCTTCCATTAACTCAGAAAACTGAAAATGCATTGCAGAAACGTAAACGGAAATTGAAATTGAAAACGAAAATGAAATTGAAAACGTAAAACGAAATAGAAAGCGGAAAACGAAATAGAAAGCGGAAAACGAAATAGGAAGCGGAAAACGAAAATTGCAGAATAGAAACGCAAATGAATTGAAGAACAAAACTGGAATTTTTAAACAGTAAACGAAATGTGAACTAAAAACTAAAACAAAACATAAACTGGTCTCTCTAGCTGAAAGGAAAAACGTAAACCCTAATTGATTCTACTGCCGTTGCTGCCGTCTCTACTCCTTCCTCAGTTGCCCTACTTGTAGCTGCATTGCATGGGCACGAAAACCTAGACCCATTGGGCCCAAAATCCAAATAGTGACGTGGCAGCTCCTCTTGAAGTCCATGAATTAATTCCAAGCCCAAAATAATTTTAAACTGCCCTGAAAATAAAAAAATTGGAATAATTAAACTTAGAAAATTCAAATTAATTAAAATATGAATTTCTGGTCCAAATATAGCCCTAATAGAAATTAGTACAAAATATAAACAATTAAGCAAAAATTAGAGATGAAAACAAGTACAGAAAGGTAAGAAAATAAGGGAAAATAATGACTCATCAGGGAGTTTGTTGGACTTGAAGACTTGGTTTCAAGTGGATTTGATGTCTCCAACCACCTTTGATGATGAAGAAGATGGTGCTTGAAGAATGAAGATTGTGTCTTAGGTTTAGAGGGTCTTCGGTTGTGTGGTAAGATGCATTTCAATTAATCTTGGACTTAATCTTGGGTTTTAAAATGATTTGAAATGTTTTAAAAGGTTTTAAAATGTTTTCAAAGGTATTAACAATTTTTAACTGATTAAAAATCTGATTTCAATCAGTTAAACTATTCTTCGTTTTTAAAGCTTTGTATTTGGGAAATTTTAGCTGACTGTTTTTCAGAATTTAACCAGTTTAAATTCTGGAGCCTTTGTTAAGAAATTCCAGTTTTCTGGAATAGCTAGTTAAAACGGGTTTTCAACTAACTAATTTCAAGTTTCAGAAAAAGGGTGCTCTCTGGAAAATCCCTTTTAATGAAAACAACCGGTTAAATCAAGTTTTCAACCGACTATTTTCATCAGAATCAGTTTTAAAACACTGAAACAGTTTTGCTATAAATATCTTGAAATTCAAAGAACTCAGTGACGAATCATTTTCAGAAGAACCCACTGTGCAAGAACGTTTTCCTAATACTCTAAATCAATTTGCGAATCTCTCCAAGAAGTCCAAGATCCAATTGAATAGCGAATTGATTCAAGATTTGCGTGCTTTGTTTTTCGTTCATAGCTGTTGCTCTGTTTTTCTATACTGCACTGAATTTCCAGGTGAATTCAATCCAATTCTTTGTGTGTGTGTTAGCTGCTTGTGCGTCTCTTAATCTGGGTGATTAAGGGTTCTTGTAATAGGGTTTTACAAGTGTTTAGAGATCTTGTAGGGTTAAAGATCAGGTGCAGCTTTCTGGTTTTCGTTTTTCATGTAGTGTTCATGTAAAAATTGATTTTTAGTGAATTGATTGGATTTGTGTGTTTAGGAAACTGGATGTAGCCTTTGTTGAAAGGTGAACCAGTATAAATCTCCTTGTTGTTCTTCTTTCCTTAGTCTTTTACATTCGGCAATTGATATTTGAATTGTAATTGAATTGGATATATGATCAATTGATTAACAGCATTTCAAGAACTTATAAAAACTGGTTTTTCACCTTCATTCTGAAACTGGTTTTTCTTATTTGGCCTTTGAATTTCGAAAACTTTAAGAGTTTAATTCACCCCCCTCTTAAACTCAGCCATTTATTCCAACACATACTAGACTGTTTATTAGATAATATGATAGACTAGACCATTTAACACTAAAAGAGGCAACACAAGACTTTTATACTGGTTTACCCAAAACTCACAGACTATGTCCTATTCTCCCTTTAAGAATTCTTTTTAAGAGGTTCCACTAATCAAACAAATGATTATAAACGAGTACACAAATGACTTCTGGTTACCTCCCCCTAAGATTAAGACCTAAGAAAAAAAGATAAAGAATCTCTCTTACAACATATGAGAGTACAATTTCAGCTTATTAGGTATCGCTCAAGATATTACAAGAATTTTCGCTCACACCCACTTATAACTACTAGATGTTTTACTTTAACATCTTGTATGCTTTAATTGCTTTTTGGTCTTATGTTATTGTCTTCAGCTTTCATTCTTCAAGTCTTCTTATAACATTCGCAAATCCAAACGTTGCTTGAAGCTTTAATTTTCTTTTCAATTCTTCCTTAATGTGCAGTTTGCATAATCAGTGATATCTGGAATTCTTCTTGCGTAGCAGAATCTACATTCTTAGAGCTGTTAGACGCTTGATTAGGAAAAAGGTAATGTTTTTCAAAACTCGTTGACCAATTCTTGAAAGAAAACAATTCAAACAAATACAAATAATATCACATTGAATTCATGCATTATCTTTTGTTTCCTTCATTCTTTGATTTGAATGTTGTGTATTAATTTCAAATACTTTCTTATTTCGTAATTGATTTAAAATGATTTTATTTCAAAGAACTCGTTATCAATTTTGAATATAAATTTCCAGTGTGATTCGACTTGGTTATTTTAGATTATATGAAGTTCATACTAGTAGACCATGTGATAGGCTTAGTAGATACCTACTAGGGTCTTAAGACTTGCTTTGAGAAATAGCTGCATGAACTAAATGTGTTAGATGATTCAGAAGCTTGAGATAATACATTGTTTTTATCATTAAAACATCTCATACTCCAGAGTTTAGGGGTGTTAAACTATCTAGCGTTACAACACTGTTAGATCGTCCAAAGATGCTAGACTGTCTAGTGCTCCAACAATATAAAGATTGTTAAAAATTGTACAAACAACTATAAAGTCTTTTATGCATTATAACATTTATTTTATTTTTTAAAAATATATGTAAATTATGACTATTTCCATAAAATATTATCTTAATATGTTCCAATTATATTTGTAGAAGTGAACAATCTAGATGCGCATGGTAGTGCATATGTTGAATGTACAAAAACAAATTAACCATGTTTTCAAAAAACTTAATTACTCTGTAGACATCCTATTAGTTTGACAAAAAATTATTGGTAAAGTATGGTAAAATCACTATGAATGGATTCTGCAAGTGAAAAAAGATATGTTAGGATAAAAAGAAGGTTGAGAAGAGATTCTAGATTTATAAGTATTAGTTTTAATGTAATATTATTATGTAAAAACAAGATTTTAGTAATTTGATATATCAAGAATAATTTAAGATACATATCTCGATCATTTTAAATGTGGAAGTTAAAAAATGAACATTGAGTCATTGTTGCACGTTTCTTATTTCCAAACCTTTGCTCTCGATATACAATGGTGTTGTATAATAAAGAGGAGAGTAGGATCATTGACTAGAAAACATTCAAATTATAGAACAACAAACCATCATGGAGTTAAAGAAGTTTCAAAAATCTGCGGAAAAATATGACACCATATATGCACGTATCTTCATAATGGATTGAATTTTCATACAATAATGGACCACATTCATCAAAGAACTTAATTTGTATCAATTCCAAGAAAAACACATATGCAGCACATGCAGAAAAATATCAAATATGCGATGGTTGGTGTAACTATTCAACAACTATTTTCAACATTCTCTCATTTGATCCATTTATCCAATTGTCAATCAGAAACAAAATATATGAATCATGGTGATAAGTCTTCTAATAATGAGTATTACCTCCCATGTATCAAAATATATTAAGTCTCTCATTATAAACTCTTAACTCTCATAAATAAATTATATGTGTATTCTAGATTACAAAAATAATTTTTTCTCAAAATAAACAAAAATATAAATAAATAAATAAGAAAACATCAAATTGAATAAGAGTTTTTTTAAAATAAAAGTATTTACAATAATTTTCATATCATGGAACCAAGTTCCATTGATATTAGATTATCCTAAACTTTTTTGATAGCGTGTCTTTCATCAAAATATTTGTAATCATCAACTTAATGCTAATGTACTTAATAACTATTTTTTTAACACATTTTCTTATAGCAAGATATAATGTTAGTGTATTTATTTTAAAAATCACTCTTATTATTCTTAGCCATATAAAAACAGTTGGATCTAAATCCAATTACAGTAAAGAAACAAACATAGGAGAATGGAAACAACTGTAGCTGGTTTTTGAGATATGCCTGGAAAAGCTTTTATAAAGGATTGTGCATGGAAGAAAACTAAAGTTGTTTTGAAACACTTTTAATTGTAACACGGTTGGATATCATATGCTGAAGGTGCACACGTCATCCAAGCCTACAAGAGCTGTTCACATGGTGGCCCTGCTATCCTGCATAACTTCTTTCACTAAAAACATACTCATTTATTTATATGTTCTTTAATGTAATTGACTATTTTGTCCTACTATTCTCAATTCTTTAAAGATATAATTGCACAAACTCATTATAAATATTATTTATATATATTTTTATAAAAGAAACCAGCAACGTGAGTGTAGAGCACGAGAGTTAGCGAAAGACATACGAGTTAGGTTTTACAATATTTTAAACTATTTTTCTACAAGAAATTTTTCTTCTTTAATTCCAACATATTTTAAAAGATGAATTAAGTTTTCTTCTTTAACTGAAATGACACTTATTAACTAAGTAGAAAAATATTACTAAAATGCATTGAAAATTAAAATGGCACTAATTTCTTTTTCTTACATCATATTATATATTATGGAAAAAATAGTAGTATATTGAAAAGTTAAAATTACATTATTTTAAAATTTATTTGTTCATCTGATGCAAATCATCAATGAAATGTTTCTTCTATTTCTCATTAACCCTTTCCATGGAAGGTCTTTCCAATCTTCTTTCATCTTCATTTCTCTCCAATCTCCTTTAAACCCTCATTTAATCCATTCTGCATTCTACAAACAATTCCTTGTGAAATTGCTGAGATCCTTCAATTCACATTCAAAATTACCAAACTTTTAGAGTTCTCCAGTTCCTTTTCAGAGTGTCCTTGCAGCTCATGTATCAGGTTTGAGCTCTATTCTTTTGTTTGTTGTTCCTACACAAATAACCGATTTACAACATAATGATTAAGACCATCTAATCATCACTTACATATACTTCTTTTAAATCGCTAAATAAATGTTGTAAAATAGTAGGCATACTTCATATATCACTATAAACTGATATGTTCTATAAAACAAATGTCTTTTGGTTTAATAACTAAGAATAAAGCAAGAAACATGTACAAGAGAAAAGCAGAAATATGCATAGAGACTTACAAAGATTTTGAATAAGATTAATGAAAAATAAAGTACCTTTGGTATTTCCTTGATTTAATGTTATGATCAATATCAACCTTCTCTCAAAACTATATATTTTGTCGTTGTCATTATCTTTGCTTATGTTCTGGCTGGTCATTTGACACCTTCGTTGGGAATTTTGTGAATCTTCACTGTATATATAGATGCAAAGTGAAGAGTAGGTCAAATAAAACAGATGGAAATTAATTAAATATTTTTATTAACTTTTTAAAATCAAATAATAATTATGATTATTAACTCATCATTTAATACTTCAGTTGATAACTTTATCAATCTTCGCTGTAAGCATTCATTGTTAAATCATTATTTATTATTATGTTTATTAAATTTAATAAAATTTCATAGGTTCTCTTTTAGTGGTCTATCTTTTAATAAAAAAATGTTTTAAACCTTTTTTTAAATTCAAGATAACATTATCTTTTTCTTTTAATTATGCCCTTAATTTAATTAATGTGAAAAAAAATAGTTATAATAATGGAAAGAGAAAATATAATAATTCATAAATATACAATAAAATAAGAAAACAGAAATGGGTAAATAGGTAATTCAGTTAAAATTGCATTAAGAATATAAAAAATTAAATATTTTCCATGATTTTGATAAAAAAAACTTAATTTTTATTATTAAAGCTAAGTATTTCAACTGAAGTTTACGGATAATCTGTATAACTGACAACCTGCGTAGCTGTAGACTTAAATTTTTAGACAAATTTTTAATATGGATTTTTTTATACACGAATTGTACAACTCGTGGATTAAATAGTTTTTACTCGCAGTTTATGTAGACTATGCAATTTGTATTACCAAATATAATTGAATCCAAAATATCATACTTCTTACTTCTTTAGGTTATTACAAAATCTAATTCAATAAAAAAATATAATACTTTTTACTTCTATTAGTTGTAATCAAGTACAATTCAATTTAACTATTTTTTTACTTTTATTGGTTGTTCATTATTTAATGAATTGAGTAAATAGTTATTATATAAATAATTGTTAAAAATTATTGTTATACTAACAAATTTTTTATATTACAAATTTATGTGAATATGGACATAAATGAATGAACTCTTTCATATATTCAACTAAATAGACTAGATAAAAAATTAATATTATACACACTTTATTAATGTAGAATTAATATAAATGTTAAATAAAATTTTTACTATATTTATTAACTACAATTTTGTAATTAATATCCTACTGTTTATATTACGCGTACTTATTTATTTTATACATTTAGCACACATCTATACTAGTATTAATATTTATATTTATTAAATATACTACTTCTATTTTTAAACAAATATTGTTTTAGAATAAAAATTTTGTTTCTTTTTATTTTTTATTTGTTATTTGTAAATTTTAATATTGTATTAATTATTTTTTATTAATTGTATTTTTATTTTAAAAAATAATTAATTATTCTTTTAATGGACTTTAAATGATTCCTAAATCCTAAATCTTAAACTCTAAACCTTAAAATATTAAACTTTAGCATAGTAACAAAATTTTTCTAAGCTAAATTGTTTTATTTGCTGTGATAGTTGTTAAAATATTAAACTTTAGCATAATAACAACATCTCATATATTTGAATACCAACGAAAGACTACAATGCCAAATGGAAAGACATACTTTATTATTCTATTTTCTTAGTCTAAACTTCGTAACAAATCACTATTAGAGTTAGTTTTGAAAATTTTCATTCTTCTACTTCATAACCAAAGTCAAGACAAAAACATGGAAAGTAAAAGATATGGCAACAAATTTTTAAATAAGTTCATTCTTTCCATACTGCAAAAAGTTATGTTAGTGGTGATAATTTTAATATGGCAGTTTTGAAAAATTGTCATAAGTTATTGTATAATGTTTAAATTTTATAACTATTATATTTTGTATTCAAAGTATGATATTTATAAGAATCATTTAATAAGTATTTTTTTTTCTCATATTTTTCATTTCTTCCATCTCAATCATTTTTTTCCTGAATTATTTCTTTTTAATTTTCATTCTTTCCTTTGAAAACTTTTTTTTCCACTCTAATAAAAAAATACTTTTCAACAAAAATAAAAATTACAAACTCATTATACTCTCACTTTCTGCACTGAGACTCCATTTCATTCACTCTCACTCTCATATTGAAATCTTGAAACCATTTGGTTCACTCTCACATTCACTCTCCACTATAAGAAAATTAGTATTTCCCAACGGATTATTATTGACAAATGTATTTTTATCGGTAAAATTGCGTTATTGACAAAAAATTACCGATGGATACGTTATTCTATGTACGAATAGTATTATCGATGCATATATCTATCAATAAAGTGAGCATAAAAAACATTATATTTCATTTATCATTTTGTACTCTTTTGTCGATAATTTCCATTGGTAATTTAGTTTATTGTCCTTCCGTCAGTAAATTTCAAAGGTAATGTAATTTAGTTTTTTTTGTAAAATTGCATTACTAACAAAAAATTATCGACAAATATGTTATTCTATGTACGAATGGTATTACCAACAAATATATCCGTTGGTAAAGTGAGCACAAAAAAATCTTATATTTCATTTATTCTTTTATACTCCTTTGTTGTTAATTTAATATATTTTGCATTTATTTGTAAATTTCATTGGTAATGTAATATTATATTATTGATGGATTTTTACTGATAGAATAAAATTCATCGATTAATCGTAAAAATTAGGTTAGTTATAACTCATCTTCTCTTTTGCAAAACAAAACATCAATTTTGCAAAAGTGGTAGCAACAACGGACCAAAAAAGTCCTTTCTTTGGAACCCCACCCATGACATCATCAAATGTAACATTCCAATATAATACCTTTGAAAATTCGATATAATGAAATATGTTATGATAATTCTAAATATTATATTAGATTTTTGGGTATTATATATATAAAAAATTGTATTATACTGAGCCGAGATCATCTTGACAGTTGGATAAAGGAATGATCCATCTCGATCGGCAGTTAAGGAGCTCTCTAGCCCTATGTTGTAGGTAAAATTGGCACTGATAAAGCAAGTATTGACATAATTGGTCATTAGAATACTCCCTCATACTCTATTTAATGCATTTATTCTTTGTTAATAAAAGAGGTATGAAATCTAGTATTACATTGAAATGTTTCACGAAGACACATGAATCCGTAAGAAATTAATAAAGTTAATATTGGTTTAGGAAACACTAAAAATAAATAATATTAGCCTCTAGTGAATTGACTCTAACTTTTTACTTTTTAATATTTAAATCCTAAACTCTAAATAGATGCTAACATAAATAAATATTAAAATCAGTGAATATTAACATAAATAAATATTAAAAATATATTAAATTTATGTTTTTAATTTATTTTTTTAAAAAAATTAACCTTTTGCATCTCATTTAAATTACTAAGTCGATTTTAATAGGATTAGAGTTTGGGCGATACTATCATTTGAAAACTATTTGGTTGTTTTTTTTAAGTGAATGGTCATTCTAAAAATTTTGTGTTGTGCATGAAGTATTAATGTATGTGAGACTTTTTCAAGAGTATCCGAAACCAATTTCTCATTCCATTAATTTAAGAACCACATCATCAACACTACACATTCATGATTAATAATACATGAATTATCATCTGTTTACATTCGTCCAATAAAAAACAAAATAAAATGATGATTATGCCTTATCTTCTACGAATCTTTTAATATAAATATTTTTTAGTTTATATCATCTTTTACATTCAAGATACAAGGAAGGAAAGGAGTTACACGAAAGGAACGTTCTTGGGTAACTATTTTTTCCAATCATTTCTACTTCCTTCCAATATATCTCTCTCTTTAGTGGTTTTGAATCCAAGTTAATAGTTTTGAAATATACGGTTGGATTTCTTTTTATCCTTCCGCAACCTTCTTCTCTCGTTCACCGTTGCTACAACCACCTGAAACTGTCACTACTACAGAATTAGTAATTAACGTCGCCATTCTACGTCGGTTTAAATACAAACGACGTAGAACGTTTGATTTGACCATTCTACTTCGGTTATATATGTAAACCGACATAGAATTTTTTGAATTCTACATTCTACGTCGGTTAGTTGCAGAACCAACGTAGAATGTCAAAAGTACTACGTCAATTGTTGTCTTAACCGATGTAGAATGTAGAATTTAAAACATTCTACGTCGGTTATGGATTATAACCGACGTAGAAACCCCTTTAAAACCTATTCCCCCCTTTCCTTCCTCACTCTTCGTACTGTCTTCGACCTCAAGCTCTGCGATTGCGATCTCTGATCTTCGTTCTTCGCCTATCGCCGTCATCGCTGCCGCCACCACTGCACCCTGAAGAGTCGTTCCTTGCGCGTCGCCGTCGCGAAGAAGCTCCCTGTCGCCGCCGCCGCGAAGCTCCCTTCCTCCGCGAAGCTCCTTGCCGCCGCTGGAGCAAGTCGTCGCCGCTTGTGAACGGTGGTCCTTGCTGTGAAGGTCTTCTTCCTTGCCTTCCCTCAACCCTTTGCCGCCACCGCCACCGCTGTCGCCGCCAGGTTAGTCTGTTTTTTATTGTTTTTATTGTTTTTATTATTTTTTGTTTTGTAGAATATAGTGTTTGTATGATTAGGTTATTGAAATGCCTGTAGATGATTGTTCTGATGATCTGGCTGTGCCCGGCTTTATTTGATGTTGTTTATGTATTTGATTTTGTATAAAAATATGGATTTAGTCAAATAACAGAGGAAACTCTGCTGAAATTTCGTTATAATGAGTTTGTCTCTCTTATAGAGCAAACTCTACCAAATAATGTTATAGCAAACTCTGCTGATAATTTTGATTATAGTAATCAATGATATTAAATTCATTGATGACCGATAAGTTTTTTATTAACTCTTAATTATAGTCTAAAATCCGAAAATGAATCGAAGTTAGATGAATGTAAGTCGTATATTAGAAGAGTATGAGAATGGAGTTGAACAATTTTTGAGTTTTGCTGAACGAAATGGTCTAAAGATGAATGGAAAATTTTATTTTCCCTGTGTTAAGTGTGTTAATGGAAGAGTTCAAACCGTAGATATAATACGAGAACATCTAATCTGTGAGGGGATCATGAAAAATTATACTACATGGACATGGCACGGTCAACTTATTGATATTCCAGTAGTATCACAAACTGTGGAGGAGGAGGATGTCAGTATGGAAGATCGAATAGAGGATATGCTTCGTGATGTGGGTCGGGAGAGCTTTCTTCAAGCACATGCACCTGTATATGATAAATTGAAGACCGATTCAGAGACGCCTTTGTATCCTGGATGTACAACTTTCACACGATTGTCTTCTATATTAAGATTGGTGAATTTGAAGGAAAAGTTTGGTTGGAGTGATAAAAGTTTCAATGAATTGTTAGAACTTTTGAAAGAGATGCTTCCAGATGAAAACACATTGCCTAACCGTATGTATAAAGCAAAGAAGATACTTTGTCCAATGGGTTTAGAATATAAAAAGATACACGATTGTCCTAATGACTGTATTTTATACAGAAAAGAGTTTGAATCTCTTCAGAAGTGTCCAAAATGTGGTGTATCACGTTACAAAGTCAAGGATGGTGATGGTGATGGTGATGGTTTTGGTGAAGATAGTGATAAAAAGGGTCCTCCTGCAAAGGTTATATGGTATCTTCCAATAATTCCAAGGTTTAAGCGATTGTTTGCTAATGAAGAAGATTCAAAAAATCTCACATGGCATTCGAGTTGCAAAGAAGCGAGATGGACAACTTCGACATCCGGTGATTCTCCACGATGGAAGAAAATTGACCGTCTATTTCCAAGTTTTGGTAGTGATGCAAGAAACCTTAGACTTGGACTAGCTACAGATGGAATGAATCCTTTTGGTAACTTAAGCACTAACCACAGTTCATGGCCAGTTTTATTGGTGATCTACAATCTTCCACATTGGTTGTGCATGAAGCGGAAATATGTTATGCTATCTATGATGATTGCAGGTCCAAGACAGCCAGGAAATGACATAGATGTTTATTTAAGTCCTTTGATAGATGACTTAAGATTGTTGTGGGAGGAAGGAGTAGAGGTGTTTGATGCGTATCAACAGGAGAATTTCAAGTTACATGCAATGATATTTTGTACCATAAATGACTTTCTAGCATATGGTAACTTGAGTGGATACAGTGTCAAGGGTCATCATGCGTGTCCTATTTGTCAAGAAGATACAAGTTATCTGCAATTGAAACATGGGAAGAAGACAATTTATAATAAACACATAAAATTCCTTCCAGTTAACCACCCATACCGAAGATTGAAGAAAGTTTTTAACTGTTGTCAGGAGGATGAAATTGCTAAGTCACCGTTAACAGGTGAGGAAGTTTATGATCGAGTGAAAAACATAATTGTTGAATTTGGAAAGACCCAAAAGAAATCAACTGATAGGAGATCAATTTTTTTTGAACTTCCATAGTGGTGTCATCTAGATGTACGTCATTGTATTGATGTGATGCATGTTGAGAAGAATGTATGTGATAGTCTAATTGGCACACTTTTGAACATCAAAGGTAAGACAAAGGATGGAGTGAATACTCGTCAAGATCTTTGTGAATTGGGAATACGTCTGGAATTGCATCCAAGATCTAAAGGCAAGAGAACATATCTTCCACCAGCATGTCACACTTTGTCCAAAAAAGAGAACTAGTCTTCGTCGGTGCCTTCAGAGTATTATAGTTCCACAAGGATACTCTTCAAATATTAAGAGTCTTGTGTCAATGAAAGATCTTAAACTAATTGGGTTAAAGTCACATGACTGTCACGTTTTGATGCAACAACTCTTACCTGTAGCTATACGTGGCATACTCCCGAAGAATGTGAGAAATGAAATTATGCGTCTATGTTTTTTCTTCAACTCTATATGTGCCAAGGTAATTGATGAAAAATCATTAGATCAATTGGAAAATGAGGCAGCAATTATACTATGTCAATTGGAGATGTATTTTCCTCCATCATTTTTTGATATTATGGTTCACTTAACTGTTCATCTTGTAAGAGAGATACGGTTATGTGGCCAAGTTTATTTGCGGTGGATGTACCCAATTGAGCGATACATGAAGATCTTCAAAGGGTATACTAAGAATCCATACAGACCTAAAGCTTCTATAGTTGAAAGGGATATTGCAGAAGAAGCTACAGAGTTTTGTTCAGAATACTTGGCGGGTGTTCCTACAAGTCGACATGATGATAGGATAAATGGAAAGGGTACTCGTGGTATAAAAGTTCAAGCAAAGGATACTACTAAGTTGAGTCGAGCACACTTGTATATTTTGAATAATACGGATGAAGTTCTTCCTTACATATCTGCTCATCAATCAATGTTGAGGACCCAAAACCCCAAAATGGGTGAACGGTTGTTGGTGAAGGAGCATAACAACAAGTTTTTCAGTTGGTTTAGAAGCCAAATTTTTTCATATCAGCATGCATCTGATACATTGAAATGGCTAGCTCATGGACCAAAACATAACGTCATCACTTGGACTGGGTACGACATTAATAGATATTCCTTCTACACAAAGTCAAAAGATGACAATAGCACAATTCAAAATAGTGGAGTATCTATCGAGGCCACATCCATGCACTTTTCTAGTTCAAAGGATAAAAACCCCATCATGGCATCCATAAGTTACTTTGGAGTAATTGAGGAAATTTGGGAGGTTGACTACAGTAAATTTAGAGTTCCTCTATTTAAATGTGTTTGGGTTGATAGCAATACTGGTGTTCAAGTTGAAAAAATGGGTTTTACTACGATAGACCTTAAGAAGCTAGGTCATAAGGAAGAACCATTCATCATGGCATATCAAGCAAAACAAGTTTTTTATGTGACCGACCCATGTAACGATAGGTGGTCTGTGGTCCTTCAAGGCAAAGGGATTGATGTCAACCATGAAAATGAAGATGAGTCAGATGATTTCATTGTCATCCCCAATTCACCACGACTGCCTAGTAGTATTGAAGATGTAGAAGAGGATGTGGTCCATGCAACTCGTAATGATCATGATGAAGGGATATGGGAAAATTTAGTTGTCTAAGTATGTTTCTACTTGAACTTCTTTATGTATTTGTTTTATGTTTGTATATTTAAGATTTATATATTATATTGCTTTATATTTTCTTTACAAACACATGGCATCTCCTTCACCATCACCTCCCTCATCTCCTCCACCATCTCCTCCACCAAAGAAGACCAGGCAAGCTACACGATTAGTGAGCTTGACAGCCAGACACATGGCAGGAGAGAAGCTTAGTGTGTATGTTGATCCACACACTGGGAAGGTGTCTGGTCTGCATCATACCCAGTTCAGCAGCTACTTGGGTACCGTTGCACGGGAGAAGGTAATTCTAAGTTTATATTTCAAGTTTTTTTACATATTTACATATAATTCTTCTTTTCATCTAACTAATGATTATGTTTAGGTATCTATTTTGCATCCAGACTGGGATAATGTTGAGGACACGGTAAAGAATCTGATTTGGCAGGACATTCTGGTAAGTTTAAATTTATTCAATTGTGTTTTCTTGAATATTGATTTTTAATTTTGATGCTAATTATGTTTTATTTTTGCAGAAGTATTTTAATATTGAAAACTCGAAGGCAGTTAAGAAGAAGATTATGTCCACCATTGCAAAAATGTAGAGGCAGTTCAAGTCCACATTAACTACGAGATGGGTTTATCGTTGAGGATGTCGTTAGCAAGGACTTACTCCTTGCCAACGATATGGCATATCCGAGGAGGATTGGAGGAAATTTGTAGAGATTAGGACTGCCCAGAGTGGGAGGTATGAATTAATTTAAATTTATTAAGTTATTGTATTATATTCTAATATCAATTATTTTGCGGGAGAAAAGATTAAAGGCCAAGGAGATTCGGAAGAAGAATTTGACCCCCCATCGTCTGTCTCGTGGGGGCTATGGTCTCTTGGCTGAGAGAATGATGGACGAGAAGGCTGCACTCAGAGAAAAAGAAGCAGCCAGTTTTGGTATAAGCCAGGATGATCTCCCCCCACCATCTCCTCCTAAACGTCATGAAACTTGGAAGAGAGCTCATCAAAAGCCTTCCGGTGGGATGACATCTGAGGAGGCTCAAAAGATTGCAGATAGGATTGTAAGTTACTATTCCTTTTAACCCTAATATGATTAATTTGTTATACTTGTATATTTATATATATAATGTGTTAAATTTATTGTAGGATTCCTTGGAGGAGCAGGTGTACACGGGAACTTTCGTTCCATGTGGTCGTCGAGATATACTCGACCACTCGCTATTGGTAAAGATGAACACCCGGCCGTGTTCGGGTGTGGGGACCGTGTGGGTATTCGACATTATTTTGGGGCACCAGTCAAGAATACCCAGAGCTCAACAATTAATGAAGAAGAGTTGGAGAAGAAGCTCACAGTGAGGCGACACCGGTCATCGCAACACAGGTTCAGGAGCAGCTACTTAGCATGATTCCAGACTTGGCAGTTAGGATGGCATCTTCCCACCAACACGTTTAGCCATCTCCTCCATCTGTTGGCACAATGGGAAGTACTTCCACTAATGCTCGCTCCTATTCCGGCTTCTCCTGTTCGTCTGCTGCACTCTGCACTCGCACCGATAGGTAAAATCGTTATTTATTTTTCATATATGTCTTCATTACAAATGTAAATTGAAATATATCATGCATCCACAGGTCCATCTTTTGGGATGAAACAATGTGCCTTATTGGTGGAGGATGGGTTCCTTGAACCAAGATTGGTGGCCCTTGGTTCAGTTCAGGAAGGGGCTTCTACCATCCACAGTGTGCCTTTGCCACCTATTTTATTGAGAGTGGTGGTAGAAGAGATTCGAGATGCTGATGCTCGAGTCGTTGTGCCTACTGATGAGGTACAGGTGGTGGGACAGGCCCTTCACACATTCATTGCTTGGCCCCAACATTTAGTCAGACATGTTTCTAAAGAGGTATGTATGTAATTTTTTATGTTAATGACTTCTCAAAATGTTATTTCTGTACTAATCAGTATTGTTTTAAACATGTAGGATGTTCAGAAGCCTAAAAGTCGTGCTGCTTCTGAACATACTAAAGGAAAAGAAACAACTCTCCCAAAAAATCCAATTGTTGAGTTGATCCATGCCTCTGCAAAATATTATGACAACTCCTTTGATATTCACTGTGATGCTAGGAGATTTGGGATAGATAATGCAAGGTTCCCTCTCTACGTTTCATACGCTGACATTTCAAAGGTCACATTGGGTAATAGGGATCTCAACATCTCTATTTTACAACTTTGGACAATGTAAGTACATATTTATTATTATAATTTCAATTTCATTATTTAATATATAAGATGTTATTATTTTTCATTTTTAGGATGATGGATGAATTGGTCGAGGAGCGAGGAGCTTCGGATGTTTATAGATTTTTGAGCCTCGATCAATCCAACAAGCTGGAAATAGAAGGGAAGAAGTCCAAAGATATATCCAAAATTGGATCCTGACATCTAAAAGGCAGATATATCTTGGAGCTTATTTATTCCAGTAAGTCAATATAAGTTTATTATTGTTTTTATTGTGATTGAGTTATATTCTAAACATTTTATTTTTCTAGGCATCATTGGCAATTCTTCCTCATCGAGCGTCCGGAGAAGACGGTATACTCGGTTTTGTTCTTTGAATAAAAACCGGATACTCGATTTGAAGAATATTTTGAATAGGTAAGTATTTTAAAGTTTGTGTTTTCAAATATAAGTAATGTTCATATATTGACTAATAACTTCTCAACAGCGTTTTTAAGGTGTGCAGTACCATTGATGGAATGCACATAAGCAAAGCCACTAACCCACATTGGGAAATCCTACATGTAAGGTTACTTTTAATTCTCTAATATCACTATAATATTGAATATGTATTTTTCACAACTAATGACTTGTTTAATTGATTATAGGTTAATAGACAAACGGGTAGCCACGAATGTGGCTACTACGTAATGTATTGGATGTGGCTTACAGTTTTTGGGAATATCAGAGATACTTGGAGACAGGTTAGTCCTCCAAAACCCTATTCCTCCAAAACTCTATTTGTAAAGTTTCCTACTTTGTCATACTTAACATACTTTCATTTTGTTCCAGGTATTCAATGATACACAGCCCTTGCCTAGAGAGTCTATCGACCAAGTCAGAGAAAAATGGGCACAGAAGTTTTTAGACATTAGAAATAGGGAACAACAGTAGTAATTTTATTGTAAGTTTATTTATACAATTGTAATTATGTGTAAATAGATCAAATTTAAATAACTATTGAATATATATAACTCATTTGAAATGTTTTGAAATTTAGCTATTTGAAATGTATTATATATGAAATTGTGGCTGGTTTGCTGGTTTATTTGATATGCAGGTACTAAAATTTAGGGAAAATGAGAAAATTAGAAACTGTATTACAGTTTTAGCACAAACTTTCAATGTCGGTTGGACATATAACCGACGTAGAAAGTTTGCTCCACTTACAACGTCGGTTATACAATAACCGACGTTGTATGGTATGTGATATTCAACGTCGATTTACTTTGAACTGACATTGAAAATATTACTTTTAACGATGCCTTATTCAACGTCAATTTTGGGGCCGTCGTGAAATTATCCCCAGAACTGACGTGGAATGTGGTTCGTGTAGCAGTGTGTCAATTTTCTAACAGCATTGAGTATATGCATAGCTAAAAACTGCAATATAAATGAAATGCTTTTCTGGTTTAATAACTAAATATAACTTAACAATGAAAAGAAAAGTTTTTAATGTAATTAATCAAATATCTATGCATACAATACCTTTGGTATACTTCCTTGATTTGATTTCAAGATCAATCACATCACTCTTTGAGAAGTATATAAATCTGTATTTTCTTCTTCATCGTCTTTATCTTTATTCATGTAATGTCTATTTCACAAACTTTAAATATTCAAAGATAAACTAAATATATTATTTACCTTCTTGTAAATTTTGGATCAAATCTCCACTTTATATATTGATAAAAAAAATATCAATTCAATAAAAAATATTTTATACTTTTAATAATTTCTTTTTAACTGATTATTTAATATAATTTAAAACAAAAATTAATTAATATATGTGTTTAATTATTAAATAATATTATTAATATATATAATATCATTAAATATATTTCACAATGTAACATAAATAATCATAAATAACGTATTTAATTATTTATGTAATATATTAATATATTTATATATATTTATTGTATATAGAAATAACGTATTTAATTATCTGTGTTATATATTAATATATATATATATATATATATTATATATAGAAAGAGAAAAAAAGGGGAAAAGAAAGGGTAAATAGAAATTCACTTACTTCGATAATAAAAAAAAAGTTATTCTAAATATGAATCTTATATTTTATTTTAGATAAAAACTGATATTAATGAAATGATAGATATAATTTATTATTATTTTTAAATGTCATCATAAATAAATGACATTTACGAAATAATATCTCTTTCATTTTGGTTAATATATATAATTTTGTCTAAATCTCTTGGTTAATATACATTATTTTGTCTAAATCTCTTGGTTAATATATATATTTTTGTTTAAAGTACAGTAAATAAATAAATAACTTTTTTATTACAAATGTTATGTGAATTTTTTTAATAAAATTTTTAAATTTTTAAAAATTTATTCTTAATAACAATATAATTTTTAGTCCTGTTTAAATTTTTTTTAAAATATCATCATACATAAATGAACAATATCTCTTTCATCTTGGTTAATATATATAATTTTGTCTAAAGTACACTAAATAAATAATAACATATAATGTAACTTTTTTACAAATGTTATGTGAATTTTTTTAATAAAATTTTTAAATTTTTAAAAATTTATTCTTAGTAACAATCTAATTTTTAGTTTCGTTTAAACTTTTTTTAAAATGTCATCATACATAAATGACATTTACAGAACAATATCTCTTTCATCTTGGTTAATATATATAATTTTATCTAAAGTACAGTAAATAAATAAAAACATATAAGGGAACTTTTTTATTACAAATGTAATGTGAATTTTTCTAATAAAATTTTTAATTTTTTAAAAATTATTTTTAGTAATAATCTAATTTATAGTTCTGTTTAAATTTTTAGATTTATGTAAATATTTTTTAAAATTTATATTTTAAAAAATATTTTTTAAATTATATTTTAAAAAAATAAAATGGGGTGTAACTTAAACAATTAGGTCAGGGATCTCGATCTCCGATGGGATGGATGTGGAGACTAAATTTCTATCATTGGTTGGGGACGAAGGCGGATATAATTAAGTGAGTCGAGGACGGGAGGCAGAAAGGAAAAACCCGCCCTGCCCCACCCAGTTGCCATGCTAGTGCCATACCACCCCACCAGCACCACTCCCACCACACCCATTACCACCATCACTACACCCACCACCACTATCCCACCCTGATCACTATCCCGTTGCCATGTAATGTTGGATTTGGAATGTAATGTTGGGTTTAGTAAATATATTAATATTAAAATGATATTTTATGAATAAGAATGTGAAACTCAAAGAAATTTCTCACTCAGACCTTGCATACGCTGTATTTTGGGTACTGGTGCAAAAGCTTTTTATTTCCAGAAGGGGGTGAGGGGGTGGTGTGTTGGTGGGTGTGGTTATGGGGTGTGGCGGGGAGGTGGTGGTGATTGTGGTGGTGGTGATGGGTGTGGTGGTGGTGGGGTGTTGTGGCACCAAGGAGTGACCATAGAGCATTTGATATGCAGCCACGTGGCATTATATGATGCAACCATGTGGACATCACTATGGAATCCTGTTAGACGCGTGAAAAAGCTTTTAACGTTGTTTTCTTGTGAGGATCTTTGACATTATGTTCATAAGTTTAAACACAAAATAGCTCTAAAGTTTGTCCTAGAAACGAAAACCAATATTTACTAATAGTTCAGACTACATATTTAACCTATAATAATTTAATAATAATATTAGTTTTAATATGGGAAATAATTGAATGAAACAAAAATCAATATTAAGTATACTCTGCAATATTAATTATATGTTATATGTGATAATTTAATAATTAGATTTGTTAATTTGGTTCCACTTACAAGTCTTAATCTTGATTGACATAGGCGAGAATAGAAAAAAAGTCCATAGGATTAAAAAGTGCATATAATAAAAATATCATATCGACTCAAGTCAAGTCAGACCTTATGTTACTCGAGTTGAGTTGAGCCAATATTGATTGTGTCAATTTAGATGTATTCGATTAAGTCATGTTGGACCTTCATCAACTAAGATGAGTCGGACCTACATTGGACTGAGTCAACTTGAGCTCATGTCAGGTACAGTCAAGTTGGACCCATGTTAGGTTGAGTCGTATCATGTCAATGTCAAGTTAAATAAAGTCAAGTCCACGACGGGTTAAGTGGAGTCAGGTCCACACCAGGTTGTACACAAAAATATTTTAAGAATTCTACAATTGTGAAATATTAAGAAGTTGATTGAAGTTTTATAGTGGATCAAATCTACTTTGATCCTTGGTCTAACCCACTTTATTTGGGACTTTACGAATTTAGGAATTTTCAACCTACTTATGAACCAATATAGAGGAGACCTTTTAGAAGTACGATTCGAGTTTACCCATGAATCATGGGTTAAATTAACACTTCTAATAATAATTAGTATTATTAGATTTAGATTAATTACAAAGGTTTCAATTTATTTTTGTTACGGTCCTATTTTAGCAAAAGTTTTTTTTTAAATTTTAATATAACGCAAGTGTACGATAAGATTCACATTCTATAATGTAATATTTTATTAGATGATTAATATTTTTAAGAAAAAATATTATTTTATTTTTATGATTAGAATCTTAAATTTTATGTAATCTCATTATATTATATTATATTGTAATGGAGATGTCTTATATACATAATGCTATGATTTCTAAAATGAAGATAACTTTCCAAGACTCATTTTAGTTTAGTTATGAGATTTGTGAGTCTCTCTATGTAACACCTCCTTGCTATTATTACTTCAATAAAAAAATCTTTATTACTTCAATAAAAAAATCTTAGAGCATCTTCGTTAATTCTTTTATCAAATTAGTATAATTTTATTATTATATAAACAGATAAATTAAAAAAAGATTTATTTAAATAAATTATACTTAAAAAACAATTTTAAAATGAAAAAAAATCATACTCTTACATGTGACTTTGAATAAATACAAAATTTGTATACTAATCTTCATAAACACGTTCTTTTTTAAAAAAAAAAGATCATGCATGCAAGCATGTTTTTATTTTATTTTGTTTTTTTAAATTGATGTTTTCACTTTTTTAAAAAATGGGAAGGTGAATTACGCTTTCTCTTTATAAAATATTTTTAACACGCTGATTAATTTTTATTGGTTGATATTTTTATTTAAAATGCTTATTTCTAAAATGAAAAAGCTTATAGATAATTTTTTAATTTTAATTTAATATTTATTTTTATTGATCTACTTCTTATTTTTTATTTTCTAAATTACATTGAATTAATATAACTATTTTAGTTAAGATATATATACATATATTAAATTAAAATCATATATAATTTTTTTTATTTCATTACCCTTTTTACTATCATAATATTTTTATAATATTTTTCATCGAATAATTTTATTATTAAAAAAAGAGGAAGATGACATCTAAAAGTTTAAAGCATGTATTTTCATTAAAGTTTGATTAGTAATGTACTTGTTTATTAGTAGTGTATTATTTCATTTTAAAATTATTGTTTTGTTAATAACATTATTTTCCTTTTCCAAATCTTTGTTGAACTACTACATAATTTAAATGGTATTATATCATTAGACAGTTTAGTTTTTGAGTCTTATATGAAAATAGTTTTAATAATAATAATTTATATTAATATACATATATTTTATCTAACATATTTGTTTTATACGATTAAATATTCCAAAAAGCTCACAAAAAATCTTATATAATTGTAAGACGTTGTAATAATAGAAAATACAAAAGAAATTAAATTAAGAAAACTAAATCATAAATATATTTTTTACATTATCTTATAATGATTTTATTAAGGAAAAAAATATTTTATTTAATAACATAGAGAATTAATTACTAATAAATATTTCCACATTTAAAATTAAAAGAAAATAAATAAATAATATTAAAAAAACAATATAATATAAGATATTATCTTATATTATTTTAATTGTTTTCTTTTAAATTAAGAAGACGATGAAATAATAAAAAGCATCAAATTTTTTCTTATCAAACATTTAACCATATGAAAAATTAAAGTTTCTGTTTCATAAATAATTATCTAAAAAATCAAATCTGATTATGAAAAGTGAGAATCAAATATATAAAAAGTAGTAAAGACTTCAATCAATATTTGAATTATCAAAAGCTTTATAAAAAATTTGAAGAACAATGTTGAATATAAAAAATTATAAACTATCAAAGCCTAAAAGCATATTTAAAGTCTAGAAGCATATTTAAAGTGTTCAAATGTTTAGAAAATTCTAAGTCTTATAAAGTCAAAATCTTTTACATGAAGACACCAAATCTTCCCATTCCCAATCCCTAACTACATATATATATATTAAAAAAAAAAAAGCAAAGTTGAGTGGTATCCATGTATAGCTACCAAGCAAAGATGGTGTTGTGTGATCATCCAAAACATGGACAACCCTAGCCTGGTGTGCCTAATACTAAGAAGGTTCACTACTCTTTGAAAGTAAAATTTCGTGCCAAAACCAAATCTCAAATCCCAACAATATTATTCGCCTCGTTTCACCAAACAAAATTTGATTGCAAATCAACTACATTATAACACCAACACCCAGACTTCAATTTTGAATGAATTGGTCAGCAATTTAAATGTACCTAATCCCTTGAGTATACATTTGTAACTGCCACATTCCCACTAGTCAACCTATTTGTTTTCTATAGCATAAACCTTATCCATGCAGCTTGCAAGTTTGCGTACTCTTTATCTACTTTGTATGTGCCACAGTTTCACTTGTCATAATTGCACCATTCTGAATGTGAGGTTGCATATTGTACAATTTTTTTCTACTAAGTTGTCACACTTTGTTGTTTCACACTGCGTATCCTACATTTTTTGCGTGTATCCAGCACATTGTGTGTGACAACAAAAGATAATTTTGCAAAACGGGGTTCGGGGCATAGGGAAATACTGTGTGCATAATGTGCAATTTAGCTATAAAGTCTGTGAATCATTTATTTGTCACATGTAGTCTAGCATCCCAAAGATGGAATAGGTTTTGCTTGTGGGTTGGTGTTATCGTGACCTAACATCATCAAGTCAAACAACACTTCCAAAAGTTCAGCTTTGTCCAACTCAATAAGAGAAGAAACCAGGTCTAGAAATGTGTTTGAATAGGCGTAGTTTGAAATATTTGGATTTAGAGAAATAACATCATATTTAGGAATGAAAAACTACCATGGATGCACGAAAACATGATGTAGTCTCCTAGAAACTTGAATAATAGCAGACATACTATAAATTTAGATAATGTCCATAGTCTGTATCAAGTTCTATTCTATTATGATGGATTGGCAGTACAACTCTATAAATATCAAGATAACAGCTTGAGGACATTGGTGTATTGGCTTCTTTGCAGCTCTCCATGTTGAACTTCTTCAGCAATTCATTGCAGTATTTAGATTGGTTTATGAAGGTTCCATTCTCCAACTGTTTGACCTGCAAACCTAGGAAGAAATTCAATTCTCCCATCATAGACATCTCAAATTCACCTTGCATTGATTCTGCAAACTCTTGGCAAAGAGAGGGATTAGATGATCCAAAAATAATGTCATCAACATAAATTTGCACAAGTATGAGATCATTAACAACTTTCTTAGTGAAAAGAGTTTTATCCACAACTCCTCTTTTAAAACCTTGTGATATGAGGAAAGTTGTAAATCTTTCATACCACTGTCTAGGTGCCTGTTTAAGACTATACAATGCCTTTTTGAGTTTGTAAACATGGTTAGGAAACTTAGAATCAACAAAACCAGGTGGCTGTTCAACATACACATCCTCATTTATAAAACCATTTAGAAAAGCACTTTTAACATCCATTTGATAGAGTTTGAAGCTTTTAAGACATGCAAATGCAAGCAACAACCTAATGGCTTCTAATCTAGCAACTGGTGCATAAGTCTCATCATAATCAATACCTTCTTCCTGATTATATCCTTTTGCTACAAGTCTAGCTTTCTTTCTAGTTATTACACCATTTTCATCTAGTTTGTTTTTGAAAACCCACTTTGTTCCTATAACATTCATTTCATTGTTTCTAGGTACTAGATGCCAAACATCATTCCTAACAAACTGATTCAACTCTTCATTCATAGCAGTTATCCAATTATGATCAAGCAATGCATCATTTATATTTCTAGGTTCTATTTGTGAAACAAATGCCATGTGATTACAGAATTCATGTAGAGAGTTTCGAGTTGTTACTCCCTTTTCAACATTTCCAATGATGTTATCAAGAGACAATCCTTTTTGAGTTCTCCAGGATTTGGATAATGCATTGTCTGTTGCAGAGTAGTCGACTGATCCAGAGTTATAGTTGACTGGTTCATCCTGTCTGTCAGTTTCAGCAGATTTTTCTGCATAATCTTCATTCTTTTCGGATTTCTCAGACTTCTCATCATCAGAACCTGCAAGAGAGTTACCTTTTCTCTCTTTTTGGCATAAGACCTCATAAAAAACAACATGAATAGATTCTTCCACAGTTAAATTCTTCTTATTGAAAACACGATATGCTTTGCTAGTCATGGAATAACCTAGGAAAATACCATCATCAGCTTTTTCATCAAATTTGCCTAATGATGCTTTTCCATTGTTTAGTATGAAGCACCTGCAACCAAAGACTTTGAAATATGCAATACTAGGAATTTTATCATTTAAAAGTTCATATGGAGTTTTATCAAGTATTGGTCTAAGCAACACTCTATTAAGTACATAGCAAGCTGTAGAGACTGCATCTGCCCAAAAGTATTTTGGAAGCTTGGATTCACTCAACATTGTCCTTGCACATTGTTGGAGAGTCCTGTTCTTTCTTTCAACAACTCCATTTTGTTGTGGAGTTCTAGGTGCAAAAAAGTTGTGAGATATGCCATATTTAGAACAAAACTTTTCAAAATGCATGTTTTGAAACTCAGTTCCATGATCACTTCTTAAAGAAAAATTTTTAAGATCTTTTTCATTTGAAATGATCTTAGCAAATCTTTTGAATGCATGGAAAGTTTCATCTTTTGAAGAAAGAAAAAGTGTCCAAGTATACCTTGAGAAATCATCAACAATAACAAGAACATATGAGTTGTTTCCAATACTTACAGTTCTTGATGGACCAAACAAATCAAGATGCAAAAGTTCAAGTGGTCTCCTTGTTGAAATAACATTCTTTGACTCAAATGAGCTTTTGGACTGCTTTCCTTTTTGGAAAAATGCACATACTTTGTCCTTCACGAATTTTACATTTGGAAGACCTCTAACAAGACTTTTGCAGCTGATTTTGTTCAATAACTGCATGTTGACATGTCCACACCTTCTATACCATAGCCAGCTTTCATCTTCTTTGGTTAACAAGCAGATGTTCTTGAGATTTGAGGAGTTAATGTCCAACATGTAAACATTGTTTACCCTTCTCCCAATGTGCACAATATCTGCAATTTTACAGTTGAATATGACACAAAATTCTGCATCAAAAGTGACTTTCATACCTTTGTCACATAGTTGACTTATGCTTAGCAAATTGTGTTTTAGTCCTTCAATAAAAAGTACATCCTTAATTTGTGAAGAAGAACAGTCTCCAATGTCTCCAGAACCTTTGATTTTGCCTTTGCTATTGTCTCCAAAAGTAACTGAACCAGCTTCAAATGCCTTGAAGTTCATCAACTTTGATTTAACACCTATCATGTGTTTAGAGCAACCACTATCTAGATACCATGAAGCTCTCTTTGCTCTATGACAGATCTGCAAAACAAAGTTAATTTAAAAATTTAGGTCCCCAAAACAGGTTGGGTCCTTTGAAGTTAGGAACAACATATGATTTGGGTTTCCAATAGAATTCACCTCTTGAAATCCCAAAATTCTTGACATAGCAAAATCTAGGTATATGACCATGTTTTAAGCAATAAGAACATGTTTTAAATCTATTTCTGGGATAAGATTTGTTCTTAGCAGCATGATAACGTTTTCCATAACCAAGGCCATTTTAATTTAAAAACCAATTTGAGAATGTAGAAGTTGATTAAGGGTATTATGGCCAATTTGAAACTTTGCCAATGTTTTAATCAAATAACCAACTTTATTTTGAAGGTTAATACAGTTTTCAAACTTTGCAGATTCAATTTTATCATTCTCAGATTTATCAGACTCGATCTGGTTTTTCAGTTGCAGGACATTGTCTTTTAGTTGACTGTTTTCATCTTTCGATCCGCTATTCCGATCTTCCAGCTTCAAGTACCTTATTTTCTAGCCGATTATTTAGACCTTTTAGCCGATTATTCCGATAGTCCAGTTTCTTTGCTTCATCATGTAATTCTCTGAATGCATCAAACAAGGTGTCATAATTCTCACTCATATCAGAATCACACGAACTTACTTGGCTAGCTGTTTCTTCATTGGCTACAAGGCACAGATTGGCTTGATTTCCATATTCAAAATTTGAACTTGATGATTTGCTGGAATCACTGTCATCCCATGCCATATATGCTTTCTTGCCTTTCTTGAAGTGCTGATTTCGTTTGTCTTTATCTCTTCTTTCATTTCTTTCTGGGCTTCTATCTTTTCTTTGATTTAAAAGAGGACAATCTACCTTGACATGTCCTGACTGCCCACAATTAAAGCAAGAGAAATTAGAGGAATTAAAATCAGGTTTTCTGGTGTACCTTCTCTGGTTTTCCTGAAACCTGTCCTTTGAGTTATTGTTCCTCTTTAGGAACTTTCCAAATCTCTTAACCAGCATAGCAAACTCTGTGCTTTCATCTTCTTTCTCTTCATCACTCTTGATAAACTCCTTGGCTTTTAGTGCTAGATTCTTGCTCTGTTTTTCTGAATTTTCAAGTTGATCAAGTCTACTTAGCTCCAGCTCATGTTCTCCGAGTTTTCCAAACAAGGTTGCAATGCTCATTGTAGTCAAATCCTTTGTTTCAAGGATGGCTGCAACTTTCGGCTGCCAGCTCCTGCTTAAGCATTTAAGAACCTTTATATTGAGCTCTTCATCATCAAACTTCTTCCCTAAGCCCAGCAGATGATTGACTATGTGTGTGAACCGCTTCTGCACGTCTTGAATTGTCTCACCAGGCTGCATTCGAAACATCTCATATTCTTGTATGAGAGTGTGTTTTCTTGCCCTTTTCACTTCTGTTGTACCTTCATGTGTGACTTGAAGAATGTCCCACATTTCTTTGGTTGTAGTGCATTGTGAAACCCTGAAAAATTCATCAAGATTAAGAGCAGAAGTTAATATATTCTTTGCCTTACTGTCAAACCGAGCCTTCTTATTTTCTGTATCAGTCCACTGTTCCCATGGCTTTTCAATCATCTGTCCATCTTCAGCTTTCATTGTAGGAATAAATGGACCATTAATCACTGCATCCCACACGCCTCTATCAACAGACTCGAAGAAGATCTTCATTCTGGCTTTCCAGAAAGGATAATTTGCTCCTACGAAGAGTGGAGGTCTGTTGGTAGATGCTCCTTCAGCAAAGGGAAGCTTGTCACCCATCTTGATTCTTTCTTGAGTACCTTACAAGAACCTGCTCTGATACCAATTGTTAGATGCGGAATTATATCAAGAAGGGGGGTTGAATTGATATAATGCTTTATTGAAAACTTTTTCGTATAAAAAAATTTACTGGTGCAATTTACTGAGAATTAGCCGACTGATAATTGCGAAATAGTAGGTTAGTTCTTACTGTAGAATATAATAGATGATGAAGGAAGAGAAAATATAACACCAAGGATTATACTGGTTCATTCTTTATGCAAGAACTACATCTAGTTGGTGATCTGCAACTCCACAGATCCTAATCACTATCAAAATCGTATTCTTTACAACAAATCCTTTCTTGAACACTACAAGAAAACTAAAGAACCTATTCTAAACACTATAGAACAGATCTTCACCCACTGACTCACACTGAGTCACTGTGATCACCTCAATCACAGACACAGGGTTCTAAAACCCACCTACGAATCTCTAACCCAGAGATCAAAGAATACAAGATACAGTGAAAAGAAAGAGAATAATCTTCTTGAACAAAATACACAGTAAATTCGAAAAACTCTGCAGAATCCTTTTCCTCTGAATGTATGCAGCACTTGAGAGTTTTCTTTTGAATTCTTTCGCACTGTGATACGTCCTTGAGTGTTGTATTTATAGGACAAATGAAATGCTATGGGTCTTCTTCTTTTGAAAACACTAAACCCGTGTTCTGCACGTTTTCTGCATAAGGTAGATGTCAGGAACAGAATAGCCGACTGAGGAACCAAACCAGTTTGCTATTTTCATTAATCCTGTATTCCTGGTACATTTAATGAAAATAATCGACTAGAGAAACAGGATTAGTAGACTAACTGATGAATAACAAAAATAGCATATTATCATTATTCAATTGGTTAATCATTTACAAATAATCTAACATCTCTAGTAATCCTAAATCATTTCAGAACCATTAACCATACATCCAACACATTATAAACACAATCATCAAAGCTAAATAAACATCATCAAATCTTAAATCATCAACACATATGCTAACATAAATAAATATTAAAAATATATTATATTAGTATCGATTTAGTGAATGCTAACATAAATAAATGTTAAATATATATTATATTTACATTTTTAATTTATTTTTTTAAAAAACTAATCTATGTGTCTTATTAGAGTCAGTTAAGTTGATTTTAATAGGGTCACACTTTAGATAAAGTTATTATTTGGAAGTTATTTCATTGTTATTTTCTCTAAATGAATGATCATTCTAGAAGTTTTGTGTTGTGCATGAAGTATAAATGTATATGAGACTTTTTCAAGAGAAGCCCAAACAAATTTATCATTCCCTTACTTATATTTAAGAACCACATTATCAACACTACACATTCATTGTTAATAATACATGAATTATCATTTGTCTACATGTTAGAACTGATTCTAACCATTAGATGAATTTAGTTAAATAAATCAATTTGTTAGGTTATCATTTAGCCTTTAGATTGTTTTGGTTGCTTGGTATTCTATAAATACAGAGCTTGTGTTAGAATGTAATATAGTAGAAAATAAAAAAGCATATTTTCTCTCTCATTTTTCTTCTCTCTATTACTGTAATACGTGAGTGTGTGTGTTTGAGTTCTATTTTGTGCTCCAACAAATTGGTATCCAGAGCCAAGGTTCGATAGAGGATCCTTGCAACACACACAATGGGACCAACCAATGTCAGTTTCTCAACAAACCTTCCCATCTTGAATGACAAGAATTGGGACCAATGGCGTGTGTAGATGAAGGCAATTCTTGGTTATCAAGAAGTTTCAGAAATTGTAGAAGAAGGATTTCCAGTGCTCACATCAGATGCCACGAATGCGCAAAAGACAACTTACAAAGAAAATAAGAAGAAAGATTATAAAGCGATTTTTTTACTACATCAATGTGTTGATATGGTACATTTTGAGAAGATTGCAGGTGCTGCAACTTCACGAGGAATGTGGTAGATTTTGAAAAAATGAAGCGAAGGCACAGAGCAATTGAAGAAGGTGAGACTCTAAACGATGCGACAACAATATGAATTAATGCAAATGGAAAACAACAAAATCCCAAATCTCACACGAATGCAATGAAGAATTGTGATGAAAAGATCACAGATCAAACAATTGTTGAAAAGATTCTTAGAACTCTTAATCCCAAATTAGACCGATTTGTTGTAGCCATTGAAGAATCCAAGAAACTAGAAGATTTGAAAGTTGAAGAGCTTCAAGGTTTTCTTGAGGTGCATGAACAAAGACTTATTGAAAAAAGTTCAGAAAAGGTGACCATCAAGCACTGCATGCTCATACTTCAAGAAGAGGAGACCACAACTTCAAAGGACATTTCAGAGGTCGAGGTCGTAGAGGTGGCTTTGGAAGAAACAATCAAAACCAAGATCAAAAAGGGATTGATCAAGATCAACCCAAAAGCTCCAATAGAAGATGAAACTTCAATAATTGACGAGGAGGAAGAAAAAAAGTTGATAGGAAGAGGATTAAATGCTTCAATTGTAATCGAATTGGACACTTTTCTATAGAATGTACAACCATAGCTAGTCACACAGATCGTCAAAAGAACCAATCATCATGCACACATGGTTGAAGAAGAAGATGAAACAAGCTGCGAAGAACAACCTTTGATGCTAATGATGATCACCAATCTAGAATCTTGCAACAATGAAGTATTGTACATAGATTCTAGATGTTCTAATCATATGACTGGACATCGAGATTGGATTGTCAATTTTGATCCAAAGAAGAAGAGTACTGTAAAATTTGCAGACAATAGAGCCACTCAAGCTTAAGGTTCTGGAAATGTAATGGTTAAAAGAGAAGACGGAAGACAAACAATGATTATAGAAGTATTATATGTTCCTGGAATGACCATAAATTTGATCAGTTTGGGTCAGCTCTTGGAAAAAGGATGTTTAGTAAATTCAGTTAAAGGTTTTCTAGAAGTCTATGACAAACAAAAGAAATTTGTGATGAAAGCTCCATTGGCCAAGAATAGAACCTTCAAGGTAAGCCTAAACACCACTGAATCTCAGTGCCTTACCGCTGCTACTTTGTCAGATGATTCTTGGTTATGACACCTTAGATTATGACACTGAAATTTTAGAGATATGAGTCTTTTGAAATCCAAGGAAATGTTAATTGGTCTTCCTTTTATTAAAATTCCTAAGAAGATATGTGACAGTTGCTTAATCAACAAACAACCTAGGAATTCCTTTAGTAATTTTACTGCTTCTAAAGCTAGTGAAATATTGCATGTTGTTTACTCAGATGTTTGTGGACCTTTTGACTCTCCATCATTAGGAGAAAATAGATATTTTGTCTCTATGATCTGAGCAGGAAGGTGTGGCTCTACCTAATCAAAGTCAAGAGTGATGTATTCAACATTTTTAAAGATTTCTAAACTCTTGTGGAAAAACAATATGGAAAGTGCATTAAAATTTTTAGAACAGATGGTGGAGGTGAATTTACATTTGGAGAAATTGAAGATTTCTGCAAGAAACAGGGTATAGTTCATCAAGTAATTGCTCCTTACACTCCCCAACATAATGGCATTGCAGAAAGAAGGAATAGGACAATCTTAAACATGGTCAAAAGCATGCTTAAAGAGAAGAATCTTCCTCATAATTTTTGGGTGAAGCAGCTATGACAGCCGTGTATGTTCTGAATAGATGTCCAACCAAGAGGCTAGACTCCATTGTTCCAAAAGAAGCTTGGTCAGGTAACAAACCTTCAGTCAAACATTTCAGGATTTTTGGACCCTTATGCTACAGGCACGTTCCTGATCAGAGGAGAAAGAAGTTGGATGGCAAGAGTGAGCCAATGATTTTTGTTGGACATAATTCTACTGGTTCATACAAGTTATACAATCCAAAGAATCAACAAGTTCTATTTAGCAGGGATGTCTATTTTGATGAATTAAGCTCATGGGAAAAGTTTCAATCTACTTTTGAAACAAAACTGAAGATTCAACTTGAATGGAAAAATAATGATTCAGTAGGAGAGATACATCAAGAAGTGGTCCATAATGAATCTTAGATGATGGTTGATAGACATGGAAGAACTAAAAGTTTTCCCTTAAGACTCAGAGATTATTAGGTTTATCTTGATAATACTATTACTGAAGATGGTGATTTGGCCCAACATATGGCATTTATGGCAGACATGGAACCTATTACTTTTGAGGAAGCTATCTCTAAGGAAGTTTGGAGATCAACAATGGAGGAAGAGTTGAAGAACATTGAGAAGAATGACACTTAGGACATGGTAAATTTACCTCAAAACAAAAGGCCTATTACTGTTAAATGGGTTTTTAAAACTAAACTCAAACCTAATGGGTCAATTGTTAAATATAAAGCTAGGCTGGTAGCCAAAGGATTCATGCAAAAAGAAGGTTTAGACTATACTGAAGTATTGCTCCATTAGCAAGATTGGAGACTGTAAAATTAATTGTTTCACTGGTTAGCTGGAGAAATTGAAAACTGTGACAACTAGATGTTAAGTCAGCTTTTCTAAATGGGCCACTTGATGAAGAAGTTTTTGTGGTACAACCTCCTGGCTTCATATGTAAAGGTAAAGAACAAGTTTTGAAATTGAAGAAGGCCTTATATGGATTGAAACAAGCACCTAGGGCATGGAACAAAAAAGATTGACTCCTTTCTCATTGGTTTTGGTTTTCAGAAATGCTTTGTTGAGCATGGTGTTTATATCAAAACAATAAGTGAAATTGAGATTTTGGTGTTATTCTTGTATGTTGATGATTTACTCATCACCGGTAATAGGTTGACTACTATTGAATCACTCAAGCAAGGATTGAAGAGTGAATTTGAGATGATAGATCTAGGCATTCTATCCTATTTTTTGGGAATTGAATTTGCCTACACCAAGAAAGGCATTTTTATGCATCAAAGGAAATATACTTATGAAGTCATGAAAAAATTTAAAATGATGGGTTGTAAACCAGCAGAGACTCCAGCTGAATTTGAATGTGAAACTTGTGAAGAGTGAAGATAAGAGCTCTATTGATGGAACACTGTTTAGAAAAAATTGTTAGTAGCTCAAGGTTTATTTTTCATAGCAGGCCAGAAATAACTTTTAGTGTTGGTTTGGTCAGCAGGTTTATGAATGATTCTAGACCATCACACTTGATTGCAACTAAAAGAATCATGAGATATTTGAGAGGAACACTCAGATATGGCATTTTATTTTCTTATCTCACTAAAGGAGATGATAGTATACATTTTGTAGCCTATTCTGATTCTGATTGGTGTGGTGATTTAGTTGACAGAAAGAGCACCATGGGACAAGTTTTCTTACTGTCAGGGTCTCCTATATCCTGGAGTTCTAAAAAGCAAACAGTAGTAGCATTATCTACTTGTGAAGCTGAATATATTGCAGCTTGTGCAGCTACCTGTCAAGCCTTGTGGTTATCTTCTCTACTTGAAGAATTAAATGTTTACTGGTAAAGCAGTGGATTTATTGGTAGATAGCAAATCAACAATTGATTTAGCTAAGAATCCTGTATCACACGACAGGAGTAAGCATATAGACACTAAATTCGATTTCCTCATAGATCAAGTGAGTAAAGGGAAGATTAGACTTCAACACTGCAGGACTGAGAAGCAACTTGACATTATGACTAAATCCTTGAAGAGTGAAAGGTTCAAGGAATTAAGAGAATTTTTAAATATTGTTAATATGTAACTAGTTTGAATCAAGGGGGATGTTAGAAGTGATTCTAACCATTAAATGGATTTAGTTAAATAAATCAATATGTTAGCTTATCATTTAGTCTTTAGATTGTTTTGGTTGCTTGGTATTCTATAAATACAGATCTTGTGTTAGAATGTAATATAGCAGAAAATAAAAAGCACATTTTCTCTCTCATTTTTCTTCTCTATTTTACTATAGCTCCAACACTACATTCATCCAATCAAGATCAAAATAAAATGATGATTATGTGTTATCATCTACAAATCTAGTAATATAAAGATTTTTTTTAGTTTATATCATTTTTACATACAAGATACAAGGAAGGAAGGAAGAAGTTACGTAACAAAAGGAACGTTCTTTGGAAACTATTTTTTCCAAACATTTCTGCTCGCTGGTGGTTTCGAATCCAAGTTGCTTGTTATTTCCTAAGCATGTACTTCCATTGAATTATACGGTTGAATCTCTTTTTCTCCTTCCACAACCTTCTTCTCTCGTTAACCCGTTGCTACAACTACCTGAAACTGTTAATCTTCTAGCAGCATTCAATATATGCATAGCTAAAAATTGCAATACTCTATAAACGAAATGTTTTTCTGGTTTAATAACTATATATAACTTCAAAATGAAAGAAAGAGTTTTGAATCTAATTAATCAAACGCCCATACAATACTTTTGGTATGCTTCCTTGATTTGATTTCAAGATCAATCACATCACTTTTTGAGAAGTATATAAATATGTGTCTCTTCTTCATTATGTTTATCTTTGTTCATATTGTATCTATTTCACAAATTCTTAATTCTCATAGATAACTAAAAATATTATTTTCATCCTGTAAAACTTAGATTTTAAATCTCCACTTAATATAGGTAAAAAAAGAACGAGTTTAATAAAAAAATATTAACATAAATTATATTTTTAATAATTTCTTTTTAACCGATTATTTAAAATAATTTAAAACAAAAATTAATTAATATATGTGTTTAATTATTAAATAATATCATTAATGTATGCGTTGGTATTATGTAATATTATTAAATATATTTCGCAATGTAACCTAAATAATCATAAATAATGTATTTAATTATTTGTGTAACATATTAATATATATATATATATATATTATATAAAAAGAAAAATAAAAGAGAAAGGGAAAGTAGAAATTCACTTACTTTAATAATAAGTGAACAAAGTTATTTTAATATGAATCTTACATTTTATTGTAAACCAAAAATTTATATTAATTAAATGATAGATATAATTTTTTATTTTTTTTTTAAATGTCATCCAAAATGAATGACATTTATTGAACAATTATCTCTTTTATCCTTTGGTTAATAATTGTGTCTAAATTATAGTAAATAAATAAAAACACATAATGTAATCTTCTTTATCACAAATGTTATGTGAATTTTTCTAATAAAATTTTTAAATTTGAAAAAAACTATTCCTAGTAACTATTATATATTTTTTAATTTAGTGTCATCTGTATTATGTATTATAATTCACTAACAATATGTTAACGAATGATTTTTTGCGGATTTAAAATTTGGAAGATATTTTTTATTTTTTTTAAAAATTTGTTGTTAATTCTTTAGAGAGAAAAATTGGAATATAATTTTTTTGTAAATTTAAAATTCACATGAGATTTTGTTAAAAGAATCATATTACTCTTTTACATATTCTTAACGTTATGTAATTTTTATGTAAATTTTAAATTTGGAAAAACATTTTGTAAAAATTTAAAATCCTTGACATTTATTATTAGGTGTAACATTGAACATTTTATTACTTCACATTTATAGAATAAATATTTACTTACAATAAGAAAAAAATTTAGGTATGAAAAATTTATAAGAAATTTTTTTTAGAACATAAAAAATATTTAGAAAATATCCTTCAAATTTTAAATTTGCAAAAAATTATCTATTCACGTATTATTTGATAATTTTCTAAATAAATTTTACTAAATTAAAAAAAATATTGTAGTTGGATGATATAATTTTTTTTTTTAAATCTTAAAAGTTTTATAGATAAAATTCAGCTAGTACCGTAATAAAGTTAATTAATGATTGAGAATCACACCAAATTTTCATAAAAGGATTTGTCGTACATCTCCTAAGACCTATCTATTTCGAGACTGTGACGACAAACATTTTAATCCCACCACACCAAAGAAGTCTAGTACTTGATGAGAAGACTTCCTTTGTTCTTGAGGAAATTGTTCCTCATGAGTTGTTTCCAAACCAAGTTTTGAAGTTAAACTCCCCGGAGTGATTTAAGATAGTTGTTTGATTAAGTTAAACCAAGAATTGTACTATTTTGCACAAGAACTATACAAAAGTGGTTTTACTTTATTTTGAATAAGCAAAAAAAAAGTGAATAATGAGAAATAGAGTCATGGATACTCTTATATAGGAGAGTACATCATTATGAGTTACAAAAAGGGTTATAAACCAAAAACTAAAAGTATATAAACCTAAGGCTGAAATTAATTTCAACATCCCCCCTTAATTCCAGTTCCAACACTACAAACCCCTGGTTTTTCTTTGAGTATCTTGAGCCTTTCCTTCTTCAAAGGTTTGCTCAAGATATCTGCTAACTATAGCTGCATAGGACAGTGAATCAACTTCAGCTTTCCCTGGTTAACTTGGTCTCGTATGAAATGAAACTGTGTCTCGATATGTTTGCTCCTACCATGCGAATCTGGATTGTTAGTCAGATCTATAGCTGATTTGTTGTCTACAAAAAGGTCAATAGGTTTCTCCAGAACAATTCCCATTTCCTCCATAATTGAGTCTAGCCATACAGCTTGACATGTTGCACTCGATCTTGCTATGTATTCAGCCTCGCAAGTGGATAAAGCCACCACTGACTGCTTTTTGCTCCACTAATTGGTGCACCGATAAACAAAAATATGCACCCTGTAGTACTTCTTCTATCTATGTTATCCCCACACCAATCTGCATCAGAGTAGCATATTAACCTGTTCTGTACTTGATTTGGTTTTGGAAATAAAATTCCAAAATCTAGAGTACCTCTAATATATCTCATCACCCTCTTAGCTGCTAGCATATGCTTCTTCTGCGGATTCTGCATAATCTGCTTAAGACACCAACTGCAAAGCAGATATCAGGTCTGTTGCTGCATAAGTATCTGAGTAACCCAACCACTTGTTTATACAAATACCATCTACTTTCTCCTCACCATCTATACTTTCTGTGATCTTCCCTTCTGCTGGTGTTACAACTATATTACTCTCCTTCATGTCAAACTTGGCCGGCCAAAATCTCTGTAGCATACTTCTTCTTATTCAGAATCAGGCCATGTTCTGTTTCCACAAATTCCATTCCCAGAAAATACCGTAGCCTTCCAAGATTTGTCATCTCAAACTCCTCCATCAGAAACTTCTTAAAGTCTTTTATCTCACTAATGTTACTCCTGTAATAATCAAATCATCTACATATATGCACATCAACACCAGATCATAATTCTTTCCATGCTTCACATATACTTTGTGTTCTCCTAAGCACTTCCTGAATTCATGACTACGAGTCAATTCTTTTATTCCAGGCCCTAGGTGCCTATTTAAGGCCATAAAGAGCCTTCTTTAGCCGATACACCTTATCCTCTTCTCCTTTCTTCACAAAACCAGGAGGTTGGGTGACATTCACTTCCTCCTCAAGTGGTCCATTTAGGAATTCCGATTTGACATCCATTTGGAACATAGGCCACTTCCTCCCATTAGCCAATGCCACAACTGCTCGAATTGTCTCAATCCTTGCCACAGGGGCAAAAACATCTGTATAGTTCAATCCTTTCTTCTGTAGAAAGCCTTTAACCACCAATATTGCTTTCCTTTTATCTATACTGCCGTTTGGATTCATTTTCTGTTTAAACACTCACTTCAGGTCTATGGATGTCTTGTTGCTAGGCAAATCTGTCAACTCCCAGCTTTTAGTCCTTTCAATGACATTCAACTCTTCTAGCATAGCCTTTTTCCACTTCTCTTCTCTCATAGCTTGCTTATAACCAACTGGTTCAGCTTCTGCCATTAATGCAAAGTGGACTAAATCTCCCTCATTAGTCATTGCATCATCAGAGTACACTTCAAAATCCACCAGAGACCTTGGTGGCCTTCGCTGCCAACCATTTCTCTGTAAATGTGGCTCAATATTTTGAGGTGCTTCATCTGAAACCCCAGTTCCAACTTTTGCAACTGATCTTTCTTCTTCAAAATATCCAACTGTCTTTTGTTTTGACCATGCATTCTCTTCACTCCAATCCCAGGCTCCCTCTTCATCTACCACAACATCTCTGCTTATGCAGATTTGTCTGGTCACAGGGTTATACAATCTGTATGCTCCTGTAGAATGATATCCAACTAAGATCATGACCTCACTTTTGTCTGCTAGTTTTGTCCTCTTAACCTCTGGCATGTGTTTGTAGCATTTCGAGCCAAAAATCTTCAAATGCTTAACCCCTGGCCTACTACCACACCAAACCTCCTTTGGAACTTTATTTTCTATGTAGGGCATTTGTTTAGCAAATAGACAGCTGTTGAGACAGTTTCCCCCCATAATGAATGAGGTAGTTGCTTCTGTTTTATCATACTCCTGGCCATGTTTAGTATCATTCTGTTCCTTCTCTCTGCCAACCCATTATTTTGTGGAGTGTATGGTGTTGTAACATCATGTTGCACACCATTCTCTCTGCAGTAATGTTCAAACTCATTGGACAAATACTCCTTTCCTCCATCTGTTCTCAAGATCTGAATCTCTTTTCCACTCTTTTTTTCTGTCATCAGTTTAAATCTCTTGAAAACAGAAAACACCTATGACTTTGCTTTTATCAGATACAGCCAAATCATCCGACTATATTCATCAACAAATGTGACAAAATATTTATTTTTTCCAAGTGATAACTCCTCAAATGGTCCACATACATCAGAATAGACAACTTGTAGTACCTTCTTTGCTCTCATGTGCATATGCGCCTTGAAAGCATTTCTAGGTTATTTTCCCACCAAACACCCTTCACAAACCTTTCCTGGCACAGCTAGTGTCTCGGGTGATCTAGTCACCATCCCTTTGTCAGCTAGCTTCTTCAAACTGGTGAAATTTAAGTGTCCATACCTCCTATGCCACAGCCAACTCAATTCTTCTGCTGTAGTTGCTGTTAAACATTGATTTTCCGCCAAGACCAGCGTTGTCTGAAATGTCTTGTTCTTTGCTAAGGGCGATTTCAACACAAGTCTTTTCCTAGCATCATATACTTTCAGCACTTCCTCCTTCATTAACACTGAAAAACCCTTTTGCACCAGCTGCCCTACACTCAATAGGTTGCACTTCATCCCTGGCACATATAGCACATCCTTTATCACCATGGTTTCTTTACCATTCTTCTTGATTACCACATTTCTGACTCCTTCAGCCTTTATTACATTATCATCTGCCAGCTTTATCTTGTTAGATCTACTGGTATCTATGATGGACATCCATTCTCTATGCCCAGTCATATGATTGGAACATCCAATGTCAAGAAACCAGCTTTCTCGTCCAAAATCTTCCTCACTGGTTGTCACCATTAGCACCACAGGTTCCTCTTCTGAATCATCTTGAGCCATGTGTGCTTCAACATCATCTAAAGCTTTCTTCTGTTTGTCTTTTCCATGCCAACAATCTGCTGCATAGTGGCCCCATTTTTCACAATTATAACACTGAATTTTCCTGACATAAACATTCTTCCTTCCACCTTTGCCTCTTCCAGTCCAAGACCCATGGCCACCCTGCCTTTCTCTGTTCTGTTTGCTCACCAGAACTTGAATCCTGGGACAAAGAATGACCTTCTTTGTTAAATCTGCCTTCACCTCTACTCTTCTTCCATTTTCCCTTGGTAGGACCTCGTTTGTTGTTGATATGGGCTTTTAATGCCTGTTCATCACTTGCTTTTTCTGAATTCCTCGTCAGCCTCTTCAATTCATGCGCCTCTAATGTGGCCTGCAACTCCTCCATTGACAGAGCCTTCATGTCTCTGCCAGATTCTTTAATAGCCACAACTACATTATCAAATCTCTCGGTCAGGGTTCTTAGAACTTTCTCCACTATGCTGAGTTCTGTCACTGTCTCCCCAGAACTCTTGATCTGATTCACCAGCAACTGTAGTCTATTAAAATAGTTTGCCACCTTTTCTAATTCTTCTATTGAAAGCAATTCAAGCTGCCTTCTCAAGGATTGCAGCCTACTTTCTTAATTTTTTCTGCACCACCGTGAGCCCTCTGGAGTATTTCCCAGCATTCCTTTGCTGTCACCTTTTCTAATTCTTCTGTTGAAAGCAATTCAAACTGCCTTCTCAAGGATTGCAGCCTACTTTCTTGGTTTTTCTGCACCACCGTGAGCCCTCTGGAGTATTTCCCAGCATTCCTTTGTTGTCACCTTTTCTAATTCTTCTATTGAAAGCAATTCAAACTGCCTTCTCAAGGATTGAAGCCTACTTTTTTTATTTTTTCTGCACCACCGTGAGCCCTCTGGAGTATTTCCTAGCATTCCTTTGATGTCTTAGCCTTGGCAATCTTCTCAAAATTCACTCTATCCACACATTGGTGCAAGAGACTTCAAGCCTTGCAATCTTTCTTCTTTCTTGCGACTTCGTCCTTCTCCGTAGCACCCTCCGTCACAGTCTCCCGTAGTTCTTGATAGACAAGAATGACCTCCATTCTTATGATCCAACGATCATAATTCTTTCCACCAAGAATAGGTAAATTTTGAAAAGAAACCACCATTACCATTTTCGGCCATACTGCAATACTTCTTCTTCTTTTTCTTCTTCTTCCCAGAATCTGAACACTGCTCTTGATACTACTATTAAACCAAGAATTGCATTATTTTGCACAAGAACTATATAGAAGTGGTTTTACTTTATTCTGAATAAGGAAAAAAAATGAATGATGACAAATAGAGTCATGGATACTCTTATACAGGAGAGTACACCATTATGAGTTACAAAAAGGATTATAAACCGAAAACTAAAAGTATATAAACCTAGGGCTGGAATTAATTTTAACAGATTATGAAGTTTAGTATCAATGACTTCCCAACTCACCCTCGTGTTTGGATATACAAAGGGTATTCCACTTAGCAGTGACCAACCTTCTTTTGTTCAAGCAACCGTATCAGATGAAGTTTCTGATCCATGTTTCAATACTTTTGAATGAATAAAACTCCAACCCTTCATGCATGTTCATTACAAAGACAACAACCTTAACTTCCTCCTAGGAAGGCATTATCTTCTATGGAAATGAGAGTGGTGATATTGTCTTGGATGAAATTCCACATATTCAACTCATTCTCAAATTCTCTATGCATTATCTCACATAATAATATATTTAATAGGAGTATACACAGAAAATATAACCAGTTGTATTTATTAGACTTATAAAATATCTTAAAAAATGTTTTATATTTATTGTGTTTTTTTAATAATAATCCTTTTGTAGATATTGATTTGAAATTCCTAAAACATGTGATACTTGCATTCAATTAGTGTTCTTTAAGAGTATGCTTAAATTGACTTTTACGAAACTCAATAAAAAAAATTATGATCTTGTATGTGTATGATAATTTTATACAAATGTTTGATATCTTAGTTTGTTAATTAGAACTTAACTTGGTGTAGACAACTTCAAAACCTCTTATATTGACCTATTAGTTGGTTGGCAATGTTGTAAAAAGTCCAAAACATAGTTTCTTTTAACACAAAATATTTCAATTCCAAAAGAAATATTTCAAAGATCAAGTTCTTCATTTTATACTCTTTTCATAAATGCTCTTAAAACATTTTACTTTCTTCTAAATAATTTTTTTATAACAGGCATGCCATCAATATTGGATATAATTATTCCGTCTCTTTCTTTCTTTAAAACATGAAGTTTGGTTTGACTTGTTGCTTGAGGACATCTAATATCTACTGCTGCATCTAAAACAATTAAAACAATATGATCTGTCTCTCCCATAAACATCAATTTAGCAATCTTACAGTAAAACAATTATACCAGCGCAACAATACAATCTTATAAACTTCCTCATGTTTGTATATGTAATTGAAAGTGGCATGGATAAAAATTAATATTACATTGAAAATTGAAATAACACTTTCATGATAATTATTATGAAATGTACATTACATTGGAAAATTGGACTCATAGCTACTTATGAGCGAGTTTTGAAGCAAATTTTTTTTTATCAGCAACAAAGAATATATAAAATGGATAATCAAATGAGGATGCTCAACCCATATACAAGGACAAAAAAATGATGGAGAAATACAAATGTATCATTACCTCAACTTTTCTCCAACACTAAAAAATAGGATGTGTGAACTAACGGAGATTAGCACACATTAGAATACCAAAATATAACCTCCAATAGACATAACATACACATTTTCTATTTGGTACCAGTAATCAGAACACCCTAAAGCTCTATCCCATAAAAAATATTGCAGTTCGATGCCACACCTTCCATTTAGCTTAAATCTTGTTTTCAAACCCTACATGAAAACATCTAGGCCGTGCAAAGCCTGAACCACATTCCAAGAAAAAACATATGTGTAATATAAACTCTCAGCCTGTAAAATGCTCAATACAATACAAATCTATCCTTCCCATTTTAAAGCTTATACGAAAGATGCTCATAACTTTAAAAATTCTCTCCCAACCAGTCATATACCACCCACACAAACTAGTAGCTGTAATGGTAAATCTCTCCCCATATCCCAACCCCATAAAGAGAATATAAAAACAAAACCTAGATCTGTAAGGATTTGATACACAATATAGGATTTTTATACCATTCTACAAAGGAAAAAAGAGCTTTAGGGAATTTGTTTCTTAACCATGCCCATATCCTCGTTTGAACGCCTTCAAAAATTTCATCGTCCATCTTGTAACCTCCAAGCCCATTTCACAAGCAAGGCTACATTGAACAACTTTATGTTTTTCACACCTAGTCCCCCCTCTTGCTTGGTTTTACACATTGTCTCCCATTTGACCCAAGCAATGTTTCTACCTTCTTTATTCCAATCCCATAGAAAATTTCTTTGTATCTTCCTCATTTTAAGTTCTACTTTTGCAAGTACTTTATAAAAAGATAAATAGAAGAGAGGTAATGTTGTAAGAACATTTTTAAGTAGACATATCCTACCTACTAAGGATAAGAATTTCCCTTTCCATTTGGCTAACTTATTTTCAAACTTAAAGATAATGTGCCGCCAAAGCGATTCTTTCCTTGGGTTTCCGCCTACTTTGAGACCTAGATATAAGAATGGACACATCATAGTCTTACAATTAAGCACAATTGCCAATGACTATTTCACAGATTCTTAAAGTCCTACACCTCCAAGTTTTCTTTTGTGAAAGTTAACTCTCAGTCTAGAAGCCAATTCAAAACACCTTAATATGCTTTTGATAGTTACCATACATTGCATTTCTGGTTTACATATAAAGAGTGTATCATCGAAAAACTGTAAGAAGTTCACTTCCACCTCTTTCTGCCCAACCTTTACTCCCTTCAAGTCTTGGTTAATCGTTGCTTTTCTTACTGCCCCTTCCAAACCTTCCGCCACTATTAAAAAAAGAAAAGGGGCTAATGGGTCTCCTTGTCTCAATCCCTTTTGTGGTTTGAATTCCCGAGTTGGGCTACCATTAACCAATTGGATATGGTTATTGATTCTATACATCCCTTTATCCAGCTTATCCACTTATTATTATCCACCTTCAAGATTATTCAATTTCTCTTCATCCTTTTGACCTCATCAACTACTTCAGTAGCTATGAGTACATTTTCTAATAAATCTCTCCCCTTAATGAATTTCGTTTGTGAATGATTAATAATTGTAGGTAAAACACACTTAATTCTATTCGAGAGGACTTTGGCAATTAGCTTGTACATACTCCCTACTAATGAAATTGGTCTAAACTCATCTAGTGTTTGAGGGTTATCCACCTTTGGTATTAATGTTAGGAAAGACGCATTACACCCTTTAGTAATCACCCCCTTTTTACTGTCAGTTCTAAGTCATCTTTTACAATTACCCAATATTCTCTAATGAAATTAAGATTAAACCCATTTGGACCCGGACTCTTGCTTCCATCATAATCCCACACCACATCTTTTAACTCCTCCCTGCTTAGATCAACTGTGAGCATATTATTTTTTCATCTGAAATCATAGGAAAAGTTATATTGTCCAATTTGACATCAACACTTTCGTTCTGTTTAAAAAGCATTTCAAAATGCCTCTTAACATCAGTTTTCACTATTGTGGGTTCCTCACTCCACCCACTGTATATGTACACCTTTAATATCATTCCTGTTTCTCCTCCATTTCAACCTCAAATGAAAATACTTTGTATTAGAATCACCATTATTTATCGACTTCACTCTCGCTTTTTGTCTTTCCACTACCTCTTGCTTATAATTTAGGTTCTTAATTTAAGCTAACAAATATATTCTTTCTTTCTTTTCATCATCCTCTAGCCTGTGTTGTTCATCCATTTTTTCTAACAACCCCACCTTATCCATGACCATATTTTTTGCCTTATTAATATCACCAAAAGTCTCCACATTCCATACCTTTAAACCTGTCTTTAGTCCTTTAATTTTCTCTTTCCATAGCCACATCTTTTCCCTGCTTCCATACTCACCACACCACAACTTTTTTACCTCCTCTCTTAATTTTTTATCCCATAACCAAACATCTAGTGACGTAAAAGGTTTGGGCCCCTAACAAACAGATTTTTGGTCGCACAAAATTCTAATAAAAGAAAACAAGTTAACTACTGTAATATAGCTAACCCGTGTCAAATCTCACAAGGACACAATTGTAGGAGTGTAACCATTGTTAAAGATCGTTCTGCAAAGAAAAGTTAAAATAAACAATAATAATAATAATAATAATAATAAAGGGGGTTTTGTCGAATTGATAAAATTAACAATGTAGAGTAATAATTGTAAATAAATAATTAATGAAAACTAAAATTAAAAGCACATAGTAAAGAAGATTATAAATAAAATAATTAAGGGAAACTAAAATTAAAAACAAATATGGAAATTAAATTATTTAAATACGAAAAACTAATGCATGCAGAATTAAATCGCGATGCTAAGAATTTAATAATGAGAACATTTATAAATGCTTATATGATTAAAATAAATAAATTAAAAGACAAAGCAATAATTGGAATGAAATTATTATGCTAATTCAAATAAAATAAATAAACAATTAATAGTTAAATCATAGATTTTTAAGGTAGAGCAATTAGCACTACTACAGAAATGATATTTTACATCGCCTTTCTACGTCGGTTTCGACACAAACGACGTAGATAAATATGAGTCTAGTATTCTACGTCGGTTATATGAAAGAACCGACGTGGAATAGTTGAGTTGCATATTCTACGTCGGTTATTTGCAGAACCGACGTAGAATATAGAGACTACAACGTCGATTATTGATACAACCGACGTAGATCTGTTGGCATTCAACTTATAATGTCGGGTGTGGGGTAGAACCGACGTAGAAACCCTATTAAAACCTACTCCCCTTGTCTTCCCTCCTCACTTTTCCTATTCTCACCGCTGCTGCTGTTCATCGTCTTCTCCGCCGCGACGCTCCCTTTCCTCTGTGGCAGCGACGATCAGCTCCCCTTCGTCACCGACATCAACCCCTGACCGGCGTCCTTCATCTCTCCTTGCGTTTTGCCGTTCCCATCGCCGCGAAGCCCATGGAAGCTCCCTTCGTCGCTGGCGAGCTTCTCCTTCACTCTAGGTCCTCTTGGCCGCTGCCGCCTGAGTGAAGTCCCCTCCCCTTGCCGTCAGCTTTGCCGCCGCCGCCGTGCCAGGTTAGTGGGTTTTTTGTTTTGTTTTGTAGAATATAGTGTTTGTATGATTAGTTTATTGAAATGCCTGTGGAAGATTGTTCTGATAATCTGGCTGTGCCCATGGGGCTTTATTTGATGTTGTTTATATATTCGTTGTTGTTCAAAATTTTGGATTTAGTCAAATAACAGAGGAAACTCTGCTGAAATTTCGTTATAATGAGTTTGTCTTTCTTATAGAGCAAACTCTACTAAATAATGTTATAGCAAACAACAACTGATAATTTTGATTATAGTAATCAATGATATTAAGTTCATTGATGACCAATAAGTTTTTTATTAACTCTTAATTGTAGTCTAAAATCCGAAAATGAATCGAAGTTGGATGAATGCAAGTCGTATATCAGAAGAGTATGAGAATGGAGTTGAACAATTTTTGAGTTTTGCTGAACGAAATGGTCTAAAGATGAATGGAAAATTTTATTGTCCCTGTGTTAAGTGTGTTAATGGAAGAGTTAAACCGTAGATATAATACGAGAACATCTAATCTGTGAGGGGATCATGAAAAATTATACTACATGGACATGGCACGGTGAACTTAGTGATATTCCAGTAGTATCACAAACTGTGGAGGAGGAGGATGTCAGTATGGAAGATCGAATAGAGGATATGCTTCGTGATGTGGGTCAGGAGAGCTTTCTTGAAGCACATGCACCTGTATATGATAAATTGAAGACCGATTCAGAGATGCCTTTGTATCCTGGATGTACAACTTTCACACGATTGTCTTCTGTATTAAGATTGGTGAATTTGAAGGCAAATTTTGATTGGAGTGATAAAAGTTTCAATGAATTGTTAGAACTTTTGAAAGAGATGCTTCCAGATGAGAACACATTGCCTAACCGTATGTATGAAGCAAAGAAGATACTTTGTCCAATGGGTTTAGAATATAAAAAGATACACGCTTGTCCTAATGACTGTATTTTATACAGAAAAGAGTTTGAATCTCTTCACAAGTGTCCAAAATGTGGTGTATCACGTTACAAAGTCAAGGATGGTGATGGTGATGGTTTTGGTGAAGATAGTGATAAAAAGGGTCCTCCTGCAAAGGTTATATGGTATCTTCCAATAATTCCAAGGTTTAAGCGATTGTTTGCTAATGAAGAAGATTCAAAAAATCTCACATGGCATTCAGTTGCAAAGAAACGAGATGGACAACTTCGACATCCTGCTGATTCTCCACAGTGGAAGAAATTTGACCGTCTATTTCCAAGTTTTGGTAGTGATGCAAGAAACCTTAGACTTGGACTAGCTACAGATGGAATGAATCCTTTTGGTAACTTAAGCACTAACCACAGTTCATGGCCAGTTTTATTGGTGATCTACTATCTTCCACATTGGTTGTGCATGAAGCGGAAATATGTTATGCTATCTATGATGATTGCAGGTACAAGATAGCCAGGAAATGACATAGATGTTTATTTAAGTCCTTTGATAGATGACTTAAGATTGTTGTGGGAGGAAGGAGTAGAGGTGTTTGATGCATATCGACAGGAGAATTTCAAGTTACATGCAATGATATTTTGTACCATAAATGACTTTCCAGCATATGGTAACTTGAGTGGATACAGTGTCAAGGGTCATCATGCGTGTCCTATTTGTCAAGAAGATACAAGTTATCTGCAATTGAAACATGGGAAGAAGACAATTTATAATAAACACAGAAAATTCCTTCCAGTTAACCACCCATACCGAAGATTGAAGAAAGCTTTTAACGGTTGCCAGGAGGATTTGGAAAGACATAAATGTTGAATTTGGAAAGACCCAAAAGAAATCAACTGATAGAAGCAAGTGGAAGAAGAGATCAATTTTTTTTGAACTTCCATATTGGTGTCATCTAGATGTACGTCATTGTATTGATGTGATGCATGTTGAGAAGAATGTATGTGATAGTCTAATTGGCACACTTTTGAACATCAAAGGTAAGACAAAGGATGGAGTGAATACTCTTCAAGATCTTTGTGAATTGGGAATATGTCCGGAATTGCATCCAAGATCTGAAGGCAAGAGAACATATCTTCCACCAGCATGTCACACTTTGTCCAAAAAAGAGAAGACTAGTCTTTGTCGGTGCCTTCGGAGTATTAAAGTTCCACAAGGATACTCTTCAAATATTAAGAGTCTTGTGTCAATGAAAGATCTTAAACTAATTGGGTTAAATTCACATGACTGTCACGTTTTGATGCAACAACTCTTACCTGTAGCTATACGTGGCATACTCCTGAAGAATGTGAGAAATGCAATTATGCGTCTATGTTTTTTCTTCAACTCTATATGTGCCAAGGTAATTGATGAAAAATCATTAGATCAATTGGAAAATGAGGCAGCAATTATACTATGTCAATTGGAGATGTATTTTCCTCCATCATTTTTGATATTATGGTTCACTTAATTGTTCATCTTGTAAGAGAGATACGGTTATGTGGCCCAGTTTATTTGGCCCAGATGTACCCAATTGAGCGATACATGAAGATCTTCAAAGGGTATACTAAGAATCCATACAGACCTGAAGCTTCTATAGTTGAAAGGTATATTGCAGAAGAAACTACAGAGTTTTGTTCAGAATACTTGGCAAAAGCACAAGCCGTGGGTGTTCCTACAAGTCGACATGATGATAGGATAAATGGAAAGGGTACTCGTGGTATAAAAGTTCAAGCAAAGGATACTATTGAGTTGAGTCAGGCACACTTGTATATTTTGAATAATACAGATGAAGTTCTTCCTTACATATCTGCTCATCAATCAATGTTGAGGACCCAAAACCCCAAAATGGGTGAACGGTTGTTGGTGAAGGAGCATAACAACAAGTTTTTCAGTTGGTTTAGAAGCCAAATTTTTTCAGATCAGCATGCATCTGATACATTGAAATGGCTAGCTCATGGACCAAAATATAACGTCATCACTTGGACTGGGTACGACATTAATAGATATTCTTTCTACACAAAGTCACAAGATGACAATAGCACAGTTCAAAATAGTGGAGTATCTATCGAGGCCACATCCATGCACTTTTCTAGTTCAAAGGATAAAAACCCCATCATGGCATCCATAAGTTACTTTGGAGTGATTGAGGAAATTTGGGAGGTTGACTACAGTAAATTTGGAGTTCCTCTATTTAAATGTGTTTGGGTTGATAGCAATACCGGTGTTCAAGTTGACGAAATGGGTTTTACTACGATAGACCTTAAGAAGCTAGGTCATAAGGAAGAACCATTCATCATGGCATATCAAGCAAAACAAGTTTTTTATGTGACCGACCGATGTAATGATAGGTGGTCTGTGGTCCTTCAAGGCAAAGGGATTGATGTCAACCATGAAAATGAAGATGAGTCAGATGATTTCATTGTCATCCCCAATTCACCACGACTGCCTAGTAGTATTGAAGATGTAGAAGAGGATGTGGTCCATACAACTCGTAATGATCATGATGAAGGGATATGGGAAAATTTAGTTGTCTAAGTATGTTTTTACTTGAACTTCTTTATGTATTTTTTTTATGTTTGTATATTTAAGATTTATAAATTATATTGCTTTATATTTTCTTTACAGACACATGTCATCTCCTTCACCATCACCTCCTCCCTCACCTCCGTCATCTCCTCCACCATCTCCTCCACCAAAACGGACCAGGCAAGCTACACGATTAGTGAGCTTGACAGCCAGACACATGGCAGGAGAGAAGATGAGTGTGTCTGTTGATCCACGCACTGGGAAGGTGTCTGGTCTGCATCATACCCAGTTCAGTAGCTACTTGGGTATCGTTGCACGGGAGAAGGTAATTCTAAGTTTATATTTCAACTTTTTTTACATATTTACATATAATTCTTGTTTTCATATAACTAATGATTATGTTTAGGTATCTATTTTGCATCTAGACTGGGATAATGTTGAGGACACCGTGAAGAATCTGATTTGGCAGGACATTTTGGTAAGTTTAAATCTATTCAATTGTCTTTTCTTGAATATTGATTTTTAATTTTGATGCTAATTATAATTTATTTTTGGAGAAGTATTTTGATATTGAAAACTCGAAGGCAGTTAAGAGGAAGATTATGTCCAACATTGCAAAAATGTGGAGGCAGTTCAAGTCCATATTAACTACGATATGGGTTTATGCTGAGGATGTCGTTAGCAAGGGACTTACTCCTTGCCAACGATATGGCATATCTGAGGATGACTGGAAGAAATTTGTGGAGATTAGGACTGGTCCGGAGTGGGAGGTATGAATTAATTTAAATTTATTAAGTTATTGTATTATATTCTAATATCAATTATTTTGCAGGAGAAAAGATTAAAGGCCAAGGAGATTCAGAAGAAGAATTTGACCCCCCACTGTCTGTCTCGTGGGGGGTATGGTCTCTTGGCTGAGAGAATGATGGATGAGAAGGCTGCACTCAAAGAAAAAGAAGCAGCCAGTTCTGGTATAAGCCAGGATGATCTCCCCCCACCATCTCCTCCTAAACGTCATGAAACTTGGAAGAGAGCTCATGAAAAGCCTTCCGTTGAGATGACATCTGAGGAGGCTCAAGAGATTGCTGATAGGATTGTAAGTTACTATTCTTTTTAACCCTAATATGATTAATTTCTTAGACTTGTATATTTATATATATAATGTGTTAAATTTATTGTAGGATTCCTTGGAGGAGCAGTGTACACAGGGAACTCGTTCCATGTGGTCGTCAGGATATACTGACCACTGCTATTGGTAAAGATGAACACCTCGGATGTGTTCGGGGTGTGGGGACCGGTGTGGGTATTCGACAATATTTTGGGCCACGAGTCAAGAATACCCAGAGCTCAACAATTAATGAAGAAGAGTTCGAGAAGAAGCTCACAACGAAGCTGACACCGGTCATTGCAACACAGGTTCAAGAGCAGCTACTTAGCATGTTTCCAGACTTGGCAGTTAGGATGACATATTCCCACCAACACGTTCAGCCATCTCCTCCATCTGTTGGCACAATGGGAAGTACTTCCACTAATGTTGCTCCTATTCTGGCTACTCCTGTTGCTGCTGCTGCACCTGCACCTACACCGATAGGTAAAATCGTTATTTCTTTTTCATATATGTCTTGATTACAAATGTAAATTGAAATATATCATGCATCCACAGGTCCATCTTTTGAGATGAAACAGTGTGCCTTATTGGTGGAGGATGGGTTGCTTGAACCAAGATTGGTGGCCCTTGGTTCAGTTCAGGAAGGGGCTTCTACAATCCACAGTGTGCCTTTGGCACCTGGTTTATTGAGAGTGGTGGTAGAAGAGATTCGAGATGCTGATGCTCGAGTCCCTGTGCCTACTGATGAGGTACAGAAAGTGGGACAGGCCCTTCACACATTCATTGCTTGGCCCCAACATTTAGTCAGACAAGTTTCTAAAATGGTATGCATGTATTTTTTTATGTTAATGACTTCTCAAAATCTTATTTCTATACTAATCGGTATTGTTTTAAACATGTAGGATGTTCAGAAGCCTAAAAGTCGTGCTGCTTCTGAACATACTACAGGAAAAGAAGCAGCTCTCCCAAAAAATCCAATTGTTGAGTTGATCCATGCCTCTGCAGAATATTATGGCAACTCCTTTGAGATTCTGTGGGATGCTAGGAGATTTGGGATAGATAATGCAAGGTTTCCTCTCTACATTTCATACGTTGACATCTCAGAGGTCACATTGGGTAATAGGGATCTCAACATCTCTATTTTACAACTTTGGACAATGTAAGTACATATTTATTATTATAATTTCAATTTCATTATTTAATATATAAGATGTTATTATTTTTCATTTTTTAGGATGATGGATGAATTGGCTGAGGAGCAGGTAACTTCAGATGTTTATGAATTTTTTGAGCCTCAGTCAATCCAACAAGCTAGAAATAAAAGGGAAGAAGTTCAAAGATATATCCAAAATTGGATCCAGGCATCTAAAAGGCAGATATATCTTGGAGCTTATTTATTCCAGTAAGTCAATATAACTTTATTATTGTTTTTATTGTGATTGAGTTATATTCTAAATATTTTATTTTTCTAGGCATCATTGGCAATTCTTCCTCATCAGTCGTCTAGAGAAGACGGTATACTGGTTTTGTTCTTTGAATAAAAAACCAGATACTGATTTGAAGAATATTTTGAATAGGTAAGTATTTTAAAGTTTGTGTTTTCAAGTATAAGTAATGTTCATATATTGACTAATAACTTCTCAACAGTGCTATTAAGGTGTGTTGTACCATTGATGGAATGCACATCAGCAAAGCCACTAACCCACATTGGGAAATCCTACATGTAAGGTTACTTTTAATTCTCTAATATGACTATAATATTGAATATGTATTTTTCACAACTAATGACTTGTTTAATTGATTATAGGTTAATAGACAAACGGGTAGCTAGGAATGTGGCTACTACGTAATGTATTGGATGTGGCTTATAGTTTTTGGGAATATCAGAGATACTTGGAGACAGGTTAGTCCTCCAAAACCCTATTCCTCCAAAACTCTATTGGTAAAGTTTCCTACTTTGTCATACTTAACATACTTTCTTTTTGTTCCAGGTATTCAATGATACACAGCCCTTGCCTAAAGAGTCTATCGACCAAGTCAGAGAAAAATGGGCACAGAAGTTTTTAGACATTAGAAATAGGCAAAAACAGTAGTAATTTTATTGTAATTTTATTTATACAATTGTAATTATGTGTAAATAGATCAAATTTAAATAACTATTGAATATATATAATTCATTTGAAATATTTTGAAATTTAGCTATTTGAAATGTGTTATATATGAAACTGTTTGTTGGTTTGCTGGTTTGTTTGATATGCAGGTACAAAAATTTAGGGAAAATGAGAAAATTAGAAACTGCATATCAGATTTATCAGAGACTTTCTACGTCGGTTGGACATATAACCGACGTAGAAAAGTATGTTCATCTTACAACGTCGGTTATTTGTGTAACCGACGTTGTATGGTCATGTAATATTCAACGTCGGTTTACTTTGAACCGACGTAGAAAATATTACTTTTAACGATGTCTCATTCAACGTCGATTTTGGGGTCATCGTGAAAATATCCCCAGAACCGACGTGGAATATGGTTCCTGTAGCAGTGTAGGCTGATATATTGATGCTAATTCAAATTATAATAAAAATAAATAAATAATTAACAATTATTTGAAAAATGTATTCAATTAACTATTAAAATTTAAAATGAATAAGTAAAATAATGAATTAAAAATGTAGGCTAAAATTATAAAATACTGAATTTAAATTAAAAGTAAAATGCTAATAAAATTACTGGAGTGTGAAGAATAAATGGATATATGTGAGGGTGTGAATGTGAATGTAGAGAAAGTAGAACGTACAAAATTTAAATTATTAAACAAAATTAAATAAAATGAAGGCTAAAATACGGAATAATGAAATTAAATAAATTAATATGAAAGAAAACAAAACCAGGAAATTGTTGCAGGAGCTCCTAAAACTTTCTGCAACTTCACCCTCAAACTAACAAAACTATCATGAGAAAAAGAGAGAGAGGAAGAAGAGAGACTATTGCTCTGGTGAAGTGTGTTTTGCCTTACAGATTAGCCAAGGTCTTATTACCAATAAAAATATGAAAATTAATTACAATTCAAGTCAAATATATTTTTTCCCCGGATTTGATTTTGCTGATTAGGAGATCCTCTGCCAAGAATAGAAATAATTGCTCTTTCAGAATAAATATTTCTTCCCTGAATTTGGTTTTGTTGATTAGGAGATCCTTTGCCAAGAATAGAAATAATTGCTCCTTCAAAATAAATTTAATGCTTCAATTTGATTGCAGATCTGAATTTGCAGGAAGGAAATTCTGAAAATGGGGAGTTGATTATGCACGAATTTCAAATTTTCAAATGAAGCTGACCCACGCATTGAATTAGGCCACATTGAGTGCACCTAAGTTGCACCTCCTGTTGGTTTCATGATAAATGGGTCGCGAGGAATTTAATTTGGAAGATTGAAAATGTTTTCCCCACCGAAGCACCTTGGGCTCATCTAAAAAATAACTTGAAGTTCTTTTTATCCTACAAAAAAAGTCTCAACCAGAAAAAAGTATATATACATATATGCAATATGAATGTATGAATGTATGTTTTGATGTTAAAAATATGTAAAATGCAATAAATTTACTAAACTTAAATTATGTCATTGTTTTTATAAAAATATGCAAAATGCATGGTTTAAGAATAGAACAAATGGCTTAGAAAGTGTTCTTAGATAAAAAAAATAAAGAGTAAAATGACATACATCAAATACTCCCCACTTTTTCTCTTTTGCACTTCCAAGCAAAAGATAAAAGAAAATAAAATAAAAGTGTGCATGCATGAAAACTATATAATGCAAAGATGAATACTGCTGCAAATGTTAGTGAGATCCTAAAAATTGTAATGTTCAAGAAAAAATTCATTAATGAGAAGTAAAAGAATAAAAAATGATCAAGATCATAACTCACAAAGTATTTCCATGGCCAAGTACTCTTTAATGGTTCAATGAATCAACTCAAGAGGACATCCTCACATGGTCAAGTGTTTACTCTTATCTCTCAAGTGTTTAGGCTGAAAATTCCACTCACGTCATGACATTATCCTTTACCATAGGCTTGAAAGAACTTCTAATTTCCCACCATTAGAACACATACCCCAACAGATCGATAAGACTTTTATTCGGCTTGTAATGGGGCTTAGGGTTATGGGTAAGTTAGGAAAATAGGCTAAGACCTTAGGTAGAATAAAGAACGTGGATCAATGTACCTTGAAACTCTATTCCAGTTCCATGTTTTGCCACTACTTCTCTTACTTTTGCATTGGAGTGCCTTCCGAGCTTATTCATTTATTACTTTGTAATGCTCGACTTCCTTTTTCATTTTTTTTTGCACTTCACTTTTCTAACATTCTTGATTTCTTGTAGAACTTTTGCACTTCACTTTTCTAACATTCATGCTTTCTTGTAGAATTGGATTTTTAATGATTTTCTTCAATGATTCCAAGGTCCATACTTCCCTTTAGGTCTGGGTGTGGATGGTGTCTAAGTTAGGAGGCTATAATTCTCGAGTATAAATCCAAGAAAACGCTAAGGCTCAAAGGTGGGTTCAAAGGATATATTTAGTTAAGGGTAAGCTATTTGGTTAAGTGGCTAAGAAAAAGAAGGCCTAAATCATTTCTATTGTTGTATGTGCTCCATTAATGTCAAAGAGAAATCAATCAAGTTCTGGAAAGTTCCAACGTCATGAGTGCTTCACACAAGAATAAATAAAGCTCAAAACTCACTTGGGGTGCTTTGTTCCATCTGAAATTGACCACAAACCAATGTTACTGTAATTATACCATGACTTTCTAAGTGAGCTAAACCTTTTCAAACTTTGAATTCTTCCTCCTATGTTGGTTTTCCTTTTTCCAGAACATATTTCAGTTAATCTAAAACATCAAGCAACAGTTAAAACAAAATATGAAATGAAACATTATGCATGAAATGTAAATACTCCCCACTTTGAAGTCAACATTGTCCTCAATATCGAGAATTTATGTTATGCAAATGCAAATGCAAATCTTCAACGAGCTAAAGCAGCTCAAATCCTGGGTCTATCTCCTCAAATGATATAGGTGTCGAGGTCCTCAAATAGCAACTCGACTTAACTGGTGGGAGGATTTGATTCTCATGGAAAATATTCAACTGATGACCATTCACCATAAATGTCCTACCATCCTTCATGTCTTGAACTTCTACAGCTCCATGAGGGAAGACATTAGTGACAACGAACGGTCCATCCGACTTAGACTTTAGCTTTCCCGATATCAGCTTCAATCGAGAGTTAAACAACAACTCCTTCTTCAGAATCTTGCTGTCATGAAATTTCTTGACCTTCTCTTTGTATATCCGGGAGTTCTCATATGCTTACAACCTTATCTCTTTATCTTCATTCTGCACAACTGTCATCCCACTCTTCTTTGGAACAACATGGACAGGAGATACCCAAGTGTTGTCTGAGATGGGATATATAATGCCAGCCTTCAGTAACTTGGTCACCTCTTTCTTCATCACATCAAGGATAGTTGGATTCATCCTTCTTTGAGGTTGTCTAATAGGTCGGCAATCATCTTCCAACAAGATCCAATGCATGCAAACTGTTGGGCTGATCCTAGTGACGTCCTCCAAAGACCAATCGAGTGCCTTTTTACGCTCTTTCAACATCTTTAATAACATTTCTTCTTGATTCTGTAGAAGATCACTAGAAATTATCATAGGAGACTTCTCTCCTTCATCCAGGTAAGCATACTACAAGTGGGCTAGTAATGGCTTAAACTCTAATTCACCAGGCTATTGTGGTGAAACAATTTCCAAGCTTGGAACAAGTGGTCTTGTGTTTGGACGAGCTTCCTCTACAAAAGAAGAATCTATTTCCAGATAATCATTAACCTCTTCATCTATACAATCATACTTCGTCACTTCTTCTTGGTCAAGGTTCAATAAGTTTAGAAACTGATCAAATTCAAAATCGGTTTCCTCATTTGCTTGGTCACAATCGTGGATCTCTATTGAGAATATTTCTTTATCACCAAGTAGTGAGTGTGTCTCGGTAGGATACTTCATGGCCTTAAAGATATTAAACATCACAGTCTCCTCCCCAAATTTCATGGTCAAAGTGTGTTAGACGCAGAGATATATCAAAAAAGGGGGGATGAATTGATATTGAATTTTCTTTGAAAACTGTGAAGTTACAGATTTTTCTGATGCTGTCAAGAACAAATTAGTTAACTGATTTTTGAGAAATAGTCAATTAGTTCTATCAGACAATTATTAAAGATGATAAAAGGAGAGAAAGAATGCACAAGACTTTATACTGGTTCACTCTTTTTCAAGAGCTACATCCATTTTTGATCTGTAACACTAACAGATCTCAAATCACTAAAATGGTCAAGTCTTTACAAGAACCCCTCTTCTAAAGACTACCAAAACCAAAAAGATGAAATTCTAAACCCTATAGAATTCAATCTAACCGAGACTCACACCAAGTCTGCAGTGATCACCCCAATCACCAAGAAACGGGTTTCGTAACCCCACAAAGTGATCTCAACACAGAGAACAAAAACAATTCAGAAAAATGCTAATCAAGACTCTCTTCTTGATTCTTTCTAAAGTTGAATCTTTCAAAGATTTGTGAGCAAGCTTTTCTTGATCCTCTCTTCTCTGTTCTCTCTCTGTTCTTTTTGCTATTCTTTTAGTAGTTTGAATCTTCCACGAGACTTCTATTTATAGAGAAAGAGATGAGCTTCAACAGGCGCTATTCTGTTTTCTGCATACTGGGAGGCCTGGAACAAAATAGTCGACTAAACAGTGAAATAGTTAGCTAATTTCATTAAAAGCACATTCCTAACATATTAATGAAAATAGTCGACTAATATAGCAGAATTAGTTGACTAATTGAAGATGAATGAAAACAACAGACTAATATATCAGAATTAGCTAACTAATGACAGATAATCTAACAGCTATTCAAGAATTGCATAATCATCAATTAATCACCAATGTTCCAGCAACATCATCAAATCAAAATCATCAACAAATTCCCCCTATTTGATGATGGCAACCTGTAAAACCTGTTGAAATTAAGGAGAATAGATGGAAGATTATCTCCCCCTTTGATATTAGCAAATAGGTGCATATTAAGCAAAGTATATAAGCAGATTATATGAGTGAAAATTATATTACAGACCCAACAATTGTTCAGAAATCAATAGCATAACGGCGAAAATATTAAAGGCATTAAAAACAGCAGAGATTAATCTTCATCATCATCTTCATCATCATCATCCTCATCATCATCTTCATCAGTAGCATCCTCATCCATGGTAGCAGCATTTGCAGAGGTTCCTTCAAAGTTTTCAACTGAAACTTGAATTTTTGCAAGTTGTTGCTGTATAAGCTCAATCTCATAATCAATATTCGTGAACCTAGCAACCATGGTTTCATGAGTATTTCTCTGCATAGAACCAAGAACATTTAGTCATGAAATAAGCATTCTTTCAAATTCAGATAATGGAATGCCATGGTATGCAGGAGGTGATGTATAGGGAACCATCTGATATGCAGAATAGTCTTGGGAATTCCCTGATGAAGTATCAGCATGGATAGATGATCTAGGTGCAGAGGAGATGAGCCAACTTCAAAAATCCATTCATCATTAACCTTTGACAGACCCATTTTCCTAAGATAGTAGTTGTCAAAGAGATGCTTATGATTGATAATTCTGGTAGTTTCTCCTTCTGTGGAAATGTTGAAGTGGTCCAGAATTTTTGAGATGAAGATAGCATAGGGAAGCTTGTGATCATTAAGACGTTTGGCTTTGAACATGTGTCCTTTGATGACATATATCCAGTTGACTTTGATGTTGTTCTTCATGCAGTGAATCAAGGCCAAATCTTCTTCCATAAGCTGAGCATGATTACTCCCCCTGAGTGTGAGCTGCCAAGCAATTATGAAAGCAAGTAGTCTTTCATCACATTTAATCTTACCAACATTGAATTTCTGAACAGCTTCATCTGCATTTCACATGCAGGACTTGAATGCAGATTCCTTATTGAATTCAGGCATAGAGGAAGTATTTCCTTTACTTATCTTGACACCTTCATTCTTCAGACCAGCTAGTCTTCTCCATAAGGAATTATCAATCCTTATTTCTCTTCCCTTGACTTGAGAGACCAGCATATTATTTTCTGCTTTCAGGTTAGCATAGAAAAGCTTAATTAAATCATTGTAAAAATTACCTTCCATTTCAACAAACTGCCTCAGGCCTTGAGTTTGAAGAGCATTCTTAACAAAAATTAGATTTTCGTTATTCAACCAGTTGAACTTGAGAATTTTTGGTATTAGCACCAACTTTCTCTGCATTTTTAGCTCCAATGATTCAATGGTTTTAGCACCTTCTTCATGTTCAGATTCAGTTTCTTCTTCTGAATCATTCTCTTCAGCACGCACAGGAGAAGGGATCCTCACATGAACCTTATACCTCTTAGGAAATTTTCCCATAGCTGGGTTTGAAGATCCAGCAGCAGATTCAGGATTCCTTATGGGCTGTGCAGGAGAACCAGAGGTTGATCCTCTGTTTCTATTTTGAGTTTTTCTAACTAGAGTCTGTGAAGTGTGTGTTGGCATTCAAATTCTAGATGACCTTCTCAGCCTCTGAACTGCATTTGCTAAGGGTGCATCTGAATCATCATCACTTTCAACTAAGAAGTAGTCATTAGAAGACATTTTGATGAGAAATTATAGTGATTGTCTGATGCACAAAAATGGTATGTAATATGAAGATGAATCAGATTAATATAGAAGGATTGAGTAGCTTGGTCAAACGAATAAACGAATAATAGCTGTGTGAATATTTTGAACAGATATGCACTCAATCACAGATGCTCATGGTCAGAAAATGCAAAAGGAATATGTTGAGAAATGGAAGTTCAGTTTTGGAAAACCAATAAAGCATCCTCACATGCATCCATAACTGTTTTAGCTTTGAATAACAGTGGTTTAAGTACGAATTGATCTTTGATAGATTAGGTTTAGTTGGAATTGAAAGAATTAAACTAGTTTGCTTTAATACCCAAATGAATTCAGTTGCAGTAAATAAAATTAGTCAACTAGTCAAAGAAATTAATAGACTAATCTGACAGAAATAATAGCAGTGGGCTCATTTAATGAAATAAGTCAGTTATTTCATAGAAATTAACAAACTATTTTATGCAGCAGTATAGAACTTTCATCTGTTAAATGAAATAAGTCAACTATTTCAAAGAATTAACAAACTAAAATCTGCAGCAGTATAATATTTTTGTCAGTTCAATGAAATAAGTCAACTATTTCAAAGAATTAACAAACTATTTAATGCAGCAGTAGAATATTTAAGAACAATTATTGATGTTTAGGATACCTAATTCATTCCTTAGTTTGAAAAACCTGTCACAACCTAATGGCTTAGTGAAAATATCAGTTAATTGGTCATTAGTTGAAATGAAATCAATCCTACAATCTTTCTTTTCAATGTGATCTCTTATGAAATGGTGCCTAATTTCAATATGTTTTGTTCTAGAATGCTGAATGGGATTTTTTGTTAGATTAATTGCACTGGTATTATCACAAAGTATAGGAATATCAGATAAGTGTAAATCAAAATCACATAGCTGCTGTTTTAACTAGAGAATTTGTGCAGTGCAACTTCCAGCAGTAATGTATTCAGCTTCTGCTGTAGATAATGCTACACAAGCTTGTTTCTTGCTGGTCCATGATATCAAGCAATTCCCAAAGAGATGGCATGTTCCACTTGTGCTCTTTCTATCCAATTTGCAACCTGCAAAATTAGAATCAGTATATCCAACTAAATTTAGTTCACTATAGCCCAACATTCACTGTTCCTTTGAGGTATTTGAGAATTTGTTTTGCTGCAGTGAAATGTGATTCCTTTGGATTGGCTTCAAATCTTGCACATAAACACACAACAAACATGATATCTGGTCTGCTAGCTGTTATATACAACAAGGAACCAATCAATCCTCTGTACATTGTTGCATCAGCTGGTTTTCCTTTTTCATCCATGTCAAGATAGCAATTTGAAGACATAGGAGTAGAGGCTTCTTTGCAGCTTTCCATACTAAACTTCTTTAACAGCTCATTGCAATATTTTGTTTGATTGATGAATGTATCATTATGCAGCTGTTTAACTTGCAGTCCTAAGAAGAAATTTAACTCTCCCATCATGGACATCTCAAATTCACCTTTCATAGTATCTGCAAATTCTTGGCATAGAGATTGATTAGATGAACCAAAAATGATATCATCAACATAAATCTGCACTAATATGAGTTCATTATCAACTTTCTTAGTAAAAAGAGTTTTGTCAATAACTCCTCTTTTAAAGCCTTGTGATATGAGGAAAGTTGTAAGTCTTTCATACCATTGTCTAGGTGCTTGTTTGAGACCATACAAAGCCTTTTTCAGTTTGTATACATGATTAGGAAGTTTAAAATCAACAAAACCAGATGGTTGTTCAACATATACATCTTCATTAATGAAGCCATTTAAAAAAGAACTCTTGACATCCATTTGAAAAAGTTTGAAACCTTTAAGACAAGAAAAAGCAAGTAACAATCTAATAGCTTCTAATCTAGCTACAGGTGCATAGGTTTCATCAAAATCAATATCTTCTTCTTGATTATAGCCTTTAGCAACTAATCTAGTTTTGTTCCTAGTGATTATCCCATTTTCATCAAGCTTGTTCCTAAACAACCATTTAGTTCCTATAACATTCATATTGTTATTTCTAGGTACAAGAAACCAAACATCATTTCTGATAAACTGATTTAATTCATCATGCATAGCAGAAATCCAATTATTATCAAGCAAAGCATCATTTATGTTCTTAGGTTCAATTTGAGACACAAAAGCCAAATGATTGCAGAAATCATTTAAAGAATTTCGAGTTGTAACTCCCTTTTCAACGTTTCCTATGATGTTCTCCAGTGATAGTCCTTTTTGAGTTCTCCAGGATTTAGATAAAACATTGTCTGTTGCAGAATAGTCAACTGTTCCAGAGTTATAGTCAACTGTTTCAATTTGTCTGTCAGCATCAGCAGATTTTTCTGCATAATCTTCATTCTTTTATGATTTTTCAGACTTTTCATCATCTCAACCTGCAAGAGAATTACCTTTTCTCTCTTTTTGACATAAGAACTCATCAAATACAACATGAATTGATTCTTCTACAGTAAAATTCTTTTTATTGAATACACGATAGGCTTTGCTGTTCATAAAATAACCTAAGAATATACCATCATCAGCTTTTTCATCAAACTTGCCTGAAGATGCTTTTCCATTGTTTAAAATGAAACATCTGCAATCAAAATCTTTAAAATATGCAATGCTAGGAGTTCTTCCATTGAAAAGTTCATAAGGATTCTTATTGAGAATTGGTCTTATCAATACTCTATTAAGCACATAGCAAGCTATGGAAACTGCATTTGCCCAAAAATACTTAGGAAGTTTAGATTCACTTAACATGGTTCTAGCACATTCTTGAAGTGTTCTATTCTTTCTTTCAACAACTCCATTTTGTTGTGGAGTTCTAGGAGCAGAAAAATTGTGAGATATGCCATGTTTTGAACAAAACTTTTCAAAATGAATGTTTTGAGATTCTGTTCCATGATCACTTCTCAAGGAAACAATGTTAAGATCTTTTTCATTTGAAATAATCTTGGCAAATTTCTTAAATGCATGGAAAGTTTCATCTTTAGAAGATAGAAATAATGTCCAAGTGAATCTTGAAAAATCATCAACAATGATAAGAACATAGGAATTGTTACCAAGACTTACAGTTCTTGATGGACCAAAGAGATCAAGATGTAATAGCTCAAGTGGTCTTCTTGTTGAGATGATGTTCTTTGACTCAAAGGAGTTTCTTGATTGCTTTCTGTTAGATGCGGAATTATATCAAGAAGGGGGGGTTAAATTGATATAATGCTTTATTGAAAACTTTTTCGTATCAGAAAATTTACTGGTGCAGTTTACTGAGAATTAGCCGACTGATTATTGCAAAATAGTAGGTTAGTTCTTAATGCAGAATATAACAGATGATGAAGGTTAAGAAAAGATAACACCAAGGATTATACTGGTTCGTTCTTTGTGCAAGAACTACATCCAGTTGGTGATATGCAACTCCATAGATCCTAATCACTATCAGAAATGTATTCTTTACAACAAATCTTTCTTGAACACTACAAGAAACTCAAGGAACCTATTCTAAACACTATAGAACAGTTCTAAACCCACTGACTCACACTGAGTCACTGTGATCATCCCAATCACAGAAAACAGGGTTCTAAAACCCTCTTACAAATCTCTACCCTGAGATTAAAGAATACAAGATACAGTGAAAGAAAATATTCTTCTTGAACAGTAAAAAATAGTAAACGAATTTCTGCAGATTCCTTTGCCCTGAATGTTTGTAGCTCTTGAGTGTATTCTCTTGAATTATTTCGCGCACTCAAACGTCCTTTAGAGTTGTATTTATAAACAAGAAGAGAAGCTTTGGGTCAAGGTCTTTTAAAAGCTTCAAGGGCGCGTTCTGCACTTTTCTGTATAAAGAGGGTCTGGAACAAAATAGTCGACTGAAGAAGCAAACCAGTTAGCTATTTTCATTAAACCTGTATTCCTGGTACATTAATGAAAATAGTCGACTAAAGCAACAGGATTAGCAGACTAATTGATGAATAATAAAAACAACAGATTATCATATTTTAATTAGCTAACCATATACAGATAATCTAACATCTCTAGAAATGCTAAATCAATCAAGAACCATTAATCACAAACCCAACATATTCTAAAAACAACATCAAAGCTTTTTAAACATCATCAAATCTCAAATCATCAACAAACTCCCCCTATTTGATGATGTCAACCTGCAAAAGCTTTAAAAACACAAAGAGAAGAGATGATAGATTATCTCCCCCTTTGACATTAGCAAATAGCAGATATAGCAGATATAACAGATATATTCGAATGTTCTAAAGTGCAGATTTAAGCAAAACATAAGTGTGTGAAAATATTACAGACCCAAATTGTTTTAATTGCAGAAATATAATACTAAAAATATTAAAATCAAAACTATAAGAACTCAGGCATCATCGTCTTCATCCTCATCTTCCTCCTCATCATCATCAGCATTGTCTTCTTCCATGGCAGTAGTGTTTTGAGTATTGGATCCATCATAGCTATCCACAATAACTTGTAGTTCAGCAAGTTGACATTAGATCAGGTCGATCTCATAATCTATGTTAGTAAACCTAGCCACCATTGTCTCATGTGTATCGCGCTGTATGGAGGTTAGAACATTAAGTCTAGATATTAACATGCGTTCAAATTCAGACATGGCTACTCCCTGATATGTTGGAGGTGCTGAGTAAGGAATCATTTGATAGGCTGAGTAATTTTGTTGGTTTCCAGATGAAGTGCCAGCATCAAAGGTTGCTCTTGGTGCAGATGAGGAGGATCCAGCTTCATAAGTCCAGTCACCATTTATCTTGGTCAAGCACATCTTACGGAGATAATAGTTGTCAAACAAATGCTTGTGATTGACAATGCGGGTGGTTTCTCCTTCAGTGGGGAATGATCCAGAAACTTGGAAATCAGGATTGCATACGGAAGCTTGTGATCACTGAGTCTCTTAGCCTTGAAAATGTGACCCTTGATCACATATATCCAATTGACCTTTATACGATTTTTCAAGCAGTGGATCAGAGCAAGGTCTTCCTCCATCAGTTGTGCATGATTGCTCCCCCTGGGGATGAGCTGCCAAGCGAGAAAGAAAGCCAAAAGTCTTTCATCACGTTTCATCCTCCCAACATTGTATTTGAGGATGACAGCTTCATCACAGTTGCGCAGACAAGCCTTATAGACAGCCTCCTTATTAAAGTTTGGTACAACTCCAGTGTTTCCCTTACTGATTTTTATACCCTCATTTTTCAGACCAGCAACCCTTCTCCACAATGTGTTGTCAATTCTGACTTCTCTGCCTCTTATTTGAGATACCAGAACATTGTTCTCCACCTTCATGTTAGCATAAAATAATTTAACAAGGTCTATATAGAAGTTACCTTCTAATTCTACAAACTGTTGTAGACCCTGTGCTTGAAGGGAATTTCTCACAAAGATCAGATTCTCATTATTCAGCCAGCTGAATTTCAGTATTTTCGGGGTAAGGATTTGTTTCCTCTGCATTCTAAGCTCCACAGCTTCAACGATCTCATTGTGTTCTTCGTTTTCTGACTCAGTTTCTTCATTAGATTCATCTTCTGCAGGGGCCACGGGTTGATGAAGCTTAACTCGAACCTTGTACCTCTTTGGAAACCTTCTTTCTGAAGGTCCAACATTTGACTCTGGAATTTGAATTGGTTGTGGCGGTGTCCCAGAAGATGATCCTCTATTTCTGCTTGATCTGGCTGGTTGTGGTGCAGCAACCTATGTAGATGCTCGATTTCGTGATGATCTCCTCAATCTTTGAAATGCAATGGCTATTGGGGCATCAGAATCATCACTTTCAACTAAGAAATACTCATTGTTTGACATTTTAATCTGAAAAACTGAGAAGTTGCAGCAGTATGCAAAAATATAGCAAATAGAGATGCATAGTGAAGATATTTGATATGCAAGGAGATTAGTATTATATAGAGAGATTCATGGTCAAACAAATATGATCAGTGAATATTTTGAACAGATCTTTACTCCATCTCAGATGCTCAGAATTAGAAAATGCAGAGAATATGTTGAGAAGTGGAAACTCAGTTCTGCAAACCCAATAAAGTAACCTCACATGCACCCAAAACTATTCATGCTTTGAATGACAGTGCACCCAATGGACGTATTGGTCAGATATGGGTTGAATTGTTTTGATAAAAGCTGATTTCTTGAAAACTCAATTGAATTTAATTGTAGTTACAGAAATTATTCAGCTAGTTAAAGCAATTAATAGACTTGTTCTGATTGAAACAACACCAGCAGGTACATTTAATGAAATACGTCTGTTATTTCATTAAAATAAGCAAACTATTTTATGTAACAGTAAAGCACTATTGTCAGTTAAGTGAAATAAGTCGACTGTTACAAGAAATTAACACACTGAAATATGCAGCAGTAAAATATTATTATCAGTTAAATGAAATACGTCATCTATTTCATAGAATTAACAAACTGTTTAAATCTGCAGAAGAGAATTTAAGAAAGATGATTGATGTTTAGGATTCCTAATTCATTTCTAAGTTTGAAAAACCTATCGCGACCAAGAGGTTTAGTGAAAATATCAGCTAATTGGTCATTAGTGGATATGAATTCAATCCTACAATCTTTCTTTTCTATATGATCTCTTATAAAGTGGTGCCTTATTTCAATATGCTTAGTTCTAGAGTGCTGAATGGGATTCTTAGTTAGATTAATAGCACTGGTATTATCACACAAGATAGGAATATCAGAAATATGCAAATTGAAATCACTTAGCTGTTGTTTTAACCATAGAATCTGTGCAGTACAGCTACCAGCAGCTATATATTCAGTTTCTGCTGTGGAAAGTGCAACACATGCTTGTTTCTTGCTGGTCCAAGAAATCAAATAGTTTCCAAGCAAGTGGCATGTTCCACTTGTGCTTTTCCTCTCTAATTTGCAACCTACAAAATCAAAATCAGTATAGCCAACTAAATTTAATTCATTCCCATTAGAATACCACAATCCAACATTCACTGTTCCTTTAAGATACTTCAAAATTCGTTTAGCAGTTGTGAGATGTGATTCCTTTGGGTTGGCTTGAAATCTTGCACATAGACATACAACAAACATTATGTCAGGTCTGCTAGCAGTGATGTATAGCAAAGAACCAATTAAACCTCTATACATAGTTGCATCAACTGATTTTCCAGATTCATCTAAGTCAAGATAACAGCTTGAGGATATTGGAGTAGTTGCATCTTTGCAGTTTTCCATGTTGAACTTCTTCAATAGTTCATTGCATTACTTTGATTGATTTATAAAAGTTCCATTTTGCATCTGTTTAACCTGCAAACCTAGGAAGAAATTTAACTCTCCCATCTCAAATTCACCTTGCATGGATTCTGCAAACTCTTGGCAAAGAGAAGGATTAGATGATCCAAAAATGATGTCATCAACATAAATTTGCACAAGTATGAGATCATTAACAACTTTCTTGGTGAAAAGAGTTTTATCCACAACTCCTCTTTTAAAACCTTGTGATATGAAGAAAGTTGTGAGTCTCTCATACCACTGTCTAGGTGCTTGTTTAAGACCATACAATGCCTTTTTGAGTTTGTAAACATGATTAGGAAACTTAGAATCAAGAAAGCCAGGTGGCTGTTCAACAAACACATCCTCATTTATAAAGCCATTTAGAAAAGCACTTTTAACATCCATTTGATAGAGTTTGAAGCTTTTAAGACATGCAAATGCAAGCAACAACCTAATGGCTTCTAACCTAGCAACTGGTGCATAAGTTTCATCATAATCAATGCCTTCTTCCTGATTATATCCTTTAGCTACTAGTCTAGCTTTGTTCCTGGTTATTATACCATTTTCATCAAGTTTGTTTTTGAAAACCCACTTTGTTCCTATAACATTCATTTCATTGTTTCTAGGTACTAGATGCCAAACATTATTTCTAAAAAACTAATTTAACTCTTCAAGCATAACAGTAATCCAATTATTATCAAGCAATGCATCATGTATATTTTTTGGTTCTATTTGTGAAACAAATGCCATGTGATTACAGAAATCATGTAGAGAGTTTCGAGTTGTTACTCCATTTTCAACATTCCCAATGATGCTATCCAGAGACAATCCTTTTTGAGTCCTCCAGGATTTAGATAAGTCATTGTCTACTGCAGAGTAGTCGACTGATCCAGAGTTATAGTCGACTGGTTCATCCTGTCTATCAGCATCAGCGGATTTTTCTGCAAAATCTTTATTCTTTTTTGATTTCTCAGACTTTTCATCATCTGAACCTGCAAGGGAATTACCTTTTCTCTCTTTTTGACATAAGAACTCATCAAATACAACATGAATAGATTCTTCTACAGTTAAGTTCTTTTTGTTAAAAACACGATGTGCTTTGCTATTCATGGAATAACCTAAGAATATACCATCATCAGGTTTTTCATCAAACTTGCCTAATGATGCTTTTCCATTGTTTAGTATAAAGCACTTGCAACCAAGGACTTTGAAATATGCAATACTAGGGGTTCTTCCATTAAAGAGTTCGTATGGAGTTTTATCAAGAATTGGTCTAAGCAATACTCTATTAAGTACATAACAAGCTGTAGAAACTGCATGTGCCCAAAAGTATTTTGGAAGCTTGGATTCAATCAGCATGGTTCTTGCACATTCTTGAAGAGTCCTGTTCTTTCTTTCAACAACTCCATTTTGTTGTGGAGTTCTAGGTGCAGAAAAGTTGTGAGATATGCCATGTTTAGAACAAAACTTTTCAAAATGCATGTTTTGAAATTCAGTTCCATGATTACTTCTTAAAGAAACAATGTTAAGATCTTTTTCATTTGAAATGATCTTTGCAAATTTCTTGAATGCATGGAATGTTTCATCTTTTGAAGAAAGAAACAATGTCCAAGTATATCTTGAGAAATCATCAACAATGACAAGAACATATGAGTTGTTTCCAAGACTTACAGTTCTTGATGGACCAAACAAATCAAGATGTAATAGCTCAAGTGGTCTCCTTGTTGAGATGATGTTCTTTGACTCAAAAGAGTTTCTTGACTGCTTTCCTTTTTGGCAAAATGCACATACTTTATCCTTCACAAATTTCACATTTGGAAGGCCTCTAACAAGACTTTTGCAGCTGATTTTATTTAATAACTTGATGTTGATGTGTCCACACCTTCTATGCCAAAGCCAGCCTTCATCTTCTTTGGTCAACAAGCAAATATTCTTGACATTTGAGGGCTCAATGTCCAGCATGTATACATTTTTTATTCTTCTCCCAATGTGCACAATATCTACAGTTTTACAGTTGTATATGACACGAAATTCTGCATCAAAAGTCACTTTCATATCTTTGACACAAAGCTGACTTATGCTTAGCAGATTGTGTTTCAATCCTTCAACAAATAGTACATCCTTTATTTGTGAGGAAGAACAGTTTCCAATATCTCCAGATCCTTTGATTTTGCCCTTGCTATTGTCTCCAAAAGTAACAGAACCAGCTTCATATGCTTTGAAGTTTATCAACTTTGATTTATCACCTGTCATATGTTTAGAGCAACCACTATCTAGATACCATAAAGTTCTTTTTGCTCCATGACAGATCTGCAAAACAAAGTTAATTTACAAATTTAGGTCCCCAAAACCAGTTGGGTCCTTTGAAGTTAGGGACAACATATGTTTTGGGTTTCCAATAGAATTCACCTCTTGAAATCCCAAAATTCTTGACATAGCAAAATCTAGATATATGTCCATGTTTCAAACAATAAGAACATTTTTTAAATCTGTTACTAGGATAAGATTTGTACTTAGCAGCATGATAACGTTTTGTAGACTTTCCATAACCAAGACCATTTCCATTTGAAAATCCAATTTAAGAATGTAGAAGTTGATTAAGTGTATTATGATCAATTTGAAACTTTGCCAAAGTTTTAATCAGATAACCAACTTTATTTTGAAGATTAATACAATTTTCACACTTTGCAGAATTGATTTTATCATTCTCAGATTTATCAGATTCTATCTGGTTTTTTAGTTCAAGGACATTGTCTTTTAGTTGACTGTTTTCATCTTTCAATCTGCTATTCTGGTTTTCCAGTTCCAGTAACCTATTTTCTAGCCAGTTATGCAGTCCTTTTAGCCGATTATTTTGATAATCCAGTTTCTTTGCTTCATCATGTAATTCTTTGAATGCATCAAACAAGGTGTCATAATTCTCACTAACATCAGAATCACACATACTCACTTGACTGGATGTTTTTTCATTAGCTACAAGGCACAAATTGGCTTGGTTTTCAGATTCAGAATCTGAATTTGATGATTTGCTGGAATCACTGTCATCCCAGGCCATATATGCTTTCTTGCCCTTCTTGAAGTGCTGATTGCATTTGTCTTTATCTCTTCTTTCATTCTTTTCTGGGCTTCTATCTTTTCTTTGATTCAAAAGAGGACAATCTATCTTGACATGTCCTAGCTGCCCACAATTAAAGCAAGAGAAATTAGAGGAATTAAAATCAGATTTTCTGATGTACCTCTTCTGATTTTCTTGGAATCTGTCTTTTGAGTTATTCTTCCTCTTTAGGAATTTTCCAAATCTCTTAACCAGCATAGCAAATTCTGTACTTTCATCTTCTTTCTCTTCATCACTCTTTAAGCACTCCTTGGATTTTAGTGCAAGAGTCTTGTTCTGTATATCTGAAGTTTCAAGTTGATCAAGCCTGCTTAAATCCAGCTTGTGTTCCCTGATTTTTCCAAACAAAGTTGCAGTGTTCATGACAGTCAAATCCTTTGTTTCAAGGATTGCTGTGACTTTCGGCTGCCAGCTCCTACTTAAGCATTTGAGAACCTTTATGTTAAGCTCTTCATCATCAAACTTCTTTCCCAAACCCAGCAGATGATTCACTATGTGTGTAAAGCGCTTCTGCACATCTTGGATGCTCTCTCCTGGTTGCATCCTAAACATCTCATACTCTTGTATGAGGGTGTGCTTTCTTGCTCTTTTTACTTCTGTTGTGCCTTCACGGGTAACTTGTAGAATATCTCACATTTCTTTAGCTGTTGTGCATTGAGAAACCCTGAAAAATTCATCAAGATTTAGAGCAGAGGTTAAAATATTTTTTGCCTTACTGTCAAACTGGGCCTTCTTATTCTCAGTATTAATCCACTATTCCCATGATTTTTCAATCAATTCTCCATTTTCAGTCTTCACAGTTGGAATGAAAGGACCATTAATCACTGCATCCCACACGCCTCTATCAACAGACTCGAAGAAGATCTTCATTCTGGCTTTCCAGAAGGGATAATTCGCTCCTACAAAGAGTGGAGGTCTGTTGGTAGATGCTCCTTCAACAAAGGGAAGCTTGTCACTCATCTTGAATCTTTCTTGGATCTTCCTTGAGTACCTTTCAATTACCTTCTTTGATACCAATTGTTAGATACAGAATTATATCAAGAAGGGGGGCTTGAATTGATATAATGCTTTATTGAGAACTTTTTCGTATCAGAAAATTTACTGGTGCAGTTTATTGAGAATTAGTCGACTGATTATTGCAAAATAGTAGGTTAGTTCTTAATGTAGAATATAACAGATGATGAAGGTTAAGAAAAGATAACACCAAGGATTATACTGGTTCGTTCTTTGTGCAAGAACTACATCCAGTTGGTGATCTGCAACTCCACAGATCCTAATCACTATCAGAAATGTATTCTTTACAACAAATCTTTCTTGAACACTACAAGAAACTCAAAGAACCTATTCTAAACACTATAGAACAGTTCTAAACCCAATGACTCACACTGAGTCACTGTGATCACCCCAATCACAGACAACAGGGTTCTAAAACCCTCTTACAAATCTCTACCCTGAGATTAAAGAATACAAGATACAGCGAAAGAAAATATTCTTCTTGAACAGTAAAAAACAGTAAACAAATTTCTGCAAATTCCTTTGCTCTGAATGTTTGCAGCTCTTGAGTGTATTCTCTTGAATTCTTTCGCGCACTCAAACATCCTTTAGAGTTGTATTTATAGACAAGAAGAGAAGCTTTGGGTCAAGGTCTTTTAAAAGCTTCAAGGGCATGTTCTGCACTTTTCTGTATAAAGAGGGTCTGGAACAAAATAGTCGACTGAAGAAGCAAACCAGTTAGCTATTTTCATTAAACCTGTATTCCTGGTACATTAATGAAAATAGTCAACTAAAGCAACAGGATTAGCAAACTAATTGATGAATAATAAAAACAACAGATTATCATGTTTCAATTAGCTAACCATATACAGATAATCTAACATCTCTAGAAATGCTAAATCAATCAAGAACCATTAATCAAAAACCCAACATATTCTAAAAACAACATCAAAGCTGTTTAAACATCATCAAATCTCAAATCATCAACACTTTCCTTTTTGACAATATGCACAAACTTTGTCTTTCACGAATTTGACATTTGGAAGGCCTCTAACAAGGTTTTTGCAGCAGATTTTGTTTAATAACTTCACGTTAACATGTCCACATCTTCTATGCCAAAGCCAACCTTCATCTTCTTTGGTGAACAAGCATATATTCTTGAGATTTGAGGATTCAATGTCCAACATATATACATTGTTTGTTCTTCTTCCAATGTGGACAATATCTGCAGTTTTACAGTTGTATATAACACAAAATTCTGCATCAAAAGTGACCTTCATACCTTTGTCACATAGTTGACTAATACTCAGCAGATTGTGTTTTAATCCTTCAACAAATAGAACATCTTTTATCTGTGAAGAAGAGCAGCTTCCTATATCTCCAGAACCTTTTATTTTACCCTTGCTATCATCTCCAAATGTAACAGAACCAGCATCATATTCCTTGAAATTGATTAGCTTTGATTTGTCACCTGTCATATTGTTTAGAGCAACCACTATCTAAATACCATAAAGCTCTCTTTGCTCTTTGACAGATCTGCAAAACAAATTTAGTTTAGATATATAGGTCCCCAAAACAGGTTGGGTCCTTTAGAGTTAGGAATAGCAGATGATTTGGGTTTCCAATAGTATTCTCCTCTTGAAATGCCAAAATTTTTTATATAGCAGTATTTAGATGTATGCCCAGTTTTCAAGCAATAAAAATACTTTTTAAATCTGTTATTTGTGAAAGATTTATATTTAGCAGCTGGATAATGTTTCACAGACTTCCCATACCCAAGACCATTTCTGTTTGAGTAACCAATTTAAGAGTTTAGTCGTTGATCAAGAGTATTTTGTCCCAATTGGAACTTTCCTAATGTTTTCATTAGATAAGCAACTTTATCTTGTATTTTGTCTCAATTGAAACTTTCCTAATGTTTTTATCAGATAAACAACTTTATCTTGAAGGTTTTTACAGTTTTCACACTTAGCAGAATTGATTTTATCACTTTCAGACTTATCAGATTCAATCTGTTTTTCCAGTTCCAGAACTCTGTTTTTTAGCCGACTGTTTTCATCTTTTAGTCTGCTAATCTGGTTTTCCAGTTCCAGTAATCTGTTTTCTAGCCAACTATTTAGTCCTTTTAGTCGATTAATCTGATGATCTTGCTTTCTTGCTTCATCATGCAGTTCTTTAAATGCATCTAATAAAGTGTCATAATTCTCACTGAGATCAGTTTCACAATTACTCATTTGGCTTGATGTTTCAACATTTGCAACAAGGCATAGATTTGCTTGATTTTCAGATTCAAAATCTGAAGTAGATGACCTGCTAGATTCACTTTCATCCCAAGCCATGTATGCTTTCTTTCCTTTCTTGAAGTGAGGAATTCGTTTCTCTTTGTCTTTTCTTTCTTTTCTTTCTGGGCTTCTTTCTTTTCTTTGATTCATGAGAGGACAATCCATCTTAACATATCCTAGCTGCCAACAGTTGAAACAAGAGAAATTAGAAGAATTGAAATCAGATTTTCTTGTGTACCTTTTCTGTTGATCTCGAAATCTGTCTCTTGAGTTGTTCTTCCTCTTTAGAAACTTTCCAAACTTCTTTACAAGCATGGAAAATTCTGTACTATCATTTTCTTTTTCCTCTTCATCACTCTTCAAACATTCTTTGGCTTTCAAGGCAAGGCTCTTATTCTTCTTGTCAGAATTTTCTAGCTGATCAAGTCTACTCAATTCCAGTTCATGCTCCCTCAATTTCCCAAACAATGTAGTTGTATTCATAACAGATAAATCCTTTGTTTCAATAATGGCAGTGACCTTTGGTTGCCAACTTTTATTTAGGAACTTTAGAACCTTAATTTTGAGTTCTTCATCATCAAATTTCTTTCCCAGACCCAGCAGATGATTTACAATATGAGTAAAACGTTTCTGCACATCTTGGATGCTCTCTCTAGGCTGCATCCTAAACAATTCGTATTCTTGAATGAGAGTGTGCTTTCTTGCTATCTTAACTTCTAATGTGCCGCCATGGGTGACTTGTAAGCTATCCCACATTTCTTTTGCAGTTGTACATTGAGAAATCCTGAAAAATTCATCAAGATTTAAAGCAGAAGTTAGAATGTTTTTGGCCTTACAATCGAATTGTGCTTTCTTGTTTTTTGCATCAGTCCATGTCTCCCATGGTTTTTCAGTTATTGTTCCATCTTCAGCCCTCAATTTTGGAATGTATGGACCATTGATCATAGCATCCCAAACGCCTCTATCTACAGATTCAAAGAAAATCTTCATCCTTGCTTTCAAGAAGGGGTAGTTTGCTCCTACAAAGAGTGGTGGTCTGTTGGTAGATGCTCCTTCAGCAAAGGGAAGCTTATCAGCCATCTTGGATCACTCTTGAATATCTTTCAAGTACCTGCTCTTGATACCAATTGTTAGACGCAGAGATATATCAAGAAGGGGGGGATGAATTAATATTGAATTTTCTTTGAAAACTGTGAAGTTACAGATTTTTCTGATGCTGTCAAGAACAAATTAGTTAATTGATTTCTGAGAAATAGTCGATTAGTTCTATCAGACAATTATTAAAAATGATAAAAGGAGAGAAAGAATGCACAAGAATTTATACTGGTTCACTCTTTTTCAAGAGCTACATCCAGTTTCGATATGTAACACTAACAGATCTCAAATCACTAAAATGATCAAGTCTTTACAAGAACCCCTCTTCTAAAGACTACCAAAACCAAAAAGATGAAATTCTAAACCCTATAGAATTCAATCTAACCCAGACTCACACCAAGTCTGCAGTGATCACCCCAATCACCAAGATACAAGTTTCGTAACCCCACAAAGCGATCTCAACACAGAGAACAAAAACAATTCAGAAAAATGCTAATCAAGACTCTCTTCTTGATTCTTTCTAAAGCTGAATCTTTCAAAGATTTGTGAGCAAGCTTTTCTTGATCCTCCCTTCTCTGTTCTCTCTCTGTTCTTTTTGCTATTCTTTCAGTAGTTTGAATCTTCCTCGAGACTTCTATTTATAGAGAAAGAGATGAGCTTCAACAGGCGCTATTATGTTTTCTGCATACTGGGAGGCCTGGAACAAAATAGTCGACTAAACAGTGAAATAGTTAGCTAATTTCATTAAAAGCACATTCCTGACATATTAATGAAAATAGTCAACTAATATAGCAGAATTAGTTGACTAATTGAAGATTAATGAAAACAGCAGACTAATATATCAGAATTAGCTAACTAATAACAGATAATCTACCAGCTATTCAAGAACTGCATAATCATCAATTAATCACCAATGTTCCAGCAACATCATCAAATCAAAATCATCAACAAAGTGCCTGTGTGCACATCAATTTTAGTCTTTGCGATCATTAAGAATGGTCTTCCAAGTACCAATGTTGACTTGTGCGTGGATCCTTCATCCTGCGTGTCCATAATGTACAAATCAGTTGGAAAAATCAGTTGGTTCACCTTAACTAGTACATCCTCCAATATTCCCAATGGTCAAGCTGTACTCCTATTTGCCAATTGGATGATCACATTAGTTGGCTTCAACTCCCCTAAGTGCAAGGTCTTGTAGAGGGCTAACGACATAACATTGATGGATGCTCATAAGTCCAGCAGGGCATCTGCAATTGTGAGTTTACCAATAGTGCATGGGATAGTGAAAGTGTCTGGATCATCACACTTATGGGGAAGGCTTCCTTGAGAAAGAGAGGATACGACCTGTGTTTGCTTTTTCCTCAGACCTCTCTTGTAAGTGCACAACTCCTTCAAAAACTTGGCATACTTGGGTATTTGTTTGATGGTGTCCAATAATGGCATATTGATTTCCACCTTCTTGAATGTGTTGAGCAACTCCTGATCTACTTCTTGTTTCTTTGAAGATGAAGAAGCTTTAGAAGGAAATGGAGGTGGAGTTTTTCGACCTGTTGGTGGATCGTCCTCCAACTGTTGTGAAGTCGGTGAGCTTGGTTGATCTATTAGTGAAGGAGTATTAGTGGCTTCTGGGGTCTTCTGTTCTGCCTGTACTTCTTTGCCACTTCTTAAAGTAATGGCACTCACATTCCCTTTTAGATTGATCACTGGTTGCGAAGGAAGTGTGTTGGACCCTTGTTGTCGTATGGTATTCATCTCGGTAGACAACTGTCCAATCTGGGTTTGCAAGTTATTGATAGTCGCATTTTGTGCTGCCATTTGTTGTGTTAATTGCTTCATCAAATCTGCCAAGGCTGTTTCATTATTTCCATGATTATGACTTGCCTGTTGTCTCATTGGAGGGGGCTGATATTTTTGTGGTGGCTGCTGGTACTATTGTTGTGGCTGTTGGTACTGTTGTTGAATGGCTTGGTTATTTTATTGATATGAAGGTCTTTGTGGTAGATTCTATGATGGACCATATCTCAGATTTGGATGTTCTCGCCAACCAGGGTTATATGTAGCTGAGTATGGATCATACTGTTGATGTGGCTTGAATGAATTTGATGACCCGAATTGTTGTTGTCCAGGATACATGCCAGCCACTATCTCTATTGGAGAGTTTGGCGTCTCTTGAAGTTGAGGACAAGTATCAGTTGGATGATCTATAGAAGTGCATATCCCGCATAAATGATGTTGCAGTTGAGATGTGTGCTGGTTCACAGCCAACTGTCGTACCAAAGATGTTAGCTCACACAATTTGTTCTCCAGCCTTTCATTGTCGACCTCTGTTGTTGTGCTTGGTTTTATTGTATGGATTTGTCTGACAGACATTCGAGTAGTGTTGAACTGTCGAGAAATTTTTGTCATATTTGAAATTAGTACCCGAGTAGCTGCAGGTGTTTTATCCATTAACGCACCTCCACTTGTTGCATCAATCATATTTCTTTCCATAGGCATCAAATCCTTCATAGTTGATTGTTAAGTTTCAGAATTTTATGATGCAGTGCAGAGCAAAATAGTTGATTGTTTACAATGAATTAGTCGATTAGTTCAACAGACAGATGTTAAAGATGATGAAGGATGAGAAAGAAAACACCAAGAATTATACTGGTTCACTCTTGTTCAAGAGCTACATCCAGTTACCGATCTGTAACACTAACAGATCTCTAATCACTAAAAGATATCAAGTCTTTACAGAAAATACTTTTCTAAAGACTACAAGAATCTAAAAGATCCAATTCTAAACCCTATAGAAATTGATCTTTAAACCCAGACTCACACTGAGTCTATGTGATCACTCCAATCACACTAAACAGGGTTCGCAACCCACAGAGAAATCTCAACACAGAGATCAAAAGTAATACAATACAATTCGAATTTCTAAGCTGCATAATCATCAATCAATCATCAAAGTTCCAGCAACATCATCAAACATCATCAAATCCAAAATCATCAACAAACTCCCCCTATTTAATGATGTCAACCTACAAAACCTGTTGAAAATCCAAGAGAACAGATGGAAGATTATCTCCCCCTTTGACATTAGCAAATAGGTACATATATAAGCAGATTATAATGCAGAAAACATGAATGCAAGTTATATTACAGACCCAAATAATTGTTCAGAAATCAACAGCACTTTTGCGAAAAATATTAAAAAGCATAAGCAGTAAAGATTAGGGTTCATCATCATCTTCATCCTCATCATCATCATCTTCATCAGTAGCATCCTCTTCCATGGCAGCTGTATTAGGTGCAGAGGTGCCTTCAAAGCTCTCCACTGAAACTTGAAGTTCAGAAAGTTGCTGCTGTATAAGCTCAATTTCATAATCAATATTGGAGAACCTGGCAACCATGGTTTCATGGTATTTGTCTGCACAGAGGCAAAAACATTTAGTCTAGAAGTTAACATCCTTTCAAATTCAAACATTGGAATGCCTTGATATGTAGGAGGTGCTGTATAGGGAACCATTTGGTATGCAGAAAAGTCTTGTGGATTCCCTGATGAAGTGCCATCATTGATGATGATCTTGGTGTAGAAGAGGAGGATCCAGGTTCAAAAATCCACTCATCATTGACCTTTGACAGACCCATCTTCTTGAGATAGTAGTTGTCAAAGAGATGCTTATGATTGATGATTCTTGTGGTTTCTCCTTCTGTTGGAATGTTGAAGTGGTGCAGTATTTTTTAGATGAAGATAGCATAAGGTAGCTTGTGGTCATTAAGACGTTTGGCTTTGAACATATGCCCTTTGATCACATACACCCAGTTCACCTTGATGTTATTCTTCATGCAGTGAATCAAGGCCAAGTCTTCTTCCATGAGTTGAGCATGATTACTCCCCCTGGGTATGAGCTGCCAAGCAATGCAAGTAATATCTCATCACATTTTATCTTACCCACATTGTACTTCTAGACAGCTTCATCTGCATTTCTCATACAGGATTTAAATGCTGAGTACTTGTTGAAGTCAGGTACAGATGAGGTATTCCCTTTGCTTATCTTCACTCCTTCATTTTTCAGCCCAGCTAGCCTTCTCCATAAGGAATTATCTATCCTTATTTCTCTTCCTTTTACTTGAGAGACCAGCACATTGTTTTCAAGTTAGCATAAAACAGCTTAATTAAATCACTGTAAAAGTTACCTTCTAGTTCCACAAACTGCCTTAGCCCTTGTGTTTGAAGAGCATTATTCAAAAAAATCAGATTTTCATTGTTCAACCAGTTGAACTTCAGAATTTTTGGTATGAGGACCAGCTTCCTCTGCATCTTTATCTCCAAAGACTCAATGATTTCATTTCTTTCTTCAAGCTCCGATTCAAATTCTTCTTCTGAATCACTTTCTTCAGCAGTCACAAGTGCAGGAAGCTTCACACAAACCTTGTATCTCTTGGGAATTTTTCCTACAGCTGGGTTGGAGGATCCAGCAACTGATTCTGGAATCCTTATGGGTTGTGCTGAAGAGCCAGAGATGGATCCTTTGTTCCTGTTTTGAGTTGTTCTTGCTGGTGTTTGTGCAGTTTGTGCAGTATGGGTAGGCATACGAATTCTAGAAGATCTTCTAAGCCTTTGAAATGCATTTGCTATAGGTGCATCAGAGTCATCATCACTTTCAACTAGGAAATACTCATTAGTAGACATTTTGATGAGAAAATGCAGTAATTATGTGATGCACGGATATGGTATTTGATATGCAAAAGAATCAGATTTATATAGAGAGATTGAGAGGCATGGTCAAACGAATATTAACTGTGAATATTTTGAACAGATATGCACTCAATCACAGATGCTGCTCAAGGTCAGAAAATGCAGAAGGAATCTGTTGAGAAATGGAAGTTCAATTTTGCAAAAACAATAAAGCAACATCGCATGCATCTAAAATTGTTCCATCTTTGAATAATAGTGGACCCAATGTACGAATTGGTCTTTGACAAATTAGGTTTAGTTGGAAATGAAGGAATTAAAATGATTTGCTTGAAAACCCAATTGATTTCAGTTGCAGTTAATGAAATTAGTCAACTAGTCAAAGCAATTAATAGACTATTCTTACACATAAATAATAGCAATAGGCACATTTAATTAAATAAGTCAGTTATTTCATAGAAATTAACAGACTATTTTATGCAGCAGGATAACATTTTTGTCAGTTAAGTGAAATAAGTCGACTATTTCAAGGAATTAACAAACTAAAATCTGCAGCAGTATAATATTTTTGTCAGTTAAATGAAATAAGTCAACTATTTCACAGAATTAACAAATTGTTTAATGCAGCAGCAGAAAATTTACGAAAGATTATTGATGTTTAGGATTCCTAATTCATTCCTTAGTTTAAAGAACCTGTCACGACCTAAAGGCTTAGTGAAAATGTCAACTAATTTGTCATTAGTTGAAATGAAATCAATCCTACAATCTTTCTTTTCAATGTGATCTCTTATGAAATGGTGCCTAATTTCAATATGCTTTGTTCTAGAATGTTGAATGGGATTCTCAGTTAGATTAATTGCACTGGTATTATCACAAAGTATAGGTATATCAAATAGATGTAGATCAAAATCACATAGCTGCTATTTTAACGAGAGAATTTGTGCAGTGCAGCTTCTAGCAGCAATGTATTCAGCTTCAGTTGTAGATAATGCTACACAAGCTTATTTCTTGCTGGTCCACGATATCAAGCAATTCCCAAAGAGATGGCATGTTCCACTTGTGCTTTTTTTATCCAATTTGCAGCCTGCAAAATGAGAATCAGTATATCCAACTAAGTTCAGTTCGTTACCTGTGGAATACCATAGCCCTATTAACTAAATAATTAACAATTAAATGAAACATTTATTCAATTAACTATTAAAATTTAAAATGAATAAGTAAAATACTGAATTTAAAATGTAGGCTGGAATTATAAAATACTGAATTTAAATTAAAATTAAAAGGCTAATAAAATTACTAGAGTGTGAAGAATAAATGGATATGTGTGAGGGTGTGAATGTGAATGTGAGAAAGTAGAGCGTACAAAATTTAAATTATTGACCAGAATTAAATAAAATGAAGGCTAAAATACGAAATAATGAAATTACATAAATTAATATGAAAGAAAACAAAACTAGAAAATTGTAGGAGGAGCTCCTATAACTTTCCGCAACTTCACCCTCAAACTAACAAAACTATCATGAGAAAAAGAGAGAGAGGAAAAAGAGAGACTATTGCTCTAGTGAAGTGTGTTTTGCCTTGCATCTAAATCTCCTATTTATAGGAGATTAGCCAAGGTCTTGTTACAAATAAAAATCTAAAAATTAATTACAATTGAAGTCAAATATTTTTTTCCCCAGATTTGATTTTGCTGATTAGGAGATCCTCTGCCAAGAATAGAAATAATTGCTCCTTCAAAATAAATATTTCTTCCCCGGATTTGGTTTTGCTGATTAGTGGATCCTCTGCCAAGAATAGAAATAATTGCTCCTTCAAAATAAATTTAATGCTTCGATTTGATTGCGGATTTGAATTTGCAGGAAGGGAATTCTGAAAATGGGGAGTTGATTATGCATGAATTGCAAATTTTCAATTGAAGTTGGCCCACGCATTGTATTAGGCCACATTGAATGCACCTAAGTTGCACCTCCTGTTGGTTTCATGATAAATGGGCCGTGAGGAATTTAATTTGGAAGGTTGAAAAAGTTTTCCCCACCGAAGCACCTTGGGCTCATCTCAAAATAACTTCAAGTTCTTTTTCTCCTACAAGAAAAGTCTCAACCAGAAAATATATATATATATATATATATGCAATATGAATGTTTGAATGTATGTTTTGATGTTAAAAATATGTAAAATGCAATAAATTTACTAAACTTAAATTATGTCATTGTTTTTATAAAAACGTGCAAAATGCATGGTTTAAGAATAGAACAAATGGCTTAGAAAGTGTTCTTAGATAAAAAAATAAAGAGTAAAATGACATACATCAACCCCCAATCCAAAACACTATCTTTTACTATCAGTGCACAATGATCTGAAACACACCTATCCAAGACAAATTGTTTACATCCTAGCCATATTTATAAGCACCCCTCTGTCACAACACATCTATCTATTCTACTCATTACAGTCCCATCCGGACGATACCATGTAAAATTCCTACCCACAATTGGTATATCCAGGAGTTCCATATTCTCAATAAATTCATTAAACCCCTTGTATTCTCTGCTATTGTGTTGATGATTTGATATTCGATGATGTTTTCAAGCTTTGATAATTGTGTTTATAATGTGTTGGGTTTGTGATTAATGGTTCTTGATTGATTTAGAATTTCTAGAGATGTTAGATTATCTGTACATGATTAGCAAATTGAAATATAATAATCTGTTGTTTTTATTATTCATCAGTTAGTCTGCTAATCCTGTTGCTCTAGTCGACTATTTTCATTAATGTACCAGAAATACAGGTTTAATGAAAATAGCTAGCTAGTTTGAGTCTTCAGTCGACTATTTTGTTCCAGACCCCTTCTTATGCAGAAAAAGTGCAGAACGCGGGTTTTAAAGACTTAAAGAGTGGATGACCCAAAGCTTCTTCTTTTGCCTATAAATACAACTCTAAAGGACATTTGCAAGTGCGAAAGAATTCAACAGAATACACACAAGAGTTGCAAACTTTCAGAGCTAAAGACATCTGCAGAATTCAATTACTGGTTTAGAGTTTCAAGAAGATTTTTGCTTTCGCTTTACATTGTATTCTTTAATCTCGGGTTAGAGATTTGTAGGTGGGTTTTAGAACCCTGTTGTGTGTGATCAGGGTGATCACAGTGACTTAGTGTGAGTCAGTGGGTTTAGAACTGTTCTATAGTGTTTAGAATAGGTTCTTTGATTTTCTTGTAGAGTTCAAGAAAGGTTTGTTGTAAAGAATACATTTCTGATAGTGATTAGGATTTGTGGAGTTGCAGATCACCAACTGGATGTAGTTCTTGCACAAAGAACGAACCAGTATAATCCTTGGTGTTATATTTTCTCTTCCTTCATCATCTGTTATATTCTGCATTAAGAACTAACCTACTATTTCGCAATTATCAGTCGGCTAATTCTCAGTAAACTGCACCAGTAAATTTTCTGATACGAAAAAGTTTTCAATAGATCTATATATCAATTCAACCCACCCTTCTTGATATAATTCCGCATCTAACAATTGGTATCAAGAGCAGGTTCTTGTAAGGTACTCAAGAAAGAATCAAGATGGGTGACAAGCTTCCCTTTGCTAAAGGAGCATCTACCAACAGACCTCCACTCTTTGTAGGAGCGAATTATCCTTTCTGGAAAGCCAGAATGAAGATCTTCTTCGAGTCTGTTGATAGAGGCGTGTTGGATGCAGTGATTAGTGGTCCCTTCATTCCAACTGTGAAGACTGAAAATGGTGAACTGATTGAAAAGCCATGAGATCAGTGGACTGATACAGAAAATAAAAAGGATCAGTTTGACAGTAAGGCAAAAAATATTTTAACCTCTGCACTAAATCTTGATGAATTTTTCAGGGTTTCTCAATGCACAACAGCTAAAGAAATGTGGGATATTCTTCAAGTTACACATGAAGGAACAACAAAGGTGAAAAGAGCAAGAAAGCACACCCTCATACAAGAGTATGAGATGCTTCGAATGCAACCTGGAGAGACCATTCAAGACGTGCAGAAGCGCTTTACACACATAGTGAATCATCTGCTGGGCTTAGGAAAGAAGTTTGATGATGAAGAGCTTAACATAAAGGTTCTCAAATGCTTGAGTAGGAGCTGGCAGCCGAAAGTCACAGCAATCCTTAAAACAAAGGATTTAACTGTCATGAGCACTGCAACTCTATTTGGAAAACTCAGGGAACACGAGCTGGAGCTAAGTAGGCTTGATCAACTTGAAACTTCAGATAAACAGAACAAGAATCTTGCACTAAAAGCCAAGGAGTGCATAAAGAGTGATGAAGAGAAAGAAGATGAAAGTACAGAACTTGCTATGATGGTTAAGAGGTTTGGAAAATTCCTAAAGAGGAAGAATAACTCAAAAGACAGGTTTCAGGAAAATTAGAGAAGGTACACCAGAAAACCTGATTTTAATTCCCCTAATTTCTCTTGCTTTAATTGTGGGCAGCTAGGACATGTCAAGGTAGATTGTCCTCTTTTGAATCAAAGAAAAGATAGAAGCCCAGAAAGAAATGAAAGAAGAGATAAAGACAAACGAAATCAGCACTTCAAGAAAGGCAAGAAAGCTTATATGGCCTGGGAAGACAGTGATTCCAGCAAATCATCAAATTCAGATTCTAAACCTGAAAACCAAGCAAATTTGTGCCTTGTAGCTAATGGTGAAACATCTAGTCAAGTAAGTTCTTGTGATTCTGATATGAGTGAGAATTATGACACCTTGTTTAATGCTTTCATAGAATTTCATGATGAAGAAAAGAAAATGGAGTATCAATATAATCGGCTAAAAGGAATGAATAACTGGCTAGAAAATAAGCTACTGGAACTGGAAAATCAGAATAGCAGACTGAAAGATGAAAACAATCAACTAAAAAACAGAGCTATGGAACTAGAAAACCAATTAGAATCTGATAAATATGCAAAATGTGAAAACTGCACTAATCTTCAAAATAAAGTTGGTTATCTGATTAAAACTCTGGCAAAGTTTCAAATTGGTCATAATACACTTAATCAACTTCTACATTCTCAAATTGGATTTTCAAATGGAAATGGTCTTGGTTATGGAAAGTCTACAAAACAATATCATGCTGCTAAGTACAAATCTTATTCCAGTAACAGATTTAAGAAATGTTCTTATTGTTTGAAACATGGACATATATCTAAATTTTTCTATGTCAAGAATTTTGGGATTTCAAGAGGTGAATTCTATTGGAAACCCAAAACATATGCTGTCCCTAACTTGAAAGGACCCAACTGGTTTTGGGGACCTAAATTTGTAAATTAACTTTGTTTTGTAGATCTGTCATGGAGCAAAAAGAACCTTATGGTATCTAGATAGTGGTTGCTCTAAACATATGACAGGTGATAAATCAAAGTTGATAAACTTCAAAGCATATGAAGCTGGTTCTGTTACTTTTGGAGACAATAGCAAGGGAAAAATCAAAGGATCTGGAGATATTGGAAACTGCTCTTCTTCACAAATTAAGGATGTACTATTTTTTGAAGGATTAAAACACAATTTGCTAAGCATAAGTCAGCTTTGTGACAAAGGTATGAAAGTGACTTTTGATAAAGAATTTTGTGTCATATACAACTGTAAAACTGTAGATATTGTGCACATTGGGTGAAGAATAAACAATGTGTACATGGTGGACATTGAACCCTCAAATCTCAAGAACATTTGCTTGTTGACCAAAGAAGATGAAGGATGGCTTTAGCATAGAAGGTGTGGACATATCAACATGCAGTTATTAAACAAAATCAGCTGCAAAAGTCTTGTTAGAGGCCTTCCAAATGTGAAATTCGTGAAGGACAAAATATGTGCATTTTGCCAAAAAGAAAAGCAGTGAAGAAACTCTTTTGAGTCAAAGAACATCATCTCAACAAGGAGACCACTTGAGCTTTTGCATCTTGATTTGTTTGGTCCATCAAGAACTGTAAGTCTTGGAAACAATTCATATGTTCTTGTCATTGTTGATGATTTTTCAAGATATACTTGGACATTATTTCTTTCTTCAAAAGATGAAACATTCCATGCATTTAAGAAATTTGCAAAGATCATTTCAAATGAAAAAGATCTTAACATTGTTTCTTTAAGAAGTGATCATGGAACTGAATTTCAAAACATGCATTTTGAAAAGTTTTGTTCTAAACATGGCATATCTCACAAGATGAGCTTATATCCTTAAACTCCTCTATAAGGTTAAACTCTCTACATTGGCCTTACCCGAGTGGTAGTTAAGTTAAAAATCATAATCCTTAAGAAACTCTAACCATCACATTTGTCTTATATTCAATTCCTTGTAAACACTTCAAAACTCGACCCAAGGTAATGTTTCCATAACTTAAGGACGAACACTATCACAACTAACTCCAAATCATGGGTAGGGTACTTTTGCTCATGAATTTTAAGTCATCTAGAGGTATATGCTACTACTTTACCATTTTGCATAAGCACTATCCCTAAACTCAACTTAAAGGCATCATAGTACACTACAAATGTTTCACTAGGATTGGATTGGGTAACACTAATATTAGTGCACTAATTAATCTTCTCTTCAGTTCCTGAAAACTGTCTTCACACTTGGCATCCACACAAACGATTGGTTCTTCCTAATTAACTTAGTTAAGGGCAAAGCTAACCTAGAGAAAGTATCCATGAACCTATTTTAATATCCAGCCAATCATAGAAAACTCCTAATCTCAAAGACTAACTTAGGTGCTTCCCGCTCTAGCACAACTACTTGGCAGGGTCTACAACTATCCCTCCTTCAGAAATTACATGACCTAGGAAGCTCATACTATCCAACCAAAACTCACACTTAGACAACTTAGCGTAGAATTGTTTATCTCTAAGGGTTTGTAGGACAAACCTGAGGTCTTCGGTATGCTCTTCCTTGGTTGTGGAGTACACTAGGGTGTCATCTATGAATACTCTTGCAAACCTATCAAGATATGGGTGAAATATCCTGTTCATGTAATCCATGAAGATACTATGTGCATCAGTCACTCCAAAAGGCATAACCAAATACCCATAGTGCCTATAACGGGTCATAAAAATGATGTTCAAAATATCCTAAGACCTCACTGAAATTTGGTGGTAACCGAATCTCAGGTTTATCTTATTGAAAACACATGCCTCAACTAATTGGTCCATCAAGTCATCTATCCTAGGTAAAGAGTACTTATTCTTAATGATAGCGATTCAATTGACAATAGTAACATTGGTGCTCCCTAGTGTGATACATTAGGCTTAAAGAACTGTTTCTCTTGAAGCTCCTCTATTTTCTTTTTAAGCTTGGTCAATTTCCTAGGGGACATTTTGTAGGGTGCTATAAATATAGGTGCAGTACTAGATACTAAATCTATGGAGATCTCAATCTCCCTCTCAAGTGGTAGACAATTACATCCTTCGATAAAACATCGGGGTACTCACTCACTACAGGAATCTTGTTAAGCTCATTATCTTTATTAAGTTTCCAGGAGGCTAAAATCATATGTATACCTTATTATTTTCTTTCTTTTAAACCACTTTTAATTTCATGCTCTTATTTTCACCAAATGTAATTGACTCATCAAAATAGTTTAACAAGACATAGTTGGAAGATCAATAGTCCATACCAAGAATAATGTCTAATTGACTAAGAGGCAAACAGATCAAGTCAACTAGAACTACTTACTAGAAATACTAGTAGAACATTCCAGAAAGATCTTTACATTAGTCACTCAAACTATAATATCATCTGGATCATATCATCCCTTAAAAGAGAATGGATGGTTACACTCTATCCATGAAGAAGCATAGTTTCAGTTCTACCATTACATATAGCTTGTGCTAACGCTTGAGGAGCTTCAACTATCGTACATGAGAAAAGTAATAAAATTAAGTGTAAGTCATCAAATTGTAACACTATCAGAGAACACAACAAACAATAGTAGGCACATAACACACAAGTCTGGTTTTGAACAACCAAACTCTGATACCGCTAAATGTAACACCCTCTACACCACATGATATATCACGAGAATAAAAGTAACATGTTTCATAAGGCATAGAGTAACCTCATAATTAATAAAATCTATAATACACAGGGTAAAGGATTCACATTCACTAATAACATTACATAATGTAAAATAAACCAATTAAAGTCTTAATTAAAAATAAATAAACAAAAGAAAGGTTCTAATTTTCTAGTTCTATCCCGGTGTCACATATCCTATCAGAACAATCCCATGAAAACTAAGTTTTACCACTAAAATTACCAACATCAAATTAGGAATCACCTATAATATGAAATGAAAAATAAGACAAAGAAACAAACGGAGTGAGAAATATCTTACTTTGGTTGCGGTGTAAAGACATTGCAGGATAGTCTCACACAAAAAAAATAATTAATCAATACTTAATCATATCCAAACATGTGAAACAAATTAATTTAATCTCACCAAGAATTATCCATAAGCACAACATATCCATATCACAATCGCACTAAATACAACGCATGTCATACCCATATATACACTATGATAATGAATACATGTAACGTCAATCACATATCACACTTGACCACCAATGCAATACACAATAATCTCACGTTATTATCTCGTGTTATAATCTGACGTTATAATCTCACGTTATGATCTCATATTATGATCTCACATTATGATTTCACATTATGATGCATGTTCACATAAGTGTAATGACTTCTTATACACTCATACACATTTTCCTTCACCTTAGTTCACCTTTACTGTCACAATCATTTAACACATGACTTTTATCATAATCAATGAATAAAACAGTATAATAATATCCAACTAATACACATTATCCTTCATTCATTATTAAAATTATATTACCCTTGACTATCCTCTCCTTAGGGTATCGCAAGAACCCTTAGGGTGCTCTAAAGAAATCAAAATATTATCAAATTAAGAAATTACATATATTATGTTTCAATTCACATCATAAAGAACACACAAGAATAATTAGGAGTCAAACAGAAATAACAGAAGAAAACCTCTCTCTCAAGAACACACCTAAAATAAGGAAGGAATTAGGTTCAAACAATCAAAATATTATCAATTTAAAAAATTACACGTATTATTCTTTAATTCACATCATAAAGAGTATACAAGAGTAATTAGGAATGAAACAGAGACGAAAGAGTAAAACCCCTCTTTCAAGAACACACCTAAAATAAGGAATTAGGGTCAAACAATCAAAATATTATCAATTTAAGAAATTACATGTATTATTCTCTAATTCACATCACAAAAGAGCATATAAGAGTAATTAGGAAGCAAACAAAGATGAAAGAGGAAAGCTCCTCTTTCATAAGCAAACCTAGAACAAGGAATTGGGGGTCAATTCCGCTACCCAACAGATATCCCACACCCCAAAGTGATTTCTCACTCCCCCCTTACCTTGTTGATGTGCAAACGGTACTCCTGATAGCCTAAAATTCTCCTTTTGCTCTTCTCCTCTTCCTTGTTAAATAGAGAACAAAGAAGATGAAAAACCTCAAATCAAGCCACTGTGCGAACTTAATATCTTTGTACTAAAACCTCGTATTATCGATTCAACCGTTCATAATGAAGAACCAAGTGTAGAAAACCATCTGTTAAATTTCCAACTCGATCCAATGGTGAATGAATATGAAATAACGGTTTTACCGTAGCAACCCTGTGAAAAAATGGGAATTGCTTTCTCTTTTCTTCTCTCTCAAAGTGTTGATGTTCCGAGTAACCTAAGACTTCAATATATATTTAAATAAGACTTCATATCTTTTCTGTAATGGACTTTTGTACTCATCACCACAATTAGGGATGACAAACAAATAAACTCGTTCTCATAGATATTGTCTAAACTCTTCTTGATTTTGACAGAAAATCCTCATATTAGTCAGATACAGGTACAAATATGGGTATAGGTAATACCCAATTTTTTAAATGGGGTATGGGGACTAGAATGAGTATGAACATATCTGTCTCATCCTTATCCTCACACCCAGTCATGTTCACATACTTGTTTTCGTTTTAAATTATTAAAACACATTTAGTTTATTAGATAGCCTAAAAAACTTAAATTACCTTTTGTTTAATTTTTAGTTTTGCAACTTATTTCTAAGACACACATTTGGTAATTTTTTCACTTTTTTTATGATTATTTTGCCTTTATCCAATTGTTATGTGATATTCTAATTTGATATTTATGTAATTATATTTTCTTCACTAATATTTGACATTGGAAAAAAGAAAATCTGTATCCTTTTAACATTTAATCATTAATAACTTGATGTTTTCTTTTTTTAATTTTTACTTTTTATAAAAAATATTTAATTAATATTTGGAACAAAAAAATGATGGGTACATAAGCACAAAGAACTATATCTATTACCCTATGAAGATAAGGATGAGATAAAATTTATATACCTGTTATATATGAAAATAAATATGAGAATAAATTTTACTTTAAAGGTTATGGAAAAGTGAAATTCGTCTCACCCCATTGTTTTAGAGATTATGGAAAAGTGAAATTCGTCTCACTCCATTTTTTTCCCTAATGACAACCAATATTTGGCCACAATACATTTTCATCTATCGTATTTGTTCACTCATAACCTCACATATGTCAATAATTATATGATTCCATTTTCTCCACAAACCAAAATACCAACTAAGTAATTTCCCAAACACATCAACCAATAAAATTCATTCATAACCAACTTAATTCATCCAGATCATTCAATATCAAATAAACTTATCATAATTCTTCACATTCTTCATTAATCTTCTTATATTTCAATTATAAAATAATTTTTCTCTAATTTATCATTAAATTAATTATTCTATCCATCATAAACATACTAATGCCTTTTTTCAATGGAAAAATATTTAATTAAAATTATTTAAAAAATAATATATTTCATATTTATTTCATGCAACTTACCATTTAACTATTAATACGTATATAGTAATATGTAAACATAAATCCACTAATACTTGTATATAATATATTTTGTCACAAGGGAACATTGAGTTCCTAAGATAATATGTACAACTTTTTTAACTAAACAATTATATCTTTAACCTATGTAGCTCTGCTAGTACTACATCCAACATTATTTGCACATGTAATATGTATGATCATAAACATACATGCAAGCAGGGCCGGCTCAAGGGCCAAGCAAGTAAAGCACTCGCTTTAGGCCCCCGAAAAAATAAGACTCCAAAAAAATTTTTTTTAGTACTAATATACCTTATTAAATTAATTATAAAATTATGTTTAAGAATAAAATTTAATTAAAATATTATGATTTTTTGTTAATTTTTATTGGAACTAAAAATAATATTTAATGAGTTAAACACTCTTCTCAATAAATCATAATTTTCTTTAGAAAAAAGAGATGTGTTAGTTAATAAATACTAATAACTAAAAAAGATTCAGAACCATTTTATCTCTATTATCTTACCAACTAGTTTCTATCTTCTTCTTTTCTCTTCCTGTGACTTTTCATTTCCAACCCTAATTTTAGAGAAGCTCTAATTTCTCTCTTCTAAATTTGCAATCTTCAATAATCTTTTTCAAAATCAAAGTCCACAACTGTGATCTAGAGAGGGAGAAAAGTATTTCTACCCAATAAACTTCAGTTTCAGGTAAGTTTTCTCTCTCAATGTCCTTTCTTTTTCTATTCCTCTGTTCTTAAGGGTTAAACTTACATGTTTGAATTGAATTTATGAGAATATTATTTGATGTGATGATAATATATATATATATATATATATATTATATCATTATATGTGTGTGTAGTGTGTTAAGAACTATGGTTTATTTTGTTGGAATAAATGGCTGAGTTTAAGAGGGGGGGTGAATTAAACTTTCAAAGATTTTCGAAACCCAATGCCCAATTATGAAAAACCAGATTCGAATTGAAGATTTAAACCAGTTTTTATAGGTTCTTGAAATGCTCTTAATCAATTGATCATATACCAAATTCAATTTCAATTCAAACTTCAATTACCGAATGGAAAGAGTTAAAGGGAAGAAGAACAACACAACAGATTTATACTGGTTCACCTTTCAACAAAGGCTACATCCAGTTTCCTAAACAAACAAATTCAATCAATTTACTAAAAACCAGTTTTTACATGAACACTACATGCAAAACCGAAACCAGAAAGCTGCACCAAGTCTTGAACCCTACAAGACTTCTAAACACCTGTAAAACCCTATTACAAGATCTCTTAATCACCCCGATTAAGATACGAACACGCAGCCTAACCAACACACACAAAAAGATTGAATAAACCTCGAGTTCTTCAATGCGTAAACGCAAAACAGAGCATCAGCAAGAACGAAAAACAGAGCATGCACTTCTTGATTTGATTCGCACTCAATTGAATCTTGATCGTCTTGGAGTGATTAGAAAAATGTTTTAGAGTGTAATAGGAACGTTCTTGCCCAATGGGTTCTTTAGAAAATGTTTCGTCACTTAGTTCTTTGAGTTTCAAGATATATATAGAAAACTGTTAAAACTGATTCTGCAGGAAATAGTCGGTTGAAATCGCGTTTTAGCCGGTTGTTTTCATTAAAACCAATTTTCCAAGTGAGCATCCTTTTACTCGGAACTTGAAATCGACCGATTGAAATCTCGTTTTAACTAGCTATTCCGTAAAACCGAAATTCTCGAACAAAGCTACCAGGATTTTAACTGGTTTAAATTTTGAAAACAGTTAGCTAAAATTTCCCAAATACAAAGCTTTGAAAAACGAAGAACAGTTTAACTAGTTGAAATCGGATTTTTAACCAGTTAAAAATCAGTTAAACCTTTGAAATCATTTTAAAACCTTTTTAAAACATTTCAAAACATTTTAAACTCCAAGACTAAGACCAAGATAGATTGAAATGCATCTTACCACACAACCTAAGACTCTCTAATCCTAAGACAAATTCTTCATTCTTCAAGCACCAACATCTTCATCATTAAAGGTGGTTGGAGACATCAAATCCACTTGAAACCAAGTCTTCAAGTCCAACATATTTTATATTAAATGGTTTATAAATAGTAGAAATTTTATATTATCATGTTACAGTGATTGATCTTTTCAATTGTGTTACTAATGATTAATCTCAAAATAAACTATGCAGGTTTATCAAAAGGTTGAAATTTGAAAATTAAATTTGAACACTTACTAAAGAAGAGAAAGAGACTTGAGTCTTCAAGATACTACGAATCTACGATCAAGCTATTTTCTGGACAACTAAAACCAGGTTTTATTGTTTTAACTCATTCTATTTTATATACTTACTTATCTTTAGTAGTGTTTTATATATTATAATTTTTTGTTTCATATAAAAATATATAGACATGTCAACTAGAAAATATGAATCGGGCTATTCAAAATTCCAAAAGAGGAGAAAAGTTGAGGCTTTAATTGCATCACAAAAAGGAGCTATGGATAAATTTATAAAAATAAATAAAAAAAATGAATTAGAAGATACAGGTGAGTGCTCTTTAAATGAACAAAATAATAACTATACAAATATAGATGAAAACAACAATAAAGAAAGAGATGCAGTTAGTGATGGGAATAATTCGATTCTCAAACCCATGATAACGAGGAGGAGATTAAGAGGCTAGATGATGATTCTACTCTTGATAAAAATATATTTGATCCATGCCAATGGAAAAATATTGATACAAATTTGAGAGATTTATTAGTAGAAAAAGGCCCTATTAAAATCACTGATATAGATTTCCCAAAGGATAAATATTCTAGGCACTTTTCTTCATTAAATTATATTCAAATATTGCCTAATGGAGAGAAACACGAAAGAAGATGGCTAATTTATTCTAGAGATTTGGATAGAGTTTTTTGTTTTTGTTGCAAGTTATTTAATATTTTTTCTTGTACAACTAAATTAGCCAACGAAGGTAGTAAAGATTGGAGAAATCTTAGTGTTAAGTTAAAGAATCATGAAATAACAAATGAACATATTACTAACATGAATGCATGGATTGATTTGGAAATGAGATTAGTAAAAAATAAAACAATAGACAAACATGTTCAAGAACAAATAAACAGAGATAGAGAACATTGGAGAAAAGTTTTGTTAAGAATTATTGCAGTTGTTAAAACTCTTGGCAAAAATAACTTAGCCTTTCGTGGAAATAATGAAAAGATCTATCAAGAAGCTAATGGAAATTTTTTAAGTCTAATTGAAATGATTGTTGAATTTGATCCAATTATGCAAGAACATATTCGTCGAATTAAAGATGATAAAATTCATAACCATTACCTTGGGCATAATATACAAAATGAGTTGATAAATTTGTTAGCAGGTGAAATCAAAACAAAAATTATAAAAAAAATTAGGGATGCAAAATATTATTCAATCATACTTGATTGTACTCCATATATAAGTCATCAAGAGCAAATGTCATTTGTATTACGGTGTGTGGATATTGCATCAACTCCAATACAAGTTAATGAATATTTTTTAGAATTTTTAAAAGTAGATGATACAAGTGAAAAAAGTCTTTTTGATGCTATTATAGATGAATTAAAAAATGTTGGACTTGATATTAATGACCTTAGAGGACAAGGATATGATAATGGATCGAATATGAAAGGAAAACATCAGGGTGTGCAAAAAAGATTTCTTGATATTAATCCTAGATCATTTTATACTCCGTGTGGTTGTCATAGTTTAAACTTAGTACTTTGTGATATGGCTAATTCTTGTCCTAAAGCTACATCTTTTTTTGGTGTTTTACAATGTATATATACTTTATTTTCTTCTTCTAAAAAAAGGTGGAAAATTTTACAAGACCATATACATAGCTTAACTCTTAAATCATTGTCACAAACACGTTGGGAAAGCCGTATTGAAAGTGTGAAAGCTATAAGATTCCAAACTTCACAAATAAGAGATGCTTTATTTGAATTAGCTGAAACTAGTAATGATCCTAAAATAAAAAGTGAAGCTAATTGTTTAGCAAATTATGAGTTAGAAAACTTTGAATTTTTGTTAGGCATGAATATTTGGTATGACATTTTATTTGCAATTAACTCAGTTAGTAAGAATTTACAATCAAAAGATATGTGCATTGATGAAGCTATTGAACAATTAAAAGGTCTTCTTTCATTTTTTGAAAAGTACAGAGAAAATGGATTTGAAAATGCATTAATTTCTACCAAGGAAATTGCTATTGAAATGGATATAGAGCCTAAGTTTCGTGAAAAACGTATTAGTCATAGAAAGAAACAATTTGATGAAAATATTGAGAATGAAATTGTAAAATCTATTCAAGAATCATTTAAAATTGATTACTTTTTGTACATTGTAGATAAAGCAATTACCACACTTCAAAGTAGATTTGAACAATTTAAAATATATGAAAATATTTTTGGTTTTTTATTTAGTGTTAAAAAATTAAAGTCATTAGACTCTATACTTTTGAAAGAAAAATGTTTAAACCTTGAAAAATCTTTGAAACATGACAATTTATTGGATCTTAATGGATTGGATTTATTTTCAGAATTAAATATCTTAAAGGAAATTATAAGATTGGAAAATGATAAACCAATTGACATTCTTAATTATATAAAAAGAATAAATTCTTTTCCAAATGCATATATAGCTTATAGAATAATGTTAACAATTCCAGTATCAGTTGCCTCAGCTGAAAGGAGTTTTTCAAAACTAAAGATAATAAAAACTTATTTAAGATCAAATATGTCTCAACAGAGATTAAACGGATTAGCCTTATTATCTATTGAAAAAGAAATGTTAAATGAAATTAATTATGATAATTTAATAAATAATTTTGCATCACAAAAAGCTCGAAAAATAAATTTTAAATAAAATTATAATATATTGTAGCATAAATTTTTTTTAGTAAATAAAAAGGCCTCATTTTTTAAGTTTGTTTTAGGCCTCCAAAGGTCTTGAGCCGCCCCTGCATGCAAGGGTGACTCAATTTTAAATTCTACTTCATAAATCAAGATATACATAACACACACATCAATCTCATCTTAATATCAAAACACCACACATCACAAATTATAAATAAATCATTGTACAAAATATTAGAATCTTCTACTACATCCGAATGAAATAGTGTAATTTATTGCATTCAACATCTAACAAAAACTCATATTAAGCATGTTACACTAGAGATTAATACTTGACTCATGAAAATTTTCTTGAAAATTTAACCTTATATTCGTATGTCAGGTAGTTCATGTATTTACTTTAGAACAATCTGATGCACAAATTTTCTTAAGCTTCTCACCATCCAATGTCTTGATTTATGTGATCAAATTATCAGTAAGTCATATGATCTCTCATTTCCTTAATGTATTTTGTTCTTAATATTACGAGCCTTGGAAATAAATATCATCCCAAGTATTCTCATCACACACCCATAAAGGGTAATAATAACCTTGGGACCTAATACTATTCCAGGTATTCTCATCACACATCCATTAAGGATAACAAATCCATAAAGAACAACATGCCACAAGATATATAACACAATATATATATATAAATAAATTATTATCAACCTCATCATTCTCGTTAATATACATATCACACACTACTAAAAAATCAACATATATAATTAACAACACATACTTCAACGCCTATTACTTGATCTTTTTTCACAATGCTTGAATGATGTATGTGTTTTGTCTCTTCTAACTATTTCCAAAAACACAAGACATATCTTTCCTTCCATGTTTGAATGATCATGTCATTACTTGAACACTACAATGTAGTTGCATGGTCTCATAAGTTCTAGAACTCATGTACCATCATTATGATTCTCACTTGAACTACAAAACTATCGCTTGAGTGATGAGCCACTACTTAAGCCTCATATATCTATACAATAATGAATAGAAATATGAATTTAATCTCCAAATCATACTCAAGTCAATCACAAACATAAACTATATTGATAATCATCTCCAAAGGAATTATTAATGTCATATGCCCTTCACATTCGTCCAAAAATCATAAGCAAATGTATACATATCAATCTCTTATATATATAGAATAATTCACTATCACATTTTAAACACATCTAAACAATCATTCCATTTTTAAGATGCTAATTTTAACCCTTTCCCCCTTTACATATACATAATATGACACTATAAACAAAAATTTCCTTTGACATTTTCAAAAATCGTATATAGCTAGTGATAGATATCAAACCTTATACAAAGAACATCTCTCCTTCTCAAAATATCCATAAAGAAGAAGAAAAAAAATTAAAATCTTAATACAGATTATGTTATTTACTATGATCAAGAATATGATTGTCAATATTTGATTCTTAACTTACTACCTCTTCAACACTGTATTCTTATAGTACAATAATATTTTAGTTGTTTGGACTTACCGAAACTGCCATTCTAAATCTATGCTATGTTGTTGTAGTACTTTATATTGTATAACGAACTTTGTGCTCTATTAGAATTTTGAGGCTCAAAGATGTATGTAGTGCAGGTGGTGGTTAATGACTATCAATATAGGAGGTTTGATTACGCAGATCCTATAATGGTATACAAAGGGATATTTAGGGGATCTAATGTAGTTATATATATATATATATATATATACCTGAGGTACATTTATTTTATTCTTTTCTACTGAAAAAAAACAATGATATTTCAATTATTCTTGAAAAAAGACAAAGAAACTTTAAAGAGATAAATGTTTTAATAAAATAAAAATTAAATATTTATACTCTGCTTGTAAACTTTTTATTTCTTATTTATTCGGAATGTATCTTTATTAAAACTCAAGTTTAAAAAAGAAATCATTTTAAACTATTTGAAGATGGAAAGATTAATGTATAAATAATACTAGAAAAAATTAATAATACCCACATACTTTTAGATGCGTCCTGAAAGGAGACCCTTATTGAGTTTGATATCTTCACAATCCCAAACATATATTATAAATTAAATTGTGCTAAAATACTATAAGAAAATATAGGAATTAATGTGAATAAGATTTCAATTTCAATAAATACAAAAGTATATGTTAGTATTAACAAATTGGGCCCTTTAAAACACAGACTTGACACCATATAAAAGTCTGTAAATTTAATATAAATAATAGGACAGAATGAAGTATATAAATTTAATAAAAAAAAACAGACATGGAGTCACGAGTTTGTTCAAAGTGAAGTGAATCCTACTGAAAAGTTACCAAATTTCGAGTTTACTTGAGAATTTATGATTTAGTTTGTTATTTTGTACCATGCTTATGTGACTTAGAAAATTTATGGTGATCAGGAATTAAAAAGAGATAAGAATTTTATAAATTAGCATTCGCTTTCTATGTTAGAAACGATGCAACAAAACAGCATTGGTTTACAAAATATTATTACAGCCTTAAAATCCATCTATTTCATAATAATTTCTGTCCTTAAAACAACACATGCAAGTGAAACATAATTCTATCAAGCTAATGTTATTTTATTAATATTACATTCAAAAGTTAAAACTTACAGAGTTTAACATTTGTTTTTTTATTTTTACACGATATTTATTACAGGAAAAAGAATAATAAATAATATTACATTAAAAAGTTTTAAAAAAACCTTAGAAACTAATTTTTACTTCTAACATAAAATCATCCTTTAATCCTTCGGTTGCTTTTCACTTGATTAACTTATTCTTTATCAAATAATTATTTCTCAAAGAGTCTGTTTCTCCATCTCAAATTTTCATGTCATCTTGATTCGCTTGTACTTTTTTTTTCCTTATTTCTCGTCTTTCATGTTGTCTCCATTGATGAGGAACAGGTCCGTAAGATACTCCATAGCCACCACCAACCACCATTATCAAACACAATCCTTTACTTTTCAATTGGAAAAATCAGAAATACTTGGAGAAGATGATGAGCCAAAAACTGAGAAAATCATAAAAGGAAGATCAACACGCCAAAATCTTTCCGATAAATTTTTAGATGATGACATATCCTTAAGTGAGTTCTTCTTCTTTACACAGCCATGTTGTTGGATTTCATGCCATAAATTTTGGCTTGATTAACAAAAATCCTCTAAAAGATAAAAAAGAAAAATAAGTATATATATAAACACTAATAAAGGTTATGAGTCCGATCAAGTAGAAAACTACTTGTATATATAGTACCTTTGCTACTTCTTTGATTTGATTTTGAGATCAATATGATCTACATTAAAACAAATATATTCATCTTTGTCATTGTAATTGATGCTCATTTGTTGAAGATCTAAATATTTAAAGTGTTCTAGATATTTCATTTTAAACCTGTTATAAATACTCTTAAAATACTTTACTTTGTTTTGAATAATTTCTTATAAAGCATGCCATGTAGATATAGAATTAGTGTAATTATTCCATGCTTTTATTTATTTAAAGATGAAGTTTGGTTTGTTTTGTTTTGCATATCGCTTGAGTGCATCTTATACATCTACTGTCCATAAACATCAATTTAGCACTTCTATAGAAATCCAAACCCTCTGTGAAATATAAAACAATGAAAAAATATATAGCAAAGTCTATTAATTTATATATAATACATTTGGTACTTCCTCAATTTTGATTTCACATAAGTTGGATCACTCTCACAAAAATATACGTCCATCGACACTACACAACCATTCAATGAAAAGAAAAATGAAGAGGTTGTTTCTCAGAACAAGTAACACTGCTGAAACAACTTCATCCAACCTATTTGTAATATCTGAAGGCATGGACGGAACAATGGCTTCTCCTCAATTCCAAGCAAATCTTCAAGATAGGAAGGGAGTTATGAGCAAGTAGTCAAGCCAAGAAGCGAGTTATGAGATATATAAGGCAACTACTTTTTCCACACATTTCTACTCTCTTCCATTATAAATCTCTCCTTCCCCATGCCTACAACTGCCACAAACTGTTATTAGTATTCAATATATCTATCATTGAAAACTGCAATCTTCTATAAACCATATGTTTTTTACTTTAATAATTAAATATAAATCAACAATGAAAAAAGGATGTGAATCTAATGAATCAAATGTCTATATATACAATACCTTTAGTATGCTTCCTTGATTTGATCTTGAGATCTCATCCCTCTTTCAAAACTTTATGATTGCATTCTTCCTCCTCATCTTCATCTTTCTTCATGTGACTATTTCACCAATTCTAAACCTTCAGATATACCTAAAAGTTATTTTCATCTTTGATGAAAATTGATATGAATCTCCACTTTTTATATAGGAAAAATTTAATAAAATGAAATAAACATTAATTACTTTTTTTAATAATTTCTTTTGAACTAATTATTTAAATTGATTTAGAATAAAAAATTAATTAATATATATATTTAATTATTAAATAATATCCTAAAAGTATGCATGTCATATCATTAAATATATTACACAAATTAATAACATATTAATGTAATTTATGTACTTAATTATTTGTGTAATATATTAATATATGCATTAATTTAATGTATTATATAATTAAACCCTATCCATAGAAGGAGGCATCAATATTACACACGGGTTTGAAGATTTCAACAAGCTTGTAGAATTCAGAAAATTCTGCAAGGACCCCAACCTACAAGTGGAGAGCTTGTATAAAGTTGGTAATGTAAAGTTAAATGAAAGAATGTTGCATTATGTCATTGTCTGGATAATTGTTGCTAGGGGCACTAATCATGCTCAACTAACTAAGGAAGATATTTTTTTAATGTATGGTTTCTTTAATAATGTTAGTGTTGATTGGCCTGCAATTATTTTAGATAATATGTTTAAAGCTACTAGGATATCATCATTTGCTTTACCCTATGTTGTGTTTATCTCTAAGATATTAGAATACAAAGGAGTTGATCTTAGAGGAGAGAACAAGCAAATTTTGCTTAGCAACAGCAAAATTGGGAAGAATGTTCTAAGGTGTTAGCATATTTCAAGACCAAGTATTAATGAAGTCTTCTAGAATTTTTAATGAAGTCTTAAAGTTTTGATGATGAAGATTTAAAGTGATCCAATCAACATTAAAGACTTGTGTCATCTCACAAAGGAAGGTTGCTTAATAGAAAAGGAAAGGCATAAAGAGTGTTTAAAGTTTTCAAGAGAGAAGATTGATGATGATTTTCTCAAGAGCTGAAGTTTCAAGAGTAGAAGGTTCTGTTTTGGGTGTTGGATAAAAAGAGTAAGTCATAAATCCCATTCAAGACCTTCCCAAACAAGAGAGCAAGTTGTTTTCTCGCAAAACATTTTTCTACGCTTTTAATCGATTATGATATGTAGATAATCAATTATTTAACTTAAAATTTGAATTAAAAATGTTTAACAAACTAAATAATCGATTAAGTGTCTTTGATAATCGATTATATTGATTCTAGGTTAATATAATCGATTATGGCCTTAATCTAATCGATTATATCAGATGAAATTAGTTTTCCAGTTTTTAAACATGATATAATCGATTAACCTTTTAATATAATCGATTAAATGAGTCGTTGTTGCGAATTCAATGTTAAATCAACTTAAGAATGGAAACTTTGGACCATTTTCGAATTATAAAATGAAAGAGAATGTCTTAGGTTCAACACATCTGATTAAACAAAAATATTCAAAGTGTTTTTGCTCCTTAGCTTTTCAAAACCGCTTTCTTGCTCTCTCAAGTTTGATCAAGTCTTTGGAAGTGGTGATCATTGTGCTTAAGCTTTCTATCCAGCACTATTATCAGGTGTATTCTTTTACTATTTTTATAAACGGGAAACTTCATCCCTTGGATTTGTTCTAAGGGAGGTGTGTTCATCTCTTGTGTGTCAAGAGAGGTGGGTTTCATCCTCAGTGTGTCTGGGGAGGTGTTTCATCCTTAGTGTGTCTAAGGAGGTGTTCCTTTATCTATATTTGTTATTGCATGAATTGGTGTTTGTAATTTCAATTAAAGATAGTGGGGTGATCATCACGCATTTGTGGTGGTTGGGAACTGGACGTAGGATTGGCTTAATCCGAACCAGTATAAATCTCTGTGTTCTTTCTCTTTCCCTATCTCTTTTTTATTGTGGATCATATTAACGATTGTAACTCAAACTGCATTAATCAAAGGTTAAGAAAAATCCGCATCCTAGTTTTTGAAAATATTTCAAAATCTAGAAATTTATTTAAAAGGGAAAAGTTTATTAGAAATCCAATTCACCCCCCCCCCTCTGAGTTTTTACACTGCCGTCTTTATTTAACAATTGGCCTCAGAGCTGGTTTTTTGAAAATTACTCAAAAACAAGATCGTTATCGCAGGCAAAAATCAAACTTTTGCTGAAGGTGCATCTATTCATAGACCACCACTCTTTACAGGTGAAAACTATCCTTTTTGGAAAAAGAGGATGGAGATTTTTCTTACGTCTAATGATCAAGGCGTTTGGGATGCAATTGTAAATGGTCCATATATTGCTATGACTATTAATAATGAAGCGTAGGTACCCAAAGTGAGAGCAAGTTGGACCAAGGATGAATACAATCAACATCAGTGCGACATAAGGGCGTGTAATATGATATCATCTGATTGCACTACAACAAAGGAGATGTGGGACACTTTAGAAGCCACACATGAAGGAACGGAGGATGTCAAGAGATCAAGGAAAGATACCTTGATTCAAGAATACGAGATGTTCCGAATGAGCAAAGGGGAAACCATCTATGACATTCAAAAGAGATTTACTCACATTGTAAATCACCTCAAGGCGTTAGGTAAGAAATTTGACACTGAGGAGTTAAATGTGAAAATTTTAAAATCTTTGGACAGGACATGGCAACCCAAAGTGACGGCTATCACGGAATCGAAGAATCTCACAAGCATGAACATGACAACTCTCTTTGGAAAGCTTAGAGAACACGAAATGGAGCTTGGACGTTTCAAAGGAGAAGAGGAAGACGTCAAGAGGAAAGGTGTTGCTCTTAAAACGGAATCCTACAAGGATGAGAGTAGTGATTCAGATGATGATCTTGAATGCAATGACATCAGCTTGTTCGTCAAGAAATACAAAAAGTTCATCAAGAAAAAAACAAAGGGAATTTCAAGAAAGGTAAGAAAACTGAAAATTTAAATTCTCTTGATAATTTTAAATGCTATGGTTGTGGAAAAAGGGGACACTTGAAGTCGGATTGCCCCAACATCAAGAAGGATGAAGAAAAGGTCAAGAAATACAAAAAGCCTTTTGATAAGAAGAAAAAGAAGGCATACATCGCTTGGGAAGATAATGAAGTGAGTTCTTCTGAAAGTGCAAGCGAATCAGAAGAAGAAGCAAACATTTGTCTCATGGCGGATGATGATGTTGAATCCACATGTAGCAAGGTAAGTGATTTTGGTCTTCCAGATAATTATGATGAATTTCTTGAAGAGTTTCTAGATTTATGTGAAAAATCTGAAAAACTTACTTCTTTTCATAATAAATTAAAAAATGACTACAAGAGTCTTGAAAAGAAAATTTCTAATTTGGAAGAAGAAGAGAAAAAGGTTTTAAAAGAGGATTTGGAAAAAGCAAAAATTCCTTGCGAATGCAAAACAAAAATTCCTGTTTGTGAAAATTGTAATGTTCTTGGTAACAAAGTTTCTTATCTTGAAACATCTCTTTCAAACATTACAATGGGAAATAAAAATTTAAATAATGTTTTAAAAGTGCAAAAAGGTTTATATGAAAAAGCAGGACTTGGTTATAATTTCACGTATAATCATAAACCTACCAAAACTGTTTTTGTGCAAGGAGAATCATCTAATTCAAATAAGATTTTCGAAGTTCCTAATTTCTTTAATAAACCAAATGTTCCTTTAAAGAAGTTTTACAAAAATGCATATATTCCAAGAAAAACAAATGTTCCTACATGTTTTTATTGTATGCATAAAGGTCATTCGGTAAATAAATGCAATATTAAACGTTTTAGTGTTCCAAATGGGAAATACAAATGGGTTCCCAAAGGAAAAACTATTTCTAACCCATCAGGACCCTAATAAGTGACTTTAGGGGACCTAAATATTTTTTGTTTATGATGCAGGTTGGTCCCAAGTCTAAAAAGTCACTATGGTACCTTGATAGTGGTTGTTCAAGACACATGACGGGTGATAAAAGCAAATTCAAAAGCTTCAAAAGAAAGAGCAAGGTTTTGTAACCAATGGCGACAACAACAAGGGAAAGATCATTGATAGTGGAATGATTGGAGAATCCTTAAAGATTCATGATGTTCTTCTTGTTGATGGATTGAAGCACAATTTGCTAAGCATTAGTCAACTTTGTGATAAAGGTCTAAAGGTAACGTTTGATAGTGATCTTTGCAAAATTCATCACAAAGACTCAAATGAAATCGCCCTCATTGGTAAGAGACATAATAATATTTATTTGATTGATATTGATTGTGCATCTACATCTAGTAATTTATCTTGTTTAGTTGTGAAAGAAGAGGATCCTTGGTTATGGCATAGAAGAGCTGCTCACATTCATATGCCTCATCTAAGTAAACTCATATCTAAAGAGTTAGTAATTGGTTTGCCAAAACTGATTTTTTGAAAAGAACAAACTATGTGCAGCTTGTCCAAAAGGGAAGCAAACTAAAAATTCTTTTAAATAAAAAAATGTTGTTTCCACTTCTTAACCTTTAGAATTACTGCACATGGATTTATTTGGCCCCTCTAGAACAAAAAGTTTTGGTGGCAACTATTATGCTCTTGTGATTGTTGATGATTACTCTAGATTTACTTGGACTCTTTTTCTTTCTTCTAAAAGTGATACTTTCAAAGAATTTAGAAAATTTGCCAAGGTTATTCAAAATGAAAAGGATTTGAAAATCAAGTTTTTAAGAAGTGATCATGGAGGTGAATTTTGAAATGTTTCTTTTGAAAATTTTTGTGAAGAACAAGGTATTTCTCATAATTTTTCAGCACCAAGAACACCTCAACAAAAAGGTGTAGTTGAAAGGAAAAATAGATCTTTGGAAGAACTTGCAAGAACTATGTTGAATGAAAATAATTTACCTAAATATTTTTTGGCTGATGTCCGTAAGCACCGCTTGTTATGTTTTAAATAGAGTTTTAATAAGACCTATTTTGAAATTAACACCTTATGAGCTTTTCAAAGGAAGAAAACCAAATATTTCTCATTTTAGAATTTTTGGATGCAAATGTTTAGTTTTGAATAATGGAAAAGATAGCCTTGGGAAATTTGATGCTAAATCCGATGAAGCTACATTTTTAGGTTATTATTTGCATAGTAAAGCATATAGAGTTTTTAATAAAAGGACTTTAACTGTTGAAGAATCTATACATGTTGTCTTTGACGAATATCTAGACCTTGAGGAAACCCCTCTTGAGTCAAAAAGATTCTTCGTAGATGACGAAAAAGAATATCAAGAAGAAACTCCTTTAGAAGAAGTTGTTGAAGAAATCAAATTGGATGAGAATCCTCCTCATGATGAAAGTCTACCAAAAGAATGGAGACCACCTAGAAACATATCTTTGGACAATGTCATTGGAGATATCTCAAAAGGTGTAAGAACAAGGAGGAACATGAACAATTTCTGTATGAATGTTGCTTTTGTTTCACAGATTGAACCAAAGAATGTAGAAGAAGCTTTGATGGATGAACATTGGTGTATAGCAATGCAAGAAGAGCTAAATCAGTTTGAAAGAAATCAGGTATGGGATTTAATTCCTAAAACTAACAAAATGCAGGTTATAGGCACCAGATGGGTTTTTAGAAATAAGCTTGATGAAGATGGAAATATCACCAAAAACAAAGCAAGGCTGGTTGCAAAAGGCTACAGACAAGAAAAACGCATAGACTATGATGAAACCTATGCTCCAGTAGCAAGACTTGAAGCTATTCGTTTGTTGCTAGCATATGCCTCTATTATGGGATTCAAATTGTTTCAAATGGATGTAAAAAGGGCCTTTCTAAACGGATACATCAAGGAAGAAGTCTATGTAGAACAACCTCCAAGCTTTGAAGATTTCAAAAATCCTAATCATGTCTACAAGTTGAAGAAAGCCTTGTATGGACTCAAACAAGCTCTAAGATCTTGGTATGAAAGGTTAAGTAATTTCTTGCTTGAAAATAATTTTAGAAGAGGTAAAGTTGATTCTACTCTTTTTATTAAAAAATCAAAGAAACATATTCTTATTGTTCAAATTTATGTTGATGATATCATATTTGGATCAACTAATGATGATCTTTGCCAAGAATTTGCTAGTAATATGTAGGGAGAGTTTGAAATGTCTATGATGGGAGAATTAAATTTCTTTCTTGGTTTGCAAATCAAACAATTGAAGAAAGGCATATTTATATGTCAAACAAAGTATTGCAACGAAATCTTAAAGAAATTTGAGATGGAAAGTTCCAAGGAAGCTGCAACTCCCATGGCTACATCTTGTTATCTAGATCAAGATTTAAATGGTAAGGTGGTAGATCAAACAAGGTATCGAGGTATGATCGGATCATTACTTTATCTTACTGCTAGTAGACCTGATATTATGCAGAGTGTGTGTGTTTGTGCTAGGTTTCAATCCAAACCTAGAGAGTCACACCTAAATGCCGTTAAGAGAATCCTTAAGTACCTTAGAGGAACAAAATCATTTGGTTTATGGTACCCTTCAGGAGTCTCACCTAGTATCATAGGTTTTTCTGACTCAGACTATGGTGGCTGTAGAGTCGATAGGAAGAGTACTAGCAGTACATGTCATCTTTTAGGATGTTCTTTAGTTTCATGGCATTCTAAGAAACAGGCTAGTGTTGATATTTCAACCACAGAGGCTGAGTATATAGCAGCAGGCAGTTGTTGTGCTCATATACTATGGATGAAGCAGCAATTAGAAGATTTTGATATCTTTTTAGATCATATTTTAAGTGTGATAACACTAATGCCATTAATCTGACTAGGAACCCTATCATGCATTCTAAGACAAATCATATAGAAATTAAACATCATTTCATTAGAGATCATATAGCTAAAGGTGATTGCATTATAGAATATATAGATACAAAACATCAATTAGCTGATATCTTTACCAAATCTTTGCCTAGAGATAGATTTTATGAGCTTAAAAGAGATCTAGGAATTGTTGATGATAAATCTATTGATTGATTGATGTTTATTGTTGATTTTGATGTTAATTATGTGTTTTATGAAAAATTCTGTATATAATCGATTAGTTTTTGTGTGTTAATCGATTAAAAGTGTTGTTTTTAAAGATGTTTTACAACATAATCGATTAAGTTCATAACATAATCGATTAAATCGCTGGGGAGCAATTTAATCGATTAAGGAATGCACATAATCGATTAAATTTCTGGGTTTTCGTTTTCTGGAAAATTTTGAAGGCAAATAATCGATTAAGTTCTTCACATAATCGATTAAATGCGACATTCTGCGTTTTTCTGCACACTATTTTTTCGAACGTTGGGCTTAATTTCATGTGGTTTTTAATCCTAACGGCTATATTCGAATCCTAACAGCTCTATTTACATTAAATCAATGAATTGTGATCAGATTCTTTGCCTATAAATAGCTAGATTGAGAATTAAAGTGCTACTTTCACTCTCACTCACTCTTGCTGGTTTTTCTGCTGTAATACTCTCTTTTGTGCGAATTTGTGGTTCTGTGTTATTCCATTTCTGTGCTATTTCCTTTGTGTGTTCTTCTTTTGTCCATTCCCTATCTACATGGCTGATCAAAGGAGGAGAAAGATGCCCTCAAGGAGGAGAGGTAAGGAGCCCATGACATCCCAACAGCAAGAAAGGAGACCACCAAAACTTGCTGGATGGATTTCAGATGAAGATATGCATATTGGCTTCGTGAATAAATGGAAAGACAGGAAGATCCTAACTCCAAAATATTTATCTTGTCATTTTTTCAGAACTCACGGTTTCACTTTTCAGGATTTTTTAGTTGCAACTGACTTGCAAAATTTTGTAGAGATGGAAGGAGCCTATTATCCAGATTTAGTCAGAGTTTTCTACATGAATCTGACTTCAAGGACAACCAGTCCCAGTACAAAGGTGAAGGGAGTTCGAATTGACCTTGATGAAGAGGTATGGAATAATGTTGCTGGATTATCCACTCAAGGAGGCATAAATATCATTTATGGCTTTGAAGACTTCAACAAGCTGGTGGAGTTTCGGAAATTCTGCAAGGATCCAAATTTACAAGTAGAAAACTTGTACAAAGTCGGTAATGTTAAGTTAAATGAGCGCATGTTACATTATGTTATTGTATGGATTCTTTTTGCAAGAGGCACCAATCATGCCCAACTTACTAAGGAAGACATTCTATTAATGTATGGCTTTCTTAATAATGTTAGTATGGATTGGCCTTCTATTATTTTAGATAATATGTTTAAAGCCACTAGGCTATCATCCTTTCCTTTACCCTATGTTGTGTTCATTTCAAAGATATTAGCAACAACAAAGCAGGGAAAAATGTTCTAAGGCACATGGGCCTTATTGAACAAGGCAACAGGTTTCGGCAAAGAGATGAGGAAGCTGCAATGGATGAAGATGAAGAACCACCACCTCAACCTCAACCTGGATCAATGGAGGCAAATATTCTCTCAAGGATGGACACCATGATGAGTCTCCAAACAACTCATTATGATGACCTTTACTCTAGGCTCTCAAGGCTTAATAGGAGAGTTTATAGAGTGGAAAGGAAACTGGAGATTGAAGATGTCTCTCCAGAAGAAGATAATGCTAGATCTTCAAGAGGCAAACAACCAACAATAAATGATGAGGAAGATGAAGAAGATGCAGGGGATAGTGAAGAAACTGAATAGGCTAAAAGTTCACTTATTCCTTAGCTTAATTTTAATTTTTTTCAGCTGCTATATTTTATTTTTCCCCTATATTTTCTGTGCATTTAATTGCTTCTGCTGTATTAATCTCTGAATATGTAATCTTTTTGAAAATGATAAAAATAAAGGGGGAGAAAAAGATTTGTTTTGATTGATAATATGTCACGTTTTCTAGCATTTAAGAAAATTAATTTCAGGGGGAGCATTAGGAAATATTTCAAATTATTGCCTAATATATCTTAAACATTTTAAGAGCAAAGTTTAATGGGGAGTTTTTAGAAATAATTTCTATGCATTAATTTCCTTGAAAGTCTTTTTCAAAATTCAAATTGAAATTTAAATGTTGTATGACTGCCTACTTTATTTCCTTTGTGGACTAATCTTTATGATGGAGATATCCATACATTATTTTCAAGATTTTCAGGATATCAATCACAAGTCTCTATGTTTTTCTTATCATCATCAAAAAGGGGGAGATTGTTAGCATATTTCAAGACCAAGTGTTAATGAAGTCTTCCAGAGTTTTAATGAAGTCTTAAAGTTTTGATGATGAAGATTTAAAGTGATCCAATCAACATTAAAGACTTGTGTCATCTCACAAAGGAAGGTTGCTTGATAGAAAAGGAAAGGCATAAAGAGTGTTTAAAGCTTTCAAGAGAGAATATTGATGAAGATTTTCTCAAGAGCTGAAGTTTCAAGTTTAGAAGGTTCTGTTTTGGGTGTTGGATGAAAAGAGTAAGTCATAAATCCCATTCAAGACCTTCCCAAACAAGAGAGTAAGTTTTTTTCTCGCAAAAACGTTTTTCTACGCTTTTAATCGATTAGGATACGTGGATAATCGATTATTTCACTTAAAATTTGAATTAAAAATGTTTAACGAACTAAATAATCGATTAAGTGTTTTTGATAATCGATGATATTGATTCTAGGTTAATATAATCGATTATGGCCTTAATCTAATCGATTATATCAGACGAAATAAGTTTTCCAGTTTTTAAACATGATATAATTGATTAAGCTTTTTAGATAATCGATTAAATGAGTCGCTTTTGTGAAATCAATGCTAAATCAACCTAAGAATGGAAACTTTGGAGCATTTTCGAATTATAAAATGAAAGAGAATGTCTTAGGTTCAACACATCTGATAAAACACAAACATTCAAAGTGTTTCTTGCACCTTAGCTTTTCAAAACCGCTTTCTTGCTATCTCAAGTTTTATCAAGCCTTTGGAAGTGGTGATCTTTGTGCTTAAGCTTTCCATTCAGCACTATTATCAGGTGTATTCTTTTTACTGTTTTTATAAACTGGAAATTCATCCCTTGGATCTGTTCCTAGGGAGGTGTGTTCATCTCTTGTGTGTCAAGAGAGGTGGGTTTCATCCTTAGTGTGTCTAGGGAGGTGTTTCATCCTTAGTGTGTCTAAGGAGGTATTTCCTTTATCTTTATTTGTTATTGCACGAGTTGGTGTTTGTAATTTCAATTAAAGATAGTGGGGTGATCATCACGCATTTGTGGTGGTTGGGCACTGGACGTAGGATTGGCTTAATCCGAACCAGTATAAATCTCTGTGTTCTTTCTCTTTCCCTATCTTTTTTATTGTGGATGATATTAACAATTGCAACTCAAACTGCATTAATCAAAGGTTAAGAAAAATCCGCATCCTAGTTTTTGAAAATAATTCAAAATTTGAAAATTTATTTAAAAGGGAAAAGATTATTGAAAATCCAATTCACCCCCCACCCATCTTGGTTTTTACACTGCCGTCTTTATTTTACAGAATTTAAGGAAGAGAATAAAAGTTTAAGGGGGAGAATAAGGAAATATTTCAAAATAATTTATTAGAATATCTAAGAATATCTTAAACATTAAGAGCAAAGTTTAAGGGGGAGTTTAAAGAAATATTTCCATGCATTAAATTCCTTGAAATTTAAATTCAAATTGCAAATTAAATACTATAAGATTGCCTATATTATTTCCTTTGTGGACTAACATTTATGATGGAGATATCCATACAATATTTTCTAAGTTTCTGTTTCAGGATATCAAGAGCAAGTCTTTAAGTTTCTTTTTATCATCATAAAAAAGGGGGAGATTGTTGACATATTTCAAGTATGAGTAAAAAGTTACTCAGAAAGTGTTGATGAAGTTTTTATCTCAATAAGTCATGAAGATTGGATTTTTGATGATGAAGATATAAAGTTTTATTGCAACATTAAAGACTTGATTTTATCTCACAAAGGAAGGTTGCTTAATGGAAATAAAGGCAAGATATAAAGAAGAATAAATGCTTTCAAGGAAGAAGATTGTTGAAAATTTTCTTAAGAGCTGAAAATTCAAGTTTAGAAGTTTCAGTTTTGAGTGATGGATAAAAAGAGTAAGTCATAAATCCCATTCAAGGCTATTTCAAACTTGAGAGCAAGTCGTTTTTTTGCAAAAACCTTTTTCTACGCTCTTAATCGATTAGGTATCGAAATAGAATCAATTATTTAACTTAAAATTTGAATTAAAAGAGTTTAACAAACAAAATAATAGATTAAGTGTTTTTGATAATCGATAATATTGCTTCTGGGTTTCATATAATTGATTATAGCCTTAATCTAATCGATTATATCAAGAAAAATATGTTTTCCAGTGTTACTTTGATATAATTGATTACACCTTTTATATAATTGATTACACCTTTTATATAATTGATTAAATACAGCATTTTTGCGAATTCAATGCTGAATCAACCTAAGAATGGAAACTTTGAGCTGATTTCAAATTATAAAATGAAAGCCAACGTCTTAGGTTGAAAACACAACAGATCAAACACAAAAATTACAGTTTGTTGCGCTCAAATATTTTCAAAGCCACTTTGTTGCTCTCTCAAGGTTGATCTTAGTTCTTGGAAATGGTGATTGTATTGTGCTTAAGCTTTCATATCCATCACATATTAGGTGAATTCTTTCTTGGTTATCGATTGCTGTAATTCATCCCTTGGATCTGTTCTAAAGGGAGGTGTTTGTTCATCTCTTGTCTGTCAAGAGAGGTGGGATCATCCTTAGTTTGTCTAAGGAAGTGTTTTCATCCTTAGTGTGTCTAAGGATGTTTGTTCATCCTTAGTGTGTCTAAGGAGGTGTTTCCGTTTATCTTTATTTTTTTTTACATGTTGTCACTGGATTGGTGTTTGTAATTGCATTTAAAGATAGTGGGGCATATCATCACGTGTTGTGGTGATTGGGCACTGGATGTAGGATTTGCTGAATTCGAACCAGTATAAATCTTTGTGTTCTTTCTCTCTTTCCCTATCTCTTTATTTTATTATATTCGGATCATATTAACAATTGTTATCCCGATTGCGTTTGTCAGAGATTAAGGAAAATCCGTATCTTGAAATTGAATTAAGATTAAGTTTTGGAAAAATATTTTAAAAGGGAAAAAGTTTTTGAAAACCCAATTCACCCCCCCTCTTGGATTTTGCACTATCATTATATTCTAACAAAATCATCAACTAGCTGATATTTTTACCAAAACCCTTGCCTAGAGATAGATTTTATGAGTTAGAAGAGATCTAGGTATTGTTGATGACAAATCTCTTGATTGATTTGTGTTTATTGATAAGTTTTTATGTTAATCATGTGTTTTTATGAAAATCTGTTTTAATCACGTAGATAATCGATTAGATTTCGTATTGTAATCGATTAAAAGCACTGAGGAGTGATTTAATCGATTATGTAAAACAGATAATCAATTATTTTTCTGGGTTTTCGTTTTTTGGAAAATTTTTGCATGCAAATAATCGATTAAATGTGACGTTCTGTGTTTTTTTGCACACTATTTTTGAACGTTGGAGCTTTGAATCATGTGATTTTCGTCCTACAACGGCTACATTCCTTCCCCAATAGCTATAATGTCATTAATTCAGTGGATTGAAGTCAGATTTCATGTCTATAAATACCAAGGTTGAGAATCAAAGTGCCTCTTTCAGCTTCTCTCACCCTTGCTGTTTTTCTGCTTCTAAGTCATCTTGTGTGCGCGAATTCTTTGCTAATTTTGTGTTGTTAGACTCGTTTGTGCTTCTACATTCTTTCTTTCATCTAATGGCTGATCAAAGAAGGAGAAAGATGCCCTCAAGAAGAAGAGGCAAGGTACCCATGACCTCCCAACAACAAGAACATGAAGAAAGACAACTCAATCTTGCTGGATGGATTTCAGATGAAGATCTTCAATGGGCTTACATAAATCACTGGAAAGATAGGAAAATTCTCACACCTAAATTTCTATCTTGTGATTTCTTCAGATCTCACGATTTTACATTTCAGGAAATGTTAGTTTCTAGCGGCCTAAAGACTTTTGTAGAGATGGAAGGTCCTTACTATCCAGACTTGGTAAGAGTTTTCTACATTAATTTAACTTCTTGTACAGGTAGTCCAAGCACTAAGGTAAAAGGAGTACGGATTCATCTTGAAAAAGACGTATGGCAAACAGTAGCTGGTTTATCAACAGAAGGAGGCATCAACATCAGTTATGGTTTTGAAGGTTTTAACAAATTTTCTAAATTCAGAAAATTCTGCAAAGATCCCAACCTCCAAGTAGAGAGTCTCTACAAAGTTGCTAATGTTAAATTCAATGAAAGAATGCTTCATTATGTTATTGTTTGGATTCTTGCTACTAGGGGCACAATTCATGCTCAACTAACCAAAGAAGATATTTTATTGATGTATGGTCTCTTCAATGGTGTTAGCATAGATTGGCCAGCCATTATTCTTGATAATATGTTTAAAGCCACAAGATTATCTACTTTTTCTTTACCCTACTCAGTGTTTATTTCTAAGATTTTAGAATACAAAGGAGTAGATCTCACAGGGAAAAAAAACAGATTTTGCTAAGCAACAACAAAATTGGCAAAAGTGTTCTGCGCCACATGGGCCTCATTGAACAAGGTAATATTTTTAGACAAAGAGGAGAAGAGGCGCCAATGGAGGAAGATGAAGACAATGACCAACAACAACCCCAACCAGGTTCCATGGAGGCCAACGTATACTCAAGGGTGGACAACATTCTAAACCTCCAAATCTCACACTATGATGATCTTTGCTCAAGACTTTCGAGGTTGAATAGAAGAGTACATCATGTGGAAAGGAAACTGTAAATTGAAGATATATCTCCTGAAGAAGATAAAATTGATTCTTCCAGGGAAAAACAACCAGTTGAAGAAGAAGAAGAAGGGGATAGTGAAGACACCGAATAGGATGAAAATTTACTTGTCCCTTAGCTCCAATTTTTTTCAACTGCTGTTTTTTATTTTCTCTCCATGTTTTTTGTTTATTAAATGCTTCTGCTGTGTAAATCTCATTTGCTGTATCATCTTTTTGATCATGTTAAAAATAAAGGGGGAGAAAAATATATTTTGATTGATAATTGTCTAGAAAATATCCAAAATATCTTAAGCATTAAGAGTAGAATTTAAGGAAGAGAATAAAAGTTTAACGGGGAGAATAAGGAAATATTTCAAAATAATTTATTAGAATATCCAAGAATATCTTAAACATTAAAAGCAAAGTTTAAGGGGGAGTTTAAAGAAATATTTCCATGCATTAAATTCCTTGAAATTTAAATTCAAATTGCAAATTAAATACTATAAGATTGCCTATATTATTTCCTTTGTGGACTAACATTTATGATGGAGATATCCATACAATATTTTCTAAGTTTCTGTTTCAGGATATCAAGAGCAAGTCTTTAAGTTTCTTTTTAGCATCATAAAAAAGGGGGAGATTGTTGACATATTTCAAGTATGCGTAAAAAGTTACTCAGAAAATGTTGATGAAGTTTTTATCTTAATAAGTCATGAAAATTGGAGTTTTGATGATGAAGATATAAAGTTTTATTGCAACATTAAACACTTGATTTTATCTCATAAAGGAAGTTTGGAGCATGGAAATTAAGGCAAGATATAAAGGAGAAAAAAATGCTTTCAAGGAAGAAGATTGTTGAAGATTCTCTCAAGTGCTGAAGATACAAGTTTAGATGTTTCAGTTTTGGGTGATGGATAAAAAGAGTAACTCATAAATCCCATTCAAGGCTATATCAAACTTGAGAGCAAGTCATATTTTCGCAAAAACCTTTTTCTACGCTTTTAATCGATTAGGAATCGAAATAGAATCGATTATATAACTTAAAATTTGAATTAAAAGTGTTTAACGAACAAAATAATAAATTAAGTGTTTTTGATAATCGATTATGTTGGTTCTAGGTTTCATATAATCGATTATGGCCTTAATCTAATCGATTATATCAGGAAAAATATGTTTTCCAGTTTTACTCTGATATAATTTATTACACCTTTTATATAATCAATTAAATACGACGTTTTTGCGAATTCAATGTTGAATCAACCTAAGAATGGAAACTTTGAGCTGATTTCAAATTATAAAATGAAAGGCAACGTCTTAGGTTAATACACATCTGATCAAACACGAAAATACAGTGTTCTTGCGCTAAAAGGTTTTCAAATCGCTTTCTTGCTCTCTCAAGGTTGAACTTAGTTCTTGGAAGTGGTGATTGCATTGTGCTTACGCTTTCATATCCAACACTCATAAGGTGTTTTCTTTACTATTTATTGATTGTTGTAATTCATCCCTTTTGGATCTATTCTAAAGGGAGGTGTTTGTTCATCTCATGTCTATCAAGAGAGGTGAGGATCATCCTTAGTGTGTCTAAGGAGGTGTTTTCGTCCTTAGTGTGTCTAAAGAGGTGTGTTCATCCTTAGTGTGTCTAAGGAGGTGTTTCTGTTTATCTTTATTTGTTTTTACATGTTGTCACTGAATTGGTGTTTGTAATTGCTTTTAAAGATATTGGGGAATATCATCATGTGTTGTGGTGATTGGGCACTGGATGTAGGATTGGCTGAATCCGAACCAGTATAAATCTCTGTGTTCATTCTTTCTTTCCCTATCTCTTTATTTTATTATATTTGGATCATATTAACAATTGTTATCCCGATTGCGTTTATCAAAGATTAAGGAAAATCCGAATCTTGAAATTGAATTAAGATTAAGTTTTGGAAAAATATTTTAAAAGGGAAAAAGTTTTTGAAAACCTAATTCACCACCCCTCTCTTGGATTTTGCACTGTCATTTTATTCTAATATAAATGACATGATCTTTTTGTCATGATGAAATTGAATGGAAATATTTTATTATTTTATTATCTTTAAAATTTCAAATAGTTTACTTTATTTTTGTTGGTTGTGTGTGAACTACCAGAATTGTACTATGTACATGAGTAGATACAGGTAGAGATTTAGGAGTTTTACATAATAAGAAAATGGATGTATATAAATTTATAATATTTTTTAAGATGTTATAATTTGGTTAGATTTGTATAGTGGCATATTACATAAAATTTAATATAAATCATTCTATAGAATGAAGTATGTAAATTTAAGGGTTAAATATGTTTTTAGTCCCTAATTTATTTGTCAAAATTATGTTTTGTCCCTGGAGTAAACCTTGGACCTATTTCGTCCTTGTGTTTTATAAACTTATGTAAATGCTTCTTGATGATCGATCAGAATTCATTTTTATCTTTTTATTTTCCTTCTTCATAGTTTTCTACTTCATTATCATGTGTCTTTTAAGCTTCTTTTACTCTTTTTTCTCATTTTTCTCTCTTTAAAGATATGTTTTTATTTGTCATTTGGATCATTTACACAAGTTTATAAAGTATAAGGATGAAATAAATATAAAATTTACTCTAGGGATGAAACCCAGTTTTGACAAATAGTTCAAGGACTAAAAACATATTTAATCCTAAATTTAATAAAAAAAATAGACATGAAAGTCAAGAGTTTGTTCAAGGTATCTACAAAAAGTCACCAAAATTTGAGTTTGTTTGACCGTTTATAATTTAATTTGTCATTTTGATTACCATGCATATTTGACTCAGAAAATTGAGGTCATGAGACCTCCTTTTCAATGATGGTGAAAATATTCTGGTGAAAATGAATGATGAAATACTATGAAGATTTAAACACGAAAAACAACTTTTGAGAGATTGAGGGAGGAGACTAAAATAATATTATTTTATTAACTTTTTTTTATTTTTTATTTATACAAACTAAGAAAAAACTAATAATAATGAAAAACATACAAACTTTATAAATTAGTATTCATCTTCTATGCTAGAAACAATTGATGGGGAAACAATAACTCAACAACTAAAAATACCAAATTATGCAACGGAAAAATTCCCCCAACTTGCAAGAATCTATGAGGAGCAACAACAACAGAAAAACTGCAAAAATAATCACAAGAGACACCAAATATTTTAACGTGGGAAAACTCTCTCAAAGTAAGAAGTAACAACCCACGGGCACAAGCCAGTCAATCAAGCTCTACTATGATCAAATAAGGATACAAGAGAGTCTAATCAAACACATAAACAAATGCTTACAACCAGCCAATACCACAAAGCAATAAAGCTTCCAAATTGAAGAACAAAAGAAGAAGAAACCTCAAAACAGAGCTATTGTTAGAAATTAATATCTTCAACTTCAGACCTCCAATTCACGATCCCAACGGTCAGAATGAATATCCACGTGTTATGGACGTGCTGTAAAATTTCCAGCCTGATCCAACGGTGAACGAAGCGGGAGTCGTGATTTTACGGAAACCAGTATGTGTGTATGCGAACCAGTTTTTCTGCACTCTTTTTCTCTTCTTTCTCTTCCCAGTGGTTGCGGAAAAGTAACACTCTCTCGATCTAGATGACCCCTCTCCACTTGTCTTAAGTGAGACAAAATGGTCTTGACAAGTTTGGGTCTTTTAGACACATAGTTGAGAGCCCAACCCAACATATCTCCCCCCTCACAACTATGTGGAGGTGATCACCAATCCGGCGATCTCACAACAAGCTTCAAGCTTCAACCTTGGTACTGCTTTAGTCATCATATCAGCACCATTCTCATATCGAACTCCAAAAATTTAGCATCCAAAGCATCACGTATCCAATGATACCTCACATCAATATGTTTGGATCTAGAATGGAAAGTTGGATTCTTACCAAGATGGATTGCACTCTGATTGTCCACAAATAATGTATAATTATCCTGCACAAAACCAAGCTCCTGCAAGAATTTCTTCAACCATAACAACTCCTTGCATGCTTCAGTAATGGCAATGAATTCAACCTCTGTAGTTGACAATGCTACACACTTTTGTAGCCTTGATTGCCAAGCCACAGCTCCCCCTGCAAATTTAATCAAGTAGCCCGAAGTGGACTTTCTGGAATCAATATCTCCAGCCATATTTGAGTCTGAGTAACCTATCAAAATAGGCTTATCACCTCCAAAACAAAGCCTTAAATCACTAGTACCATGAAGATACCTCAAAATTCATTTCACAACATTCCAGTGCTCTCTACCTAGATTAGACAAAAGTCGACTGACTATACCAACAACATGTGCAATATCTGGTCTTGTACATACCATTGCATACATCAAACTGCCAACCGCAGATGCATAAGGAACTCTACTCATATATACATTTTCAGCTTCATTTGAAGGACTCTATTTAACACTCAGTTTGAAATGAGTTGCAAGAGGAGTGTTGACTACTTTAGTATTTTCCATCTGGAATCTCTGCAACACCTTCTTAATGTAGTTCTCCAGTGATAGCCAAAGTTTCCTTTCTTTTCTATCACGCATAATGTTTATGCCGAAAATCTTTGTAGCAACTCCCATGTCTTCATGGCAAATGACTCGTCCAATTGTTTCTTTAACCTATCAATCCTGGAAACATTTTTCCCAACATTAAGCAAGTCATCAACATACAAGAATAGGATAATAAAGTCATTATCAAGAAACTTTCTAACAAAGACACAATGGTCAGAAGTAGTCTTTTTGTAGCCTTGGTCACACATAAATGACTCAAACTTCTTGTACCACTGTCTTGGAGCCTGCTTCAAATCATATAGACTTTTTCTCAGTCTACACACATAATTTTCCTTGCCTTCAACAAGAAAACCATCTGGTTGCCTCATGTTGTTAGCATATTTCAACACCAAGTGTTAATGAAGTCTTCCATAGTTTTAATGAAGTCTTAAAGTTTTGATGATGAAGATTTAAAGTGATCCAATCAACATTAAAGACTTGTGTCATCTCACAAAGGAAGGTTGCTTGATAGAAAAGGAAAGGCATAAAGAGTGTTTAAAGCTTTCAAGAGAGAAGATTGATGAAGATTTTCTCAAGAGCTGAAGTTTCAAGTTTAGAAGGTTCTGTTTTGGGTGATGGATGAAAAAAGTAAGTCATAAATCCCATTCAAGACCTTCCCAAACAAGAGAGTAAGTTGTTTTCTCGCAAAAACGTTTTTCTATGCTTTTAATCGATTAGGATACGTAGATAATCGATTATTTCACTTAAAATTTGAATTAAAATTTTTTAACGAACTAAATAATCGATTAAGTGTTTTTGATAATCGATTATATTGATTCTGGGTTAATATAATCGATTATGGCCTTAATCTAATCGATTATATCAGGCGAAATGAGTTTTCTAGTTTTTAAATATGATATAATCGATTAAGCTTTTTAGATAATCGATTAAACGAGTCGTTTTTGTGAATTCAATGCTAAATCAACCTAAGAATGGAAACTTTGGAGCATTTTCAAATTATAAAATGAAAGAGAATGTCTTAGGTTCAACACATCTGATAAAACACAAATATTCAAAGTGTTCTTGCGCCTTAGTTTTTCAAAACCGCTTTCTTGCTCTCTCAAGTTTGATCAAGTCTTTGGAAGTGGTGATCTTTATGCTTAAGCTTTCTATCCAGCACTATATCAGGTGTATTCTTTTTAATGTTTTTATAAACGGGAAAATTCATCCCTTGGATCTGTTCTAAGGGAAGTGTGTTCATCTCTTGTGTGTCAAGAGAGGTGGGAATCATCCTCAGTGTGTCTAAGGAGGTGTTTTCCTTTATCTTTATTTGTTATTGCATGAATTGGTGTTTGTAATTTTAGTTAAAGATAGTGGGGTGATCATCACGCATTTTTGGTGATTGGGAACTGGACGTAGGATTGGCTTAATCCGAACCAATATAAATCTCTGTGTTCTTTCTCTTTCCCTGTCTCTTTTTATTGTGGATCATATTAACGATTGCAACTCAAATTGCACTAATCAAAGGTTAAGCAAAATCTGCATCCTAGTTTTTGAAAATAAATCAAAATCTGGAAATTTATTTTAAAGGGAAAAGTTTATTAAAAATCCAATTCACCCCCCCCTCTTGGTTTTTACACTGCCGTCTTTATTTAACAATTGGCCTCAGAGCTGGTTTTTTGAAAATTACTCAAAAACAAGATCTGTATGGTAGGAAAAAATCAATCTTTTACTGAAGGTGCATCTATTCATAGACCACCACTCTTTACAGGTGAAAACCATCCCTTTTGGAAAAAGAGGATGGAGATTTTCCTTAGGTCTAATGATCAATGCGTTTGGGATGCAATTGTGAATGGTCCATATATTCCTATGACTGTTGTTAATGAAGTGCAGGTACCCAAACTGAGAGCAAGTTAGACCAAGGACGAATACAATGAATATCAGTGCGACATAAGGGCGTGTAATATGATATCATCTGCCTTAACTGTTGATGAGTTTTACAGGTTGTCTGATTGCACTACAGCAAAGGAGATGTGGGACACTTTAGAAGTCACACATGAAGGAACGAAGGATGTCAAGAGATAAAGGAAGAATACCTTGATTCAAGAATACGAGATGTTCCAGATGAGCAAAGGGGAAACCATCTATGACGTTCAAAAGAGATTTACTCACATTGTAAATCACCTCAAGGCGTTAGGTAAGAAATTTGACACTGAGGAGTTAAATGTGAAAATTTTAAAATCTTTGGATAGGACATGGCAACCCAAAGTGACGGCTATCACGGAGTGGAAGAATCTCACAAGCATGAACATGACAACTCTCTTTGGAAAGCTTAGAGAACACGAAATCGAGCTTGGACGTTTCAAAGGAGAAGAGGAAGATGTCAAGAGGAAAGGTGTTGCTCTTAAAGCGGAATCCTACAAGGATGAGAGTACTGATTCAAACGACAATCTTGAATGCAGTGACATCAGTCTGTTCGTTAAGAAATACAAGAAGTTCATCAAGAACAAAAACAAAGGGAATTTCAAGAAAGGTAAGAAAGCTGAAAATTTAAATTCTCTTGATAACTTTAAATGCTATGGTTGTGGAAAAAGGGGTCACTTGAAGTCGGATTGCCCCAACATCAAGAAAGATGAAGAAAAGGTCAAGAAGCACAAAAAGCCTTTTGACAAGAAGAAAAAGAAGGTGTACATTGCTTGGGAAGATAATGAAGTGAGTTCTTCTGAAAGTGCAAGTGATTCGGAAAAAGAAGCAAACATTTGTCTCATGGCGGATGATGACGCTGAATCCACATTTAGCAAGGTAAGTGATTTTGGTCTTCCAGATAATTATGATGAATTGCTTGAAGAATTTTTAGATTTATGTGAAAATTCTGAAAAACTTACTTCTTTGCATAACAAATTAAAAAATGACTACAAGAGTCTTGAAAAGAAAATTTCTGATTTGGAAGAAGAGAAAAAGGTTTTAAAAGAGGATTTAGAAAAAGCAAAAAATTCCTTGCAAATGCAAAACAAAAATTCCTATTTCTGAAAATTGTAATGTTCTTGCAAACAAAGTATCTTATCTTGAAACATCTCTTTCAAACATTATAATGGGAAATAAAAATTTAAACAATGTCTTAAAAGTGCAAAAAGGTTTATATGAAAAAGCAGGACTTGGTTATAATTTCAGATATAATCATAAACCTACCAAAACTGTTTTTGTGCAAGGAGAATCATCTAATTCAAGTAAGATTTTTGAAAATATAAATTTCTTTAATAAACCAAATGTTCCTATAAAGAAAGTTTATAATAATGCATATATTCCAAGAAAAACAAATGCTCCTACATGTTTTTATTGTATGCATAAAGGTCATTCGGTGAATGAATGCAATATTAAACGTTTTAGTGTTCCTAATGGGAAATACAAATGGGTTCCCAAAGGAAAAATTGTTTCTAACCCATGAGGACCCTAATAAGTGATTTTAGGGGACCAGGATTTTTCTTGTTTGTGTTGAAGGCTGGTTCCTCTTTCAAAAAGCCTCTTTGATGATGAGCTAACAAGTGATCAAACTTATGAAGGGAGGCAAAAAGATCAACGAGTTAGCATATTTACCAAACTCTTATCCCGAGTAAGATTTTATGAGCTTTGAAAGGTTCCAGGTATTGTTGATGATAAATCTCTTGATTGATTGATGTTTATTGTTGATTTTTTATGTTAATTATGTGTTTTACGAAAAATTTCATATATAATCGATTAGTTTTCGTGTGGTAATCGATTAAACGCGCTGTTTTTTAAGATGTTTTTAAACATAATCGATTAAGTTCATAACATAATCGATTAAATTGCTGTGCAGCAATTTAATCGATTAAGGAATGCACATAATCGATTAAATTTATGGGTTTTCATTTTCTGGAAAAGTTTGAATGCAAATAATCGATTAAGTTATTCACATAATCGATTAAATGCAACGTTCTGCATTTTTCTGCACACTATTTTTTCGAACGTTGAGCTTAAATTCACGTGGTTTTCAGTACAAACGGCTATATTCGAATCCTAACGGCTATTTTCACATTAAATCAATGAATTTTGATAAGATTCTTTGCCTATAAATAGCTAGATTGAGAATTAAAGTGCTACTTTCACTCTCTCACTCTTGCTGTTTTTCTGCTGATATACCCTCAGTTGTGCGAAATTCTACTTCTGTGTTATCTTGTTTCTGTGTTATTTTGTTTGTGTATTCTTCTTTTGTCCATTCCCTATCCATATGGATGATCAAAGGAGAAGAAAGATGCCCTCAAGGAGGAGAGGCAAGGCACCCATGACATCCCAACAACAAGAACAAAGACCACCAAATCTTGCTGGGTGGATCTCTGATGAAGATCTGCAGATTGGCTTCGTGAATAAATGGAAAGACAGGAACATTCTAACTCCAAAATATTTATCTTGTCAATTTTTCAGAACTCATGGTTTTACTTTTCAGGATTTGTTAGTTGCAAGTGGCTTGCAAAATTTTGTAGAAATGGAAGGAGCTTATTATCTAGATTTAGTCAGAGTTTTCTACATGAATCTGACCTCAAGGACAGCCAATCCAAGTACTAAGGTGAAAGGAGTTCGAATTCACCTTGATGAAGAGGTGTGGCATAATGTTGCTGGACTATCCACCCAAGGAGGTATAAACATCACATATGGCTTTGAAGACTTCAACAAGCTGGTGGAGTTTCGAAAATTCTGCAAAGATCCAAACTTAAAAGTAGAAAACTTGTACAAAGTCGGTAATGTGAAGTTAAATGAGCGTATGTTACATTATGTTATTGTATGAATTCTTGTTGCAAGAGGAACCAATCATGCTCAACTTACTAAGGAAGACATTCTCTTGATGTATGGCTTTCTTAATAATGTTAGTATTGATTGGCCTGCTATTATGTTAGATAATATGTTTAAAGCCACCAAGCTATCATCTTTTGTTTTACCCTATGCTGTGTTCATTTCCAAGATATTATAATATAAAGGTGTAGATCTTGAAGGAGAAAACAAGCAAATTTTGCTAAGCAACAACAAAATAAGAAAGAATGTTCTACGGCACATGGGCCTTATAGAACAAGGAAACAGGTTCAGGCAAAGAGATGAGGAAGCTGCTGCAATGGATGAAGATGAAGAACCACCACCTCAACCTCAACATGGATCAATGGAGGCAAATATTCTCTCCAGGATGGACAGCATGATGAGTCTTCAAGTAACTCATTATGAAGACCTTTGCTCTAGGCTCTCAAGGTTTAACAGGAGAGTTCATAGGGTGGAAAGAAAACTGGAGATTGAAGATGTCTCTCTAGAAGAAGATAGTACTGGATCTTCCAGAGGAAAACATCCAGTAGAAGATGATGAGGAAGATGAAGAAGATGCAGGGGATAGTGAAGAAACTGAATAGGCTACAAGTTCACTAATTCCCTTAGCTTAATTTTATTTTTCCAGTTGCTGTATTTTTTTTCTCTCTATATTTTCTGTGTAATTAATTGTTTCTGTTGTATTAATCTCTGAATATGTAATCTTTTTGAAAATGATATAAATAAAGGGGGAGAAAAATATTTGTTTTGATTGATAATATGTCCATATTTCTAGCATTTAAGAAAATTAATTTCAGGGGGAGCATTAGGAAATTTTTTCAAATAATTGCCTAATATATCTTAAACATTTAAGAGCAAAGTTTAAGGGGAAGTTTTTAGAAATAATTTTCATGCATTAATTTCCTTAAATTTTTTTTTTCAAAATTCAAAATTTAAATGCTATATGACTGCCTACTTTATTTCCTTTGTGGACTAATTTTTTATGATGGAGATATCCATAAATATTTTCAAGATTTTCAGGATATCAATCACAAGTCTCTATGTTTTTTTTATCATCATCAAAAAGGGGGAGATTGTTAGCATATTTCAAGACCAAGTGTTAATGAAGTCTTCCAGAGTTTTAATGAAGTCTTAAAGTTTTGATGATGAAGATTTAAAGTGATCCAATCAACATTAAAGACTTGTGTCATCTCACAAAGGAAGGTTACTTGATAGAAAAGGAAAGGCATAAAGAGTGTTTAAAGCTTTCAAGAGAGAAAATTGATGAAGCTTCAAGTTTAGAAGGTTCTGTTTTGGGTGATGGATGAAAAGAGTAAGTCATAAATCCCATTCAAGACCTTCCCAAACAAGAGAGCAAGTTATTTTCTCGCAAAAACGTTTTTCTACGCTTTTAATCGATTAGCATACGTAGATAATCGATTATTTCACTTAAAATTTGAATTAAAATTGTTTAAGGAACTAAATAATCGATTAAGTGCTTTTGATAATCGATTATATTGATTCTGGGTTAATATAATCGATTATGGCCTTAATCTAATCGATTATATCAGGCGAAATGAGTTTTCCAGTTTTTAAATATGATATAATCGATTAAATGAGTCGTTTTTGCGAATTCAGTGCTAAATCAACCTAAGAATGGAAACTTTGGAGCATTTTTGAATTATAAAATGAAAGAGAATGTCTTAGGTTCAACACATCTGATAAAACACAAATATTCAAAGTGTTCTTGCGCCTTAGTTTTTCAAAACCGCTTTCTTACTCTCTCAAGTTTGATCAAGTCTTTGGAAGTGGTGATCTTTGTGCTTAAGCTTTCTATCCAGCACTATATCAGGTGTATTCCTTTTACTGTTTTATAAACGGGACAATTCTTTCCTTGGATCTGTTCTAAGGGAGGTGTTTTCATCTCTTGTATGTCAAGAGAGGTGGGAATCATCCTCAGTGTGTCTGGGGAGGTGTTTCGTCCTTAGTGTGTCTAAGGAGGTGTTTTCCTTTATCTTTATTTGTTATTGCATGAATTGGTGTTTGTAATTTCAATTAAAGATAGTGGGGTGATCATCACGCATTTGTGGTGATTGGGAACTGGACGTAGGATTGGCTTAATCCGAACCAGTATAAATCTCTGTGTTCTTTCTCTTTCCCTGTCTCTTTTTATTGTGGATCATATTAACGATTGCAACTCAAATTGCACTAATCAATGGTTAAGGAAAATTCGCATCCTAGTTTTTGAAAATAAATCAAAATCTAGAAATTTATTTTAAAGGGAAAAGTTTATTAAAAATTCAATTCACCCCCCCTCTTGGATTTTACACTACCGTCTTTATTTAACACATGTAAATCTCTTCCTCCAAATTACTATGAAGGAAAGCTATTTTCACATCCGTCTGCTCAACCTTGATAGTGTTAATTTTTACTACTTCTTTTAGTCTTTTCACATTAACAAAATCAGCTATTTCTTAAGCTTTTAACTTGCTTGGTTCTCTTTTTGGTACTTTTTGTAAGTAATTTGAAATTGGTTAATCTTATCTAATTATACTACTAATCCCCATAATTTTTGTCTAATAGTTGTATAGGAAACAATTGAGGTTGAAAGAAGCAAGTTTGGAATCCTAGGGATGGAGAAGGAAGGCCTTAATGGAAAATCAAAGAAAGTTCCTGACACTGGGCGCCCCTGAAGCAGGCCCGGCGCTATATGGACAGGGACCTAATCAGTCACCTGGGGCCGGGCGCCAGTCACCTGAGGTCGGGCGCCAAGCTCCAGGATTCACCTTAGGACGGGCGCCACTTTAGTGAGGCTGGGCGCCAGTTGGGCTGAGGCCACATTTGTATGGGTGCGCCAGGCGCGAAATGGAACCTGCCGGGCGCCAACTTGCTGACATGGCACCCTTATGCCTATTTATTCATACTCTTCAAGAGAAAGGGGGTGCTTGGCAAGAGCACTCAAGTGGAACGCGACTTGGAGCTTCTAGGGCTTCCTTGGAGACCATCTTCCTCCTCTTGGGTTATCATTCTTCTTCCATTACTCATCCTTTAATTTTTGTACTCTTCATGACAATGAAGAGCTAAAACCCATTTTGTTGGGATTAGATGTAGCCAAAGAAACTCTCATGTAATCTCCTTGTTTATTTATATATATATGTCTTTCCATTCAATGTTAGTATTTTGTTTCTATGCTTAATGCTTGTTGTGGTTTGATCACCCATAGCTTGATATTTGATTCATTAGGTTTTGGAAATTATCTTTTGTAATCTTGGATTGAAGCAAAATACCTAATGAAACTTGTATCTAGGAATGGAACTTGATTCATTGGTTGTCTTAAACCCTTGTCGTGATAACAAGTTTGCTTATTAGGGGATCAAGGAATTGACTCATAATAGGGAAACTTAGTCTCATTCCACTAAGGGATTAGGGTTTGAGTAAACTAGTGGGTTGGCATTTACATGAAAGTGGAGAGAAGTTCAGTGATTACATGCATGAGAGTGAGTTTTGGTGAAATCTAATCCTAACATTTACATTCCATATCAATTCTTACCTTTATCGCCTTCTAAGTGTTTGTGAAAATATCAAAAAGAGGTTTTATTGTTGTTTGCACAATTTTATTTCTTTTTAACACTAAAACAAATTATGGAAATATTCTTTGTTTAATTTAGTTATCAATTGCAATTATTGTTGTGTATTGCACAAGTCCTTTGGGAAACGATACTCGGACTTTCCGAATTATTACTTGAACGATTTGGTGCGCTTGCCAAAAAGTTAACAAGTTTTTGGCGCTGTTGCCGGGGACTTGTGTTCTAATACAAGGCGATTGTGCACTTATAGCTATTTTAGACGTCATTCTTTTATTCTTTCTTTTCATTTAATCGATTATATTAAAAGCTTAATCGATTATATCATGTTTAAAAACTGGAAAACTAATTTCGTCTGATATAATCGATTAGATTAAGGCCATAATCGATTATATTAACCCAGAATCAATATAATCGATTATCAAAGACACTTAATCGATTATTTAGTTCGTTACACGAAATGGAGCTTGGACGTTTCAAAGGAGAAGAGGAAGACGTCAAGAGGAAAGGTGTGGCTCTTAAAGCGGAATCCTACAAGGATGAGAGTAGTGATTCAGATGATGATCTTGAATGCAGTGACATCAGCTTGTTCGTCAAGAAATACAAAAAGTTCATCAAGAACAAAAACAAAGGGAATTTCAAGAAAGGTAAGAAAACTGAAAATTTAAATTCTCTTGATAATTTTAAATGCTATGGTTGTGGAAAAAGGGGACACTTGAAGTCGGATTACCCCAACATCAAGAAGGATGAAGAAAAGGTCAAGAAATACAAAAAGCCTTTTGATAAGAAGAAAAAGAAGGCATACATCGCTTGGGAAGATAATGAAGTGAGTTCTTCTAGTGCAAGTGAATCAGAAGAAGAAGCAAACATTTGTCTCATGGCGGATGATGATGCTGAATCCACATGTAGCAAGGTAAGTGATTTTGGTCTTCCAGATAATTATGATGAATTGCTTGAAGAATTTCTAGATTTATGTGAAAAATCTGAAAAACTTACTTCTTTTCATAATAAATTAAAAAATGACTACAAGAGTCTTGAAAAGAAAATTTCTGATTTGGAAGAAGAGAAAAAGCTTTTAAAAGAGGATTCAGAGAAAGCGAAAATTCCTTGCAAATGCAAAACAAAAATTCCTGTTTGTGAAAATTGTAATGTTCTTGCTAACAAGGTTTCTTATCTTGAAACATCTCTTTCAAACATTACAATGGGAAATAATAATTTAAACAATGTTTTAAAAGTGCAAAAAGGTTTATATGGAAAAGCAGGACTTGGTTATAATTTCAGATATAATCATAACCCAACCAAAACTCTTTTTGTTCAAGGAGAATCATCTAATTCAAATAAGATTTTCGAAGTTGCTAATTTCTTTAGTAAACCAAATGCTCCTAAAAAGAAGTTTTACAAAAATTCATATATTCCAAGAAAAACAAATGCTCCTACATGTTTTTATTGTATGCATGAAGGTCATTCGGTGAATAAATGCAATATTAAACGTTTTAGTGTTCCTATTTGGAAATACAAATGGGTTCCCAAAGGAAAAACTGTTTCTAACCCATGACGACCCTAATAAGTGACTTTAGGGGACCTAAATATTTTTGTTTATGATGCAGGTTGGTCCCAAGTCCAAAAAGTCATTATGGTACCTTGATAGTGGTTGTTCAAGACACATGACGGGTGGTAAAAGCAAATTCAATAAGCTTCAAAAAGAAAGAGCAAGGTTTTGTAACCTATGGTGACAACAACAAGGGAAAGATCATTGGTAGTGGAGTGATTGGAGAATCGTTAAAGATTCATGATGTTCTTCTTGTTGATGGGTTGAAGCACAATTTGCTAAGCATTAGTCAACTTTGTGATAAACGTTTAAAGGTAACTTTTGATAGTGATCTTTGCAAAATTCATCACAAGGACTCAAATAAAATCGCCCTCATTAATAAGATACATAATAATATTTATTTGATTGATATTGATTGTGCATCTACATCTAGTAATTTATCCTGTTTAGTTGCAAAAGAAGAGGATCCATGGTTATGGCATAGAAGAGCTGCTCACATTCATATGCCTCATCTAAGTAAAGTCATATCTAAAGAGTTAGTAATTGGTTTTCCAAAACTGTTTTTTGAAAAGAACAAACTATGTGCAGCTTGTCAAAAAGGGAAGCAAACTAACAATTCTTTTAAATCTAAAAAATGTTGTTTCCACTTTTAAACCTTTAGAATTACTGCACATGGATTTATTTGGCCCTTCTAGAACAAAATGTTTTGGTGGCAATTATTATGCTCTTGTGATTGTTGATGATTACTCTAGATTTACTTGGACTCTTTTTCTTTCATCTAAAAGTGATGCTTTCAAAGAATTTAGAAAATTTGCCAAGGTTATTCAAAATGAAAAGGATTTGAAAATCTAGTTTTTAAGAAGTGATCATGGCGGTGAATTTCAAAATGTTTCTTTTGAAAATTTTTGTGAAAAACAAGGTATTTCTCATAATTTTTCAGCACCAAGAACACCTCAACAAAATGGTGTAGTTGAAAGGAAAAATAGATCTTTGGAAGAACTTGCAAGAACTATGTTGAATGAAAATAATTTACCTAAATATTTTTGGGTTGATGCCGTAAGCACCGCTTGTTATGTTTTAAATAGAGTTTTAATAAGTCCTATTTTGAAATTAACACCTTATGAGCTTTTCAAAGGAAGAAAACCAAATATTTCTCATTTTAGAATTTTTGGATGCAAATGTTTTGTTTTGAATAATGGAAAAGATAGCCTTGGGAAATTTGATGCTAAATCCGATGAAGCTACATTTTTAGGTTATTCATTGCATAGTAAAACATATAGAGTTTTTAATAAAAGGACTTTAAATGTTGAAAAATCTATACATGTTGTCTTTGATGAATATCTAGACCTTGAGGAAACCCCTCTTGAGTGAAAAAGGTTCTTTGTAGATGATGAAGGAGTATATCAAGAAGAAACTCCTTTAGAAGAAGCTATTGAAGAAATCAAATTGGATGAGAATCCTCCTCATGATGAAAGTCTACCAAAAGAATGGAGACCACCTAGAAACATATCTTTGGAAAATGTCATTGGAGATATCTCAAAAGGTGTAAGAACAAGGAGGAACATGAACAATTTATGCATGAATGTTGCTTTTGTTTCACAGATTGAACCAAAGAATATAGAAGAAGCGTTGAGGATGAACATTGGTGTATAGCAATGCAAGAAGAGCTAAATCAGTTTGAAAGAAATCAGGTATGGGACTTAATTCCTAAAACTAACAAAATGCAGGTTATAGGCACAAGATGGGTTTTTAGGAATAAGCTTGATGAAGATGGAAACATCACCAAGAACAAAGCAAGGCTGGTTGCAAAAGGATATAGACAAGAAGAAGGCATAGACTATGATGAAACCTATGCTCCAGTAGCAAGACTTGAAGCTATTCGTTTGTTGCTAGCATATGCCTCCATTATGGGATTCAAATTATTTCAAATGGATGTAAAAAGTGCTTTCCTAAACGGATACATCACGGAAGAAGTCTATGTAGAACAACCTCTAGGTTTTGAAGATTTCAAAAATCCTAATCGTGTCTACAAGTTGAAGAAAGCTTTGTATGGACTCAAACAAGCTCCAAGATCTCGGTATGAAAGGTTAAGTAATTTCTTGCTTGAAAATAATTTTAGAAGTTGATTCTACTCTTTTCATTAAGAAATCAAAGAAACATATTCTTATTGTTCAAGTTTATGTTGATGATATCATATTTGGATCAACTAATGATGATCTTTGCCAAGAGTTTGCTAGTAATATGCAGGGAGAGTTTGAAATGTCTATGATGGGAGAATTAAATTTCTTTCTTGGTTTGCAAATCAAACAATTGAAGAAAGGAATATTTATATGTCAAACAAAGTATTGCAACGAAATCTTAAAGAAATTTGAGATGGAAAGTTCCAAGGAAGCTGCAACTCCCGTGGCTACATCTTGTTATTTAGACCAAGATTTAAGTGGTAATAAGGCTGTAGATCAGACAAGGTATTGACGTATGATCGGATCATTACTTTATCTTACTGCTAGTAGACCTGATATTATGCAAAGTGTGTGTGTTTGTGCTAGGTTTCAATCCAACCCTAGAGAATCACACCTGAAGGCTGTTAAGAGAATCCTTAAGTACCTTAGAGGAACAAAATCCTTTGGTTTATGGTACCCTTCAGGAGCCTCACCTAGTATTATAGGTTTTTCAGACTCAGATTATAGTGGTTGTGGAGTTGATAGGAAGAGTACTAGTGGTACATGTCATCTTTTAGGATGTTCTTTAGTTTCATGGCATTCTAAGAAACAGGCTAGTGTTTCTCTTTCAACCACAGAGGCTGAGTATATAGCAGCAGGAAGTTGTTGTGCTCAAATACTGTGGATGAAGCAGCAATTAGAAGATTTTGATATCTTTTTAGATCATATCCCTCTTAAGTGTGATAAGACTAGTGCCATTAATTTGACCAGGAACCCTATCATGCATTCTAAGACAAAGCATATAGAAATTAGACATCATTTCATTAGAGATCATATAGCTAAAGGTGATTGCATTATAGAATATATAGATACAAAACATCAATTAGCTTATATGTTCACCAAACCTTTGCCTAGAGATAGATTTTATGAGCTTAGAAGAGATCTAGGAATTGTTGATGATAAATCTGTTGATTGATTGATGTTTATTGTTGATTTTGATGTTAATTATGTGTTTTACGAAAAATTCCATATTTAATCGATAAGTTTTCGTGTGGTTATCGATTAAAGCGTTGTTTTTAAAGATGTTTTACAACATAATCGATTAAGTTCATAACATAATCGATTAAATCGCTGGGGAGCAATTTAATCGATTAAGGAATGCACATAATCGATTAAATTTCTAGGTTTTCATTTTCTGGAAAATTTTGAAGGCTAATAATCGATTACGTTCTTCACATAATCGATTAAATGCGATGTTCTGTGTTTTTCTGCACACTGTCTTTTTGAACGTTGGGCTCAAATTCACGTGGTTTTTCAATCCTAACGGCTATATCCGATTTCTAACGACTCTATTTACATTAATTCAGTGATTTGTGATCAGATTCCTTGCCTATAAATAGCTAGGTTGAGAATTAAAAGTGCTACCTTCACTCTCTCTCATTCTTGTTGATTTCTGCTGTTAATCCCTCTTTTGTGCGAGTTTCTGGTTCTGTGATCATTCTGTTTCTGTGTTATTTCATTTGTGTGCTCTTTCTTTTCACATTCTATATACACTTGGCTGATCAAAGGACGAGAAAGATGCCCTCAAGGAGGAGAGGCAAAGAGCCCATGACATCCCAACAGCAAGAAAGGAGACCACCAACACTTGCTGGATGGATTTCAGATGAGGATATGCAGATTGGTTTCGTGAATAAATGGAAAGACAGGAAGATCCTAACTCCAAAATATTTGTCTTGTAATTTTTTCAGAACTCATGGTTTCACTTTTCAGGATTGTTTAGTTACAAGTGGACTGCAAAATTTTGTAGAGATGGAAGGAGCCTACTATCCAGACTTAGTCAGAGTCTTCTACATGAATCTGACATCAAGGGAAGCCAGTCCCAGTACAAAGGTGAAGGGAGTTTGAATTCACCTTGATGAAGAGGTATGGAATAATGTTGCTGACTTAGCAACTCAAGGAGGCATAAATATCACTTATGGCTTTGAAGACTTCAATAAGCTGGTGGAGTTTCGGAAATTCTGCAAGGATCCAAATTTACAAGTAGAAAACTTGTACAAAGTCGGTAATGTTAAATTGAATGAGTTCATGTTACATTATGTTATTGTATGGATTCTTGTTGCTAGAGGCACCAATCATGCACAACTTACTAAGGAAGACATTCTTTTAATGTATGGTTTTCTTAATAATGTTACTATTGATTGGCCTTCTATTATTTTAGATAATATGTTTAAAGCCACTAGGCTTTCATCTTTTGCTTTACCCTATGCTGTGTTCATTTCAAAGATATTAGAATATAAAGGTGTAGATCTTGAAGGAGAAAACAAGCAAATTTTGCTTAGCAACAGCAAAATAGGGAAGAATGTTCTAAGGCACATGTGCCTTATAGAACAAGGAAACAGGTTCACGCAAAGAGATGAGGAAGCTGCTGCAATGGATGAAGATGATGAAGAACCACCACCTCAACCTCAACCTCAACCTGGATCAATGGAGGCACATGTTCTCTCAAGGATGGACACCATGATGAGTCTCCAAACAACTCATTATGATGACCTTTGCTCTAGGCTCTCAAGACTTAATAGGACAGTTTATAGAGTGGAAAGGAAGCTGGAGATTGAAGATGTCTCTCCAGAAGAAGATAATGCTAGATCTTCAAGAGGCAAACAGCCAGCAGTAGATGATGAGGAAGTTGAAGAAGATGCAGGGGATAGTGAAGAAACTGAATAGGCTACAAGTTCACTAATTCCCTTAGCTTAATTTTAATTTTTCCAACTGCTGTATCTTATTTTCCCTCTATATTTTCTGTGTATTTAATTGCTTCTGCTGTATTAATCTCTGAATATGTAATCTTTTTGAAAATAATAAAAATAAAGGGGGAGAAAAAGATTTGTTTTGATTAATAATACGTCCAGATTTCTAGCATTTAAGAAAATTAATTTCAGGGGGAGCATTAGGAAATATTTAAAATAATTGCCTAATATATCTTAAACATTTAAGAGCAAAGTTTAAGGGGGAGTTTTTAGAAATAATTTCCATGCATTAATTTCCTTGAAATCTCTTTTTCAAAATTCAAATTGAAAATTAAGTGCTATGTGACTGCCTACTTTATTTCCTTTGTGGACTATTTTTTATGATGGAGATATCCATACACTATTTTCAAGATTTTCAAGATATCAAACACAAGTCTCTATATTTTTTTTATCATCATCAAAAAGGGATTGTTAGCATATTTCAAGACCAAGTGTTAATGAAGTCTTCCAGAGTTTTAATGAAGTCTTAAAGTTTTGATGATGAAGATTTAAAGTGATCCAATCAACATTAAAGACTTGTGTCATCTCACAAAGAAAGGTTGCTTGATAGAAAAGGAAAGGCATAAAGAGTGTTGAAAGCTTTCAAGAGAGAAGATTGATGAAGATTTTCTCAAGAGCTGAAGTTTCAAGTTTAGAAGGTTCTGTTTTGGCTGTTGGATGAAAAGAGTAAGTCATAAATCCCATTCAAGACCTTCCCAAACAAGAGAGCAAGTTGTTTTCTTGCAAAAACATTTTTTTACGCTTTTAATCGATTATGATACATAGATAATTGATTATTTAACTTAAAATTTGAATTAAAAATGTTTAACGCACTAAATAATAGATTAAGTGTTTTTGATAATCGATTATATTGATTCTGGGTTAATATAATCGATTATGGCCTTAATCTAATCGATTATATCAGGAGAAATAAGTTTTCCAGTTTTCAAATATGATATAATCGATTAAGCTTTTAATATAATCGATTAAATGAGTCGTTTTTATGAATTCAATGATAAATCAACCAAAGAATGGAAACTTTGGAGCATTTTCGAATTATAAAATGAAAGAGAATGTCGTAGGTTCATCACATCTTATTAAAACACAAATATTCAAAGTGTTCTTGCGCCTTAGCTTTTCAAAACCGCTTTCTTGCTCTCTCAAGTTTGATCAAGTTTTTGGAAGTGGTGATCTTTGTGCTTAAGCTTTCTATCCAGCACTATTATCAGGTGTATTCTTTTACTATTTTTATAAACGGGAAAATTCATCCCTTGGATCTGTTCTAAGGGAGGTGTGTTCATCTCTTGTGTGTCAAGAGAGGTGGGTTTCATCCTCAGTGTGTCTGGGCAGGTGTTTCATCCTTAGTGTGTCTAAGGAGGTGTTTCCTTTATCTTTATTTGTTATTGCATGAATTGGTGTTTGTAATTTCAATTAAAGATAGTGGGGTGATCATCATGCATTTGTGGTGATTGGGAACTGGACGTAGGATTGGCTTCATCCGAACCAGTATAAATCTCTGTGTTCTTTCTCTTTCCCTATCTTCTTTTTTATTGTGGATCATATTAACAATTGCAATTCAAACTACATTAATCAAAGGTTAAGAAAAATCCGCATCCTAGTTTTTGAAAATATTTCAAAATCTGGAAATTTATTTAAAAGGGAAAAGTTTATTAAAAATCCAATTCACCCCCCCTCTTGGTTTTTACATTGCCGTCTTTATTTAACAGGCTATAATTTCAGATATAATCATAAACCTACCAAAACTGTTTTTGTAAAAGGAGAATCATCTAATTCAAATAAATTTTTTGAAAATATAAATTTCTTTAATAAACCAAATGTTTCTATAAAGAAAGCTTATAAAAATGCATATATTCCAAGAAAAACAAATGCGCCTACATGTTTTTATTGTTTGCATAAAGGTCGTTCGGTTAATAAATGCAATATTAAGTGTTTTAGTGTTCCTAATGGGAAATACAAATGGGTTCCTAAAGGAAAAACTGTTTCTAACCCATGAGGACCCTAATAAGTGACTTTAGGGGACCTAAATATTTTTGTTTATGATGCAGGTTGGTCCCAAGTCTAGAAAGTCACTGTGGTACCTTGATAGTGGTTGTTCAAGACACATGACGGGTGATAAAAGCAAATTCAAAAGCTTCAAAAAGAAAGAGCAATGTTTTGTAACCTATGGAGACAACAACAAGGGAAAGATCATTGGTAGTGGAGTTATTGGAGAATCTTTAAAGATTCATGATGTTCTTCTTGTTGATGGGTTGAAGCACAATTTGCTAAGCATTAGTCAACTTTGTGATAAAGGTTTAAAGGTAACTTTTGATAGTGATCTTTGCAAAATTCATCACAAGGACTCAAATGAAATCGCCCTCATTGGTAAGAGACATAATAATATTTATTTAATTGATATTGATTGTGCATCTACATCTAGTAATTTATCTTGTTTAGTTGCTAAAGAAGAGGATCCATGGTTATGGCATAGAAGAGTTGCTCACATTCATATGCCTCATCTAAGTAAACTCATATCAAAAGAGTTAGTAATTGGTTTACCAAAACTGATTTTTGAAAAGAACAAACTATGTGCAGCTTGTCAAAAAGGGAAGCAAACTAAAAATTCTTTTAAATCTAAAAATGTTGTTTCCACTTCTAAACCTTTAGAATTACTGCACATGGATTTATTTGGTCCCTCTAGAATAAAAAGTTTTGGTGGCAATTATTATGCTCTTGTGATTGTTGATGATTACTCTAGATTTACTTGGACTCTTTTTCTTTCATCTAAAAGTGATGCTTTCAAAGAATTTAGAAAATTTGCCAAGGTTATTCAAAATGAAAAGGATTTAAAAATCAAGTTTTTAAGAAGTGATCATGGCGGTGAATTTCAAAATGTTTCTTTTGAAAATTTTTGTGAAGAACAAGGTATTTCTCATAATTTTTCAGCACCAAGAACACCTCAACAAAATGGTGTAGTTGAAAGGAAAAATAGATCTTTGGAAGAACTTGCAAGACCTATGTTGAATGAAAATAATTTACCTAAATATTTTTGGGCTGATGCCGTAAGCACTACTTGTAATGTTTTAAATAGGATTTTAATAAGAACTATTTTGAAATTAACACCATATGAGCTTTTCAAAGGAAGAAAACCAAATATTTCTCATTTTAGAATTTTTGGATGCAAATGTTTTGTTTTGAATAATGGAAAAGATAGCCTTGGGAAATTTTATGCTAAATCCGATGAAGCTACATTTTTAGGTTATGCTTTGCATAGTGAAACATATAGAGTTTTTAATAAAAGGACTTTAAATGTTGAAGAATATATACATGTTGTCTTTGATGAATATCTAGACCTTGAGGAAACCGCTCTTGAGTCAAAAAGAATCTTTGTAGATGATGAAGGAGAATATCAAGAAGAAACTCCTTTAGAAGAAGCTGTTGAAGAAATAAAAATGGATGAGAACCCTCCTCAAAATGAAAGTCTACCAAAAGAATGGAGACCACCAAAAGAAGTATCTTTGGACAATGTCACTGGAGATATCTCAAAAGGTGTAAGAACAAGGAGGAACATGAATAATTTCTGTATGAATGTTGCTTTTGTTTCATAGATTGAACCAAAGACTGTAGAAGAAGCTTTGACGGATGATCATTGGTGTATAGCAATGCAAGAAGAGCTAAATCAGTTTGAAAGAAATCAGGTATGGGATTTAATTCCTAAAACTAACAATATGCAGGTTATTGGTACCAGATAGGTTTTTAGAAATAAGCTTGATGAAGATGGAAATATCACCAAGAACAAAGCAAGGTTGGTTGCAAAAGGTTATAGACAAGAAGAAGGCATAGACTATGATCAAACATATGCTCCATTAGCAAGACTTGAAGCTATTTGTTTGTTGATAGCACATGCCTCCATTATGGGATTCAAATTTTTTCAAATGGATGTAAAAAGTCCTTTCCTAAAGGGATACATCAAGGAAGAACTCTATGTAGAACAACCTCCAAGCTTTGAAGATTTCAAAAATCCAAACCATGTTTACAAGTTGAAGAAAGCCTTGTATGGACTCAAACAAGCTCCAAGATCTTGGTATGAAAGGTTAAGTAACTTCTTACTTGAAAATAGTTTTAGAAGAGGTAAACTTGATTCTACTCTTTTTATTAAGAAATCAAAGAAACATATTCTTATTGTTCAAGTTTATGTTGATGATATCATATTTGGATCAACTAATGATGATCTTTGCCAAGAGTTTGCAAGTAATATGCAGGGAGAGTTCGAAATGTCCATGATGGAAGAATTAAATTTCTTTCTTGGTTTGCAAATCAAACAATTGAAGAAAGGCATATTTATATGTCAAACAAAGTATTGCAACGAAATCTTAAAGAAATTTAAGTTGGAAAGTTCCAAGGAAGCTGCAACTCCCATGGCTACATATTGTTATCTGGATCAAGATTTAAGTGGTAAGGCGGTAGATCAAACAAAGTATCGAGGTATGATCGGATCATTACTTTATCTCTTTTACTGCTAGTAGACCTGATACTACGCAAAGTGTGTGTGTTTGTGCTAGGTTTCAATCCAACCCTAGAGAATCACACCTAAAGGCTGTTAAGAGAATCCTTAAGTACCTTAGAGGAACAAAAACCTTTGGTTTATGGTACCCTTCAGGAGCCTCACCTTGTATTATAGGTTTTTCTGACTCAGATTATGGTGGCTGTAGAGTTGATAGGAAGAGTACTACTGGAACATGTCATCTTTTAGGATGTTCTTTAGTTTCATGGCATTCTAAGAAACAGGCTAGTGTTTCTCTTTCAACCACAGAGGCTGAGTATATAGCAGCAGGCAGTTGTTGTGCTCAAATACTGTGGATGAAGCAACAATTAGAAGACTTTGATATCTTTCTAGATCATATCCCTCTTAAGTGTGATAACACTAGTGCCATTAATTTGACTAGAAATCTTATCATGCATTCTAAAACAAAGCATATAGAAATTAGACATCATTTCATTAGATATCATATAGCTAAAGGAGATTGCATTATAGAATACATAGATACAAAACATCAATTAGCTGATATCTTCACCAAACCTTTGCCTAGAGATAGATTTTATGAGCTTAGAAGAGATCTAAGAATTGTTGATGATAAATCTGTTGATTGATTGATGTTTATTGATGGGTTTTGATGTTAATTGTGTGTTTTACGAAAAATTCCGTATATAATCGATTAGTTTTCGTATGGTAATCGATTAAAAGCGCTCTTTTTGAAAAAATTTTAAAGCATAATCGATTAAGTTCATAACATAATCGATTAAATTTCTGGGTTTTCATTTTCTGGAAAATTTTGCCCGCAAATAATCGATTACGTTCTTCACATAATCGATTAAATGCGACATTCTGCATTTTTCTGCACACTGGTTTTGAACGTTGAGCCTCCAAATCGCGTGGTTTTCAGTACAAACGGCTATATTCGAATCCTAACGGCTATTTTCGCATTAAATCAATGATTTATGATAAGATTCTTTGCCTATAAATACATAGATTGAGAATTAAAGTGCCACTTTTGTTGGAATAAATGGCTGAGTTTAAGAGGGGGGGTGAATTAAACTTTCAAAGATTCAAAGATTTTCGAAACCCAATGCCCAATTATGAAAAACCATATTCGAATTGAAGATTTAAACCAGTTTTTATAGGTTCTTGAAATGCTCTTAATCAATTGATCATATACCAAATTCAATTTCAATTCAAACTTCAATTACCGAATGGAAAGAGTTAAAGGGAAGAAGAACAACACAGCAGATTTATACTGGTTCACCTTTCAACAAAGGCTACATCCAGTTTCCTAAACAAACAAATTCAATCAATTTACTAAAAAACCAGTTTTTACATGAACACTACATGCAAAACCGAAACCAGAAAGCTGCACCAAATCTTGAACCCTACAAGACTTCTAAACACCTGTAAAACCCTATTACAAGATCTCTTAATCACCCTGATTAAGATATGAACACGCAGCTAACCAACACACACAAAAAGATTGAATAAACCTGGAGTTCTTCAATGCAAAAACGAAAAACAGAGCATCAGCAAGAACGAAAAACAGAGCATGCACTTCTTGATTTGATTCGCACTCAATTGAATCTTGATCGTCTTGGAGTGATTAGCAAAATGTTTTAGAGTGTAATAGGAACGTTCTTGCCCAATGGGTTCTTTAGAAAATGTTTCGTCACTTAGTTCTTTGAGTTTCAAGATATATATAGAAAACTGTTAAAACTGATTCTGCAGGAAATAGTCGGTTGAAATCGCGTTTTAGCCGGTTGTTTTCATTAAAACCAATTTTCCAGTGAGCATCCTTTTACTGGAACTTGAAATCAGTCAGTTGAAATCTCGTTTTAACTAGCTATTCCAGAAAACTGAAATTCCTGAACAAAGCTACCAGGATTTTAACTGGTTTAAATTTCGAAAACAGTTAGCTAAAATTTCCCAAATACAAAGCTTTGAAAAACGAAGAACAGTTTAACTAGTTGAAATCAGATTTTTAACCAGTTAAAAATCAGTTAAACCTTTGAAATCATTTTAAAACCTTTTTAAAACATTTCAAAACATTTTAAACTCCAAGACTAAGACCAACATAGATTGAAATGCATCTTACCACACAACCTAAGACTCTCTAATCCTAAGACAAATTCTTCATTCTTCAAGCACCAACATCTTCATCATTAAAGGTGGTTGGAGACATCAAATCCTAAGATAAATTGTATTTGTTAAATTGCTTGATGAATTTGAGGTACAGGGAGAATTCTATTAGAAATAGACGGCAGTGCAAAAATCAAGAGGGGAGTGAATTGGATTTTTAAGAAACTTTTTCCCTTTAAAATAATTTTCCAGATTTTAAATAACTGTTTTAAAACCAGGATGCGGATTATCCTTAACCTTAGATTAGCGCAGTTTGAATTGCAATTGTTAATATGATCCACAATAAAAAGAGATAGGGAAAGAGAAAGAACACAGAGATTTATACTGGTTCGGATTAAGCCAATCCTACGTCCAGTTCCCAATCACCACAAATGCGTGATGATCACCCCACTATCTTTAATTGAAATTACAAACACCAATTCATGCAATAACAAATAAAGATAAAGGAAACACCTCCTTAGAAACACTAAGGATGAAACACCTCCTCAGACACACTGAGGATGATTCCCACCTCTCTTGACACACAAGAGATGAACACACCTCCCTTAGAACTGATCCAAGGGATGAATTATACCCATTTAGAAAAATAGTAAAAGAAATACACCTGATAGAGTGTTGAATAGAAAGATTAAGCACAAAGATCACCACTTCCAAAGACTTTGATCAACCTTGAGAGAGCAAGAAAGCGGTTTGAAAAACTATAGCGCAAGAACACTTTGAATATGTGTTTAATCAGATGTGTTGAACCTAAGACATTCTCTTTCATTTTATAATTCAAAAATACATGAAATTTTCCATTCTTAGGTTGATTTAGCATTGAATTCGCAAAAACGACTTATTTAATCGATTATATCAGAGTTAAAAACTGGAAAACATATTTTTCCTGATATAATCGATTAGATTAAGGGCATAATCGATTATATTAACCCATAATCAATATAATCGATTATCAAAAACACTTAATCGATTATTTAGTTCATTAAACTATTTTGATTCAAATTTTTAGTGAAATAATCGATTAGACTACGTATCATAATCGATTAAAAGCGTAGAAAAACGTTTTTGCGAGAAAACAACTTGCTCTCAGGTTTGGAAAGGTCTTGAATGGGATTTATGACTTACTCTTTTCATCCATCACCCAAAACAGAACCTTCTAAACTTGAAACTTCAGCTCTTGAGAAAATCTTCATGAATCTTCTCTCTTGAAAGCTTTAAACACTCTTTATGCCTTGCCTTTTCCATCAAGCAACCTTCCTTTGTAAGATGACACAAGTCTTTAATGTTGTTTAGAGCACTTTAAATCTTCATCATCAAAACTTTAAATCTTCATGAAATATCTAGAGGACTTCATCAACACTTGGTCTTGAAATATGCCAACAATCTGTACCTACAAGAGAAATACCTTCTCTCTCTTTTTTACATAAGAACTCATCAAATACAACATGAATTGATTATTCTACAGTCAAATTCTTTTTTGTTGAATACACGATATGCTTTACTATGCATAGAATATCCTAAGAATATACTATCATTAGCTTTTTCATCAAACTTACCTAAAGATGCTTTTCCATTGTTTAGTATGAAACACCTACAACAAAAAACTCTAAAATATGCAATGTTAGGAGTTCTACCATTCAATAGTTCATAAGGAGTCTTTTTGAGAATTGGTCTTATCAATACCTTATTAAGCACATAGCAAGCTGTGGAAACTACATCCGTCCAAAAATACTTAGGAAGCTTAGATTCACTTAACATAGTTCTAGCACATTCTTGAAGTGTTCAATTCTTTCTTTCAACAACTCCATTTTGTTGTGGAGTTCTAGGAGCAGAAAAATTGTGAGATATACCATGTTTTGAGCACAACTTTTCAAATTAAATGTTTTGAAATTTTGTTCCATGATCACTTCTTAAAGAAACAATGTTAAGATCTTTTTCATTTGAAATAATCTTGGCAAATTTCTTAAATGCATAGAAGGTTTCATCTTTAGAAGATGGAAATAATTTCCAAGTGAATCTTGAAAAATCATCAACAATGACAAGAACATAGGAATTGTTACCAAGACTTACAGTTCTTGATGGACCAAAGAGATCAAGATGTAATAGTTCAAGTGGTCTTCTTGTTGAGATGATGTTCTTTGACTCAAAGGAGTTCCTTGATTGCTTTCCCTTTTGACAATATGCACAGACTTTTTCTTTCACGAATTTGACATTTGGAAGTCCTCTCTAACAAGGTTTTTGCAGCAGATTTTGTTTAATAACTGCATATTAATGTGTCTACATCTTCTATGCCAAAGCCAACCTTCATTCTCTTTGGTTAACAAGCATATGTTCTTGAGATTTGAGGATTCAATGTCCAGCATATATACATTGTTTGATCTTCTTCCAATGTGCACAATATCTGCAGATTTACAATTATATATGACACAAAAATTTGCATCAAAAGTGACCTTCATACCTTTGTCGCATAGTTGACTTAATACTCAGCAGATTGTGTTTCAATCCTTCAACAAATAGAACATCTTTTATCTGTGAGGATGAACAGCTTCCAATATCTCCATAACCTTTTATTTTATCCTTGTTATCATCTCCAAATGAAACAGAACCAGCTTCATATTCCTTGAAATTGATAAGCTTTGATTTGTCACCTGTCATATGTTTAGAGCATCCACTATCTAAATACCACAAAGCTTTCTTTGCTCTTTGACATATCTGACTTGAGGTTTCTACATTTGTAACAAGATATAGATTTGCTTGATTTTCAGATCCAGAATCTGATGTAGATGACCTGCAAGATTCACTTTCATCCCATGCCATATAGGCTTTCTTTCCTTTCTTTAAGTGAGGATTTCGTTTCTCAAAGACTTTGTCTTTTTTTTCAGGGCTTCTTTCTTTTCTTTAATTAATGAGAGGACAATCCATCTTCACATGTCCTAGCTGCCCACAGTTGAAACAAGAGAAATTAGAAGAATTGAAATCAGATTTTCTTGTGTACCTTTTCTGATGATCTTGAAATCTGTCTCTTAAACTGTTTCTTTTCTTTATAAATTTTCCAAACTTCTTTACAAGCATGGCGAATTCTATACTGTCATTTTTCGTTTTCCTCTCCATCACTGTTCAAGAATTCTTTGGCTTTCAAGGCAAGGCTCTTGTTCTTCTTGTCAGAACGTTCCAGCTGATCAAGTCTATTCAATTCCAGTTCATGTTCTCTCAATTTGCCAAAAATGTTGCTATGTTCATGACAGATAAATCCTTTGTTTCAAGAATGGGAATAACCTTTGGCTTCCAGCTCCTGTTTAGGCACTTTAGGACCTTGATATTCAATTCTTTATCATCAAACTTTTTTCCCAGACCCAGTAAATGATTTACAATGTGAGTGAAACATTTTTGAACATCTTGGATGCTTTCTCCAGGCTGCATTCTGAACATTTCGTATTTTGGAATGAGAGTGTGTTTTCTTGCTCTTTTCACTTCAGATGTGCATTCATGGGTTACTTGCAAGATGTCCCACATTTCCTTTGCAGTAGCACACTGAGATATCCTGAAAAATTCATCAAGATTTAAAGCAGAAGTTAGGATATTTTTGGCCTTACAATCGAATTGTGCTCTCTTGTTTTCTGCATCAGTCCATGTCTCCCAAGGTTTTTCAGATATTGTTCCATCCTCTGCTTTTAATTTTGGAATGTATGGACCATTGATTACAGACATCCCAAACGCCTCGTCTACTGATTCAAAGAAAATCTTCATCCTTGCTTTCCGGAAGGGGTAGTTTGCTCCAACGAAAAGTGGTGAGTCCGTTGGTGGAGGCTCCTTCGACAAAGGAAGCTTGTCGACCATCTTGGATCACTCTTGAATATCTTTCAAGTACCTGCTCTTGATACCAATTGTTAGATTCAGAGATATATCAAGAAGGGGGGGATGAATTGATATAGTATTTTCTTCGAAAATTGTTCAGTATCAGATTTTTCTTTTGCTGTCAAGAACAAATTAGTTTACTTATTATAGAAATCAGTCGATTAGTTATATCAGAAACTTATAAAAGAAGATTAAAGAAGAGAAAGAATGCACAAGAATTTATACTGGTTCACTCTTTTTCAAGAGCAACATCCAGTTTCGATCTGTAACACTAACAGATCACAATACACTAAATGATCAAGTCTTTACAAGAACCCCTCTTCTAAAGACTAACAAAACCAAAAAGATGAGATTCTAAACACTATAGAATTCAATCTAAACTAGAGTCACACCAAGTCTACAGTGATCACCCAATCACCAAAATACAGGTTTTGTAACTTCACAAAACTATCCCAAACCAGAGAACAATAAAATTCAGAATACACTAATGAAGACCTTTTCTTGATTCTTTCTAAAGCTGAATTCTTCAATGGATTTGTGAGAAAGTAAAAGCTTTTTCGTAATTCTCTCTTCTCTGTTTTCTCTCTGCACTTTGAATCTCCCATGAGGCTTGTATTTATAGAGAAAGAGACAAACTCCAACAGGCTGAAATTTTGTTCTGTCATACTTCAAAATCTGGAACAAAATAGTTAGCTCAATTCATTAAAACTCATTCCTGGCATATTTCGTGTATTAATGAAAATAGCAGACTAATATATCAGAATTAGCTAACTAATTAAAGATTAATGAAAATAGTAGACTAATATATCAGAATTAGCCAACTAATTAAAGATAATCTGACAGCTACTCAAAACTGCAGAAACACCATTTAATCATCAACTGTTTCAGTAACATCATCAAATCAAATTTATCAACAGATATAAATATAATCAAAATGTATAAGAGAGTTTGGTGATTCATCTAATCCCAACAAAAAAGGATTTAGCTACTCATGGAGTTAAATAACAAGGAATCTAAACAAAAAGATGAAGAAGAAAGAGAGGTCGAAGCCATGGATGGGTGCCCTAGCCTTTTTCTCTATGTTTCCTTTTGCCTATGTTGGTTTTCCCATTCTTTTCGCACCTTGTTTTATTTTTATATGAAATTTCAGTCCAACAAGAGAGCATTTCGTAAGTTACTCGTTGAGCCAGAACTTGAGGCTTGTTAGGTGAGGTCTGAAAGCAAAGTTTTCATGCCCCCTGCCTTCAGAGATTGTTGGGTGAGACCTAGTCCTTCCTGGGCAAGACCTGGTGTAACAATACAATATTTTAGATTATAAAAGTATTAGATTATAAAGATATTTGGTTATAAAAATATTAGATCATAAAGATATTATATTATAAAGATATTATATTATAAAGATATTCAGTTATAAAAATATTATATTATAAAGATATTTAGTTATATAGATATTAGATCATAAAGATATTATGTTATGAAAATATTCAGTTATAAAAATATTAGATTATAAAGATATAAAAATATTTATATATGTTTTTATATCTCATAATAGAATTTTGTCCTAGTAGAGATTTTCTTTTGTATTGAATACAAATCATATATATATAATATATTTTTATTATCAGTTAATACAAGTTACATTTGCACATTGAATATGATAATAGTAGTGATTTCTTGGGTCGTTACACCTAGTGATCAGATTATGTTGCTCTCTAGTCTTTTGACTAAGCAAAGAGGACCCATGTTGACTCGGCTAACTTTTCTTCTTCTATGTTCCTTTGTTCTGCTAACTTTTCTTCTTCACTAACTCTTACCGAAAGAGTTTTGAAATGTTAGATGTATGAATAAAAAAGAATAGTTAACCTCTCTTTTCCTATCATTGTTAAAACTAAAGAGAAAACTATAAAAATTATGATAAAGTGTTTGAAAGAAATAAAATAAGTGAATATTATGCTTAGTAAATTAAGCATAAAGAACACTTATCAAACACATGTTGAGGTCTGAGTATAGATATAGTTTAAACTTACCCTGGTCCATGTAGTTGAGGTTAGCGTACCTGAGGTACTACAATGGGTTAGATGAATATATTTAGTAGTGAATGCTTAATAGGGGACTTCTGGAAGGTGTCAGTTAATATTCTAGTTTTGATAACTAGAATTATCTATGATTTATGTTGATTGAGATGTTTGTATAGATATGACAATATTAAATTGTTTGAGAATGAATAATTTGACTGTTTTGATATGATATTTCATGATAAAAATTTGTTTTTAGTAGTTTACCTTTGCACTTGTTGTTTGTGTGATGATTAAAATAAATGTACAATGTACACAAACATATATAGGTTCAGGTTCTGAAGTTGATCAAGATTAGAGATTCATTAGAATTTTTTTAAATAAAATTATATAAACATATTATGTTGTATGAAATACTCAATGGGTTGTAGATGCCCTTATTGGGTTGTATATTATGGTTTTATGCCACTATGAGAGTTATTATCTTGTTTTTACTATTCTCTTTTCTTTATTATTGTACAAAATATACTGAGTGATGTGATAGGCTGAGTGAAGTCTGGGATAATATCCCATCTCCTCACTCTCTCTCTCTATTTCCATTCTTCCTCACATCACCTTGTCCTCTTTCTCTCTTTAAAAGTTTAATTTGTTTTTCATTTCTTCTAATCCCTCTTCGTAGTCTTTTGAGATTGAACACTTCTAAAGGTAAGGAAGGCTTACTATTCTTATTTAAGTAGTTATGTTTATTGATAAAATTGATGTCATTAAATGAATCTTATAATTTGATATATCGAAAATTGTCTTTGTACTTGTTGTAATTTCTTCGATACATAATCTTCTTAAAGAGGAACTCTATATGTATTTTATCAAGAGAAAAGAATTGATATACAGGAACTGTGCATACTTATACCAGACATTCAATATTTATATATCAAAACAATAGAAAATGGATAAAAGGTTGAAAATCTTTAACATCTCTTAAGAAAGTAAAATCAAGAAAAACATTCTAAGGTTTAAAGAATGAGAATCAAACTAGATAAGAAAGCCATGTATGATTCATCGAGAAATAACATTGAGACACACTAAGGAAAAAAATAGTTTATATCACATCGACAGGATGACATACAAAGAGTTAAACAAAAACTCTCCAAACTTGTATATATAAACTATTTTGACACTATTCATGATATCGTAATAACGAACACCTGAGTAACCTTTCAGGTCCTTATATATATCAATAATAAAATATCAAAGTACGAGTAAAGGGTCTTATTATTAAGAGAATAAAAATTCACTCATAAGATATATAAGAACCTTCAATGAATATGAATAAAAACTAAGAATGAGATTGAAGATCATATAATCTATTGATAGTCATAAGGATGAGATTGAAGATCATATAATCTATTGTTATGTAAAAACTATCTATACATAAAAAAATTTAAAAATAAAAATATTATAAAGTAACACCATATAAGTGAGATGGATATACATGAATTGTAATATATGAAGAAATATATATATATATATATATGTTTATTCAATATACATTTTTCTTTCATAGGATGGAATCAAAATATATGACACTCAATGTTTCATATAGGAATAATCAAAATATCGAAATGAAATTAGATAATATTATATAACTCTTCAATAAAATAAAATCGACATATAAAAATATTCAATGTATTATTAAATTTAATTGGTACATAATGAAGTTTATGTATGATTGATGTATAGGCACGACATATTTTGTAATGAACTATCTTATAAATTTGAGATCACAAATCTGGGATGATTGTGAACCATTGTTTGATATTGTGTATTAAGAAAAGAATTATATTGTAAGATAGATCCCTAGCTTCATTAATTGTCTAAGTCACATAAACTAAGACACTAGGTGGTGAGAAGCTAAAGGAAAGTTTACTGTATGAATAGAATGCATGTTGAGGTTTGAAAAGTAAATCAAAACATTGTTAACATTTTGACAAGCGCACCATTATCGTTAGTAGTCTTAAATATAAGAGTATCGAATCCATAAGGACTTGGGGTAATACTAAGAACTTATATTAACTTTATACTACTAGGCTTAAAATAAATGATAAAACATGATATGAGATTCCATATAAAGAACTTGAAAGAAAAATTAAAACTAAATAGTATAATATTTTTGGTATTTTAGAATGAAAAAACTAGTTGGATAGAAATATGTAAAATGGGTATTGTTGAGATTGGACTTTACATCACTTTCTTGTTTCAATAAGCTCAAAAATAAAGATTTTCCTCTTCTTCATTGCGATCAATCATTATCTTAAAAATTTATATTCCAATCTCTTAGAGTAAACCCTAAGTTTACCCTATTGAATTACAATTCCTTATCAACTCAATAAAATAGACTTGCATTAGGTTCCAGGATTTAAAGATATCAATAAGTCATTCTTCGTATCCAAACAAATGATTTATTGATCGTCTTATCTTAGGTCAAGAACTCATAAGGGTTTTCCATCCTGTTACAACTTCAACTAGCATATGGTTGATCAAGCCACAATAAACAATAAGCATAAAGATAAAACATCAATAGAGAAGATATGTAATTGGATATAAATATAATCAAAATGTATAAGAGAGTTTGGTGATTAATCTAACCCCAACAAAAAATATTTAGCTACTCATGGACTTAAATAACATGGAATCTAAACAAAAAGATGAACAAGAAATAGAGGTGGAATCCATGGATGGGTGCCCTAGCCTTTTTCTCTATGTCCTTTCGCCTATGTTCAATTCCCCATTCTTTTCGCACCTTACTTTATTTATATATGAAATTTCAGTCCAACGGGAGAGCATTTCGTAAGTTTCTCGTTGGGCGAGAACTTGAGGCTTGTTAGGTGAGGTCTAAAAGCAAAGTTTTCATGCCCCTGCCTTCAGAGATTGTTGGGCGAGACCTAGTCCTTCCTGGGCGAGACCCGGTGATCAGATTATGTTGCTCTCTAGTCTTATTTTGATTGAGAAGAGAAGAGGCTAGCTGAGCACGAAGTAGTATATTTGGCTAAGCAAGGACCCATGTTGACTTGGCTAACTTTGCTTTTTCCATATTCCTTTGTTCTCCTAAATTTTCTTCTTCACTAACTCTTACCAAAAGAGTTTTGAAATGTTAGATGTATGAATCAAAAAGAATAGTTAACCTCTCTTTTCCTATCATTGTTAAGACTAAAGAGTAAACTATAAAAATTATCATAAAAGAAATAAAATAAGTGAATATTATGCTTAGTAAATTAAGCATAAAGAACACTTATTGAACACATGTTGAGGTCTGAGCATAGATATACTTTAAACTTACCCTGGTCCATGTAGTTGAGGTTAGCGTACTTGAGGTACTACAATGGGTTAGATGAATATCTTTAATAGTGAATTCTTAATATGGGACTTCTGGAAGGTGTCAGTTGATATTCTAGATTTGATAACTAGAATTATCTATGATTTATGTTGATTGAAATGTTTGTATAGATATGACAGTATTTGTAAGAACCCAGAGAAATGAAAGCTGAGTAGAGAGGTAAGGTTAAAGTAATGAAGAACACAGAGGGGTGGGTCCCCTGCTTTTGAAACTAATAAAAACACTTTTTGTTCTTCATTCCTCAAAAACACTTTCTCTCTCCTCAAGCTCTCTCTCTCTCTAAACCCTTCCTTCTCTGACTTCTCTCCTCTGTTTCTCACTCGATTCTTGGCCGATTGAAGAACGGAGACCACCGTTGGACTCGTGGCGAAGAACAGTAGAGGATTGACCGATTAGATTTTTGTTTCGGGTAAGTTTTCTTCTTCGCACACTTTTAGGGTTCCAATTTGGGGGTTTTCGATTTGAAGATCGATTCTTGGTCATTTTGGGTTTCTTGGAGTTCCTTTGTGTTCCTTGATGTTTCTTGATCATAATGGTGTATTTTATTCGTCGTTTAGGTCCCCTTTTGTGTTAGTTGCAAGTGCTCTTTGAAGAGGAAAAGCGTTTGAGTGCTTTAGGAGAAGCTTGGATTTTCAGGTAAGGGGGGAACACTTACTGGTTTGGAAAATAGGGCTTTTCTTTTATAAAATTGGTGTGACATTGGTTTGTTTGTTACTTTTAAATTTGAATGATTTCTTGAGCTAGAATGAAAAGTGGTTGATTGATGCTTTGTAAGTGGTATTCATTGTTTTGATTGACTGAGATGTGTAGATGAAATACCATGTGCTGCATAATGTAAGTTGTGTTGAATGTATCGTATAAGTGAGTGTAGAAATGAACTTGTGGATTAATGTCTTTATGTTAAGTTCATTGAATTGAAAGTTCTAAGATGAGTAAAATATGGAATTGAGCCACCAATTGAGAATAGCATGGGAGGGAAGTTTTCCCCACATTACTACATGTTTTGATACTTTATTGAATGTGTATGAACTGTTGGATGACTGTATTAGGTACCCAAAAATTGAAAGGACACTCAGTTTTAGGGGAGGTGCTGTTCAATTTTGAGCAGCACTCGCTCAAGCGAGCCCCGTCTCGCTCAAGCGAGACCTCCCAATGCTCCAGACCCTGCCCTCGGGTTTGTTTTCGCTCAGGCGAGAATGACCTCGCCCAAGCGAGTGTCCCCTGTTTGTTCACTGTAAATTCTTATAAATTACGAGATATGTTGAGTAGTGGATTGATTTAATATGATTTTACATGAATGTTCTAAGTATGAGATGATGTCTATGATGCATATGAGTGTGATGTTGATTGTTGGCAGTAAGACCAGTGTGATGAGTACCTGGGACTAAGGCCAATGTAATGATGAGAACAAAGGATGAATAGAGAAAATGTTGTGGAATCATATGTTTGTATGCAATAACTGTAGTGTATGTATGATTTGGGATATCTGAAGGGAATAATCCAGACTTCACTAGTGGTTAGAGTCAGATAGACACTAACACCAGTTGTGAGAAGTCGATGGAGACGGAATTAGGATCACCCTCGGGAAGGGCCTAAGTTCTGTTACCCTGAAATCCATGGGTCTGGATAGGGATGTAACTCCATGTGATGATTCAGGTGTTAGTTCCTAAGGTCTAACTTCATACAAGTCTTCCGGAAGTCGTCAGTCTAGTTGTGTGTGCTTGTGTATGCAAAGGCCTTTGGTAGGCTAATTCTATGTGTGTGGTATGTTGTAGAACTTGTAATTCAACATGTAAATATTGAATGATATGAAATGTGTCTCACCCTTTCTTTTGTATTGTGCTATTTGTATGATTCTGCTATGATCGTGTTTGACACGAGAGCAGATGGCAGGAAGGATATGGCTTCTGCCAGCAAAGCTAAGAAGGAGTAGTGGCCTCATATTTTGTTTGTTTTTCTGTGGTTATATTTTGTATTTTGTGGCTGCCTATAGCCTGATATATTTTTAGATGGATTGTACTCCATTTGGGATGACTGTATAACCTTGGTTGTACACTCTATGCCTTTTTCTTATCCTTTTACTCCTTGTTCTTATGAGTGGAAAATTTTATTTTTCTTAGTTTAATTTTTTTTACTGTTTTGGGATGTTATAGTTATGGTATCAGAGCTGTTAGTTCCTTAGGGTAACCTTAGGTTAGGGCTTGCTTCGTTGTTAAGATTTAGAACATCTCATGGATTTTGTGTTAAGTAATGGATATCTTAACAATTATTCATTGTGTTGTTTAGGATGCCACCCCGACCTTCTCCTCCTCCTCCACCAGATGTGAACCAGATGCTCAGAGCCATAGAGGTTATGGCTTCCACCATGTAGCAGCAAGGGGCTGCCATGGCCCAGCAGCATCAGGCTGCTATGCAAGAACTTCAAGCCTCTCGGGAAGCTACCTTGGCAGCCACAGCAGCTGCAGCAGCAACTACAAACCCTCAAACTGTAGCCTCTTCTAGCTAGCCTCAGGCGAAGCCTTATTAGCAGACTTTCTGAAACATGGACCACCAAAGTTTGCAGGGACCTCCACTCCAAATGAAGCAAATACCTGGATGGAGAGGATAGAGAAGATTTTTTATGTTTCAAAGTGTCCTGAGGAAAAGAAAGTGAACTTTGCTACTTACTTACTAGAAGGAGAAGCAGAGTTCTGGTGGCAGGGATTGAAGAAGATTCAGGCCAACAAGGAGGAAATTTTGAAGTGGGATGACTTTAAGAAAAAGTTTCTGACTAAGTACTTCCCAGCCAGTGCCAGATTTGCAAAGGAGACTGAGTTCATGAGATTGGAACAGGGTAGTCTTTCAGTGCATGAATATGCTTCCCGTTTTGAGCACCTATCCAGATACCACTCCCAGAGTTGCACTGAAGCATGGTTGTGCAGTAAATTTGAAGAAGGGTTGAGACAGAGCTAAAAGTCATAGTGGTGCCCATGTATGTCATAGACTTCTCTTTATTGGTGGAAAGAGCCAAGACTGCAGAGAGACTGGTAGCAGATAATACCAGAGCAGTAAGACTTCAGGTGGGTGGGCCAGCTAGTGGCAGAAGTAGAAGGGAGCAGAAGACCCCTTATACCCGTTTTCAGCCAGCAAGGGATAGTGGTCCAATTCAGCCTCGCCCCCTTGGGATGCGGTGCTACAAGTGTGGAGGACCACACTTGTCCCATCTGTGTAATGCAGGTCCAGATGTTAGGAGGTGTTTCACTTGTGGCCAGACAGGGCATTTGTCCAGGCAGTGTAGGAATGGAAGAGGAGATACTCCCATTAGAGCTTCTCAGCCAGCTCAGACTGATAGGGGAGCCACGCCAAGGGCAGCGGGCAGAGTATTTGCTATTACTGGGGCAGAGGCGTCTCAGTCAGACTGTTTGGTTCGAGGTGCGTGCTCTATAGCTGGTAATGTTTTGCGTGTCTTGTTTGATTCTGGAGCGACACACTCTTTTGTGTCAGATGTGTGTGTAGAAGGACTGCGGTTTCCAGTTCAAGATCTCTTGTTAGATTTGCATGTTTCTACACCAACAACAAGCTTGGTGATTGCATCTAGAGTATGCATAGGTTGTTCCGTGATTGTTGAGGGGCATAAGTCAAAGGTGAACTTGATTTGTTTACCTTTGAAGGACCTAGATGTAATTCTAGGAATGGATTGGTTATCGGCCAATAGAGTTCTTATAGATTGTGGTTTGAAGAAGCTGATCTTCCCAAGTTCGGAGGAAGTGGAAATTATTTAAGCTCAACAAGCTTGGAAGGATTTGGTAGGAGGAGCTCAGTGTTTCATGGCTCTGACTCAGATGGAGGTAGAAGAGAGTCAGGGAGTGGAGATACCAGTGGTTAAGGAGTTTGCAGATGTATTTCCTGAAGAAATACCGGGGTTGCCCCCAAAGAGAGAAGTGGAATTCTCCATTGAACTAGTGCCAGGAGCAGGACCAGTTTCTATGGCACCATACAGAATGGCCCCAGCTGAGTTGAGTGAGCTAAAGAAACAGATAGAGGATCTTTTGGATAGGCAGTTCATAAGGCCTAGTGTGTCTCCCTGGGGCGCACCAGTATTATTTGTGAAGAAGAAAGATGGAGGTTCCAGATTGTGCATAGACTATAGACAGTTAAATAAGCTGACTATTAAAAACAAATATCCTCTTTCAAGGATTGATGATTTGATGGATCAACTCCATGGGGCAGTTGTCTTTTCCAAGATAGACTTGCGATCCGGATACCATCAGATTTTGGTGAAGGCTGAAGATGTTCAGAAGACAACCTTCAGGTCCCGGTATGGCCACTATGAGTATGTAGTGATGCCTTTTGGAGTGACTAATGCACCAGCCGTCTTCATGGACTACATGAATAGGATTTTCAGGCCTTTCCTAGATAAGTTTGTGGTAGTTTTCATTGATGACATCCTCATCTACTCACATAGTGCTGAAGAGCATGAGGAGCACTTGAGAGTAATTTTGGGCATACTGAGAGAGAAGCAGCTGTATGCAAAGTTATCTAAGTGTGAGTTTTGGTTGAATGAGGTGAAATTTTTGGGGCATGTTATTTCAGCTGCAGGTATTGTTGTAGATCCCTCCAAGGTGGAGGCAGTGTTGCAATGGGAGCGTCCCAAATCAGTATCAGAGATAAGGAGTTTTGTGGGTTTGGCTGGGTACTATCAGAGGTTTATAGAGGGATTTTCAAGAATAGTGGCCCCTTTGACAAGGTTGACTAGAAAAGACCAGCCTTTTGCTTGGACAGATAAGTGTGAAAGCAGCTTCATGGAATTGAAAGAAAGATTGACCAGTTCACCCATCTTGATTATTCCTAACCCAAAGGACCCCTTTGAAGTATTCTGTGATGTATCTCTCTCAGGATTGGGTTGTGTGTTGATGCAGGATAAGAAAGTGGTAGCTTATGCTTCCAGACAATTGAAGAATCATGAGAAGAACTACCCCACTCATGACTTAGAATTAGCAGCTGTGGTGTTTGCACTGAAGATTTGGAGACATTATTTATTTGGGGAAAAGTTTGATGTATTCAGTGATCATAAGAGTTTGAAATACCTCTTTGATCAGAAGGAGCTGAATATGAGGCAAAGAAGATGGATGGAGTTTCTGAAGGACTACGATTTCCAGTTGATGTACCATCCGGGAAAAGCCAATGTGGTGGTTGATGCTTTGAGCAGAAAGGCTATTGGCATTTCTGCATTGATGGTGAAGGAACTTGAGCTAATTGAACAGTTCAGGGACCTGAACCTCAGTGTAGAGTTTTCTCCAAAATGTGTCAGATGCTGTAAGTTGATGATTACCAATGATTTCTTTGGGAGAATCAAAGAGAGGCAAGAGAATGATGGCCAATTGGTGAGAATCATGAGTATTCTCAAGGAGGGTCAACATTCAGAGTTCTCAGTAGAGGCTGATGGCCTACTGAAATTCAAAAAGAGAAGTTGTGTTCCGGCTGATATAGAGCTGAAGAAAGTAATTTTGGATGAAGGGCACAAGAGTAGGCTTAGTCTACACCCTGGTATGACGAAAATGTATCAAGATCTGAAGGAATCTTTCTGGTGGCCTAGCATGAAGAAGGAGATATCTGAGTATGTGGCGAGCTGTTTAACTTGCCAGAAAGCAAAGGTTGAGAATCAGAGGCCTGGTGGTGTGCTTCAGCAGTTGGAAATCCCGGAGTGGAAGTGGGATAGTATAGCTATGGATTTTGTCACCTACTTACCATGGACAGTCAGAGGACATGACTCTGTGTGTCGTTATTGTGGATCGATTAACCAAGAGTGCATAGTTTCTGCCAGTGAATTTGAGGATCTCCATGGATCGCCTTGCACAGCTATATATTAGAGAGATCGTGAGACTTCATGGCATTCCTTCCAGCATAGTATCGAGGCCAGAGACCCTAGATTCACTTCCGTTTCAGCGGACCTTGCGGGCGGCTTTGGGTACCACATCGAATTTGAGCACGACTTACCATCCCCGAGACGGATGGTCGATCCGAGAGGACAATTCGAGACTCTTGAGGACTTATTGAGAACATGCGTGCTAGATCACCTTGGTAGTTGGGACGAGGTAATGCCCTTAGTGGAGTTCACCTATAATAACAGTTTCCACTCTAGTGTTGGAATGGCGCCTTTTGAGGCTTTGTATGGGAGAAAATGTAGGACTCCTTTGTGTTGGTACCAAGATGGTGAAAAGACCTTAGTGGGACCCGAGTTACTTCAGCAGACCACTGAGAAATTCAGGATGATTCAGGAGAGGATGAGGACTTCTCAGAGTCGTCAAAAGTCTTATGCGGATAGAAGAAGAAGGCCTTTGGAATTTGAAGTAGGGGAGCATGTATTTCTAAGGGTTACACCCATGACTAGTGTGGGCAGAGTCATGAAGTCAAGAAAGTTGACTCCTAAGTTCATTGGACCATATCAGATACTCAGAAGGATTGGGCCAGTAGCTTATGAGTTAGCTCTACCTCCTCCTCTATCCAGATTGCACAGTGTGTTCCATGTCTCCCAGTTGAGGAAGTATGTGTTTGATCCCAGCCACATCTTGGAGCCTGATGAAGTGCAAATTAGGCAAGATTTGTCTTTTGAGGCTACTCCCATCAAAATCTTAGAGGTCCAGCCCAGGCAGCTTAGGAGGAAGACCATCAGTATGGTCAAGGTGCTATGGAACACCCAAGCGGGTGATTCCACTTGGGAGCTGGAGGAACAAATGAGGAAAGCTTACCCTCATCTCTTTGCCTGGTAAGTTTCATTTTCGTGGACGAAAATTTTTGTAGTTGGAGAGAATGTAAGAACCCAGAGAAATGAAAGCTGAGTAGAGAGGTAAGGTTAAAGTAATGAAGAACACAGAGGGGTGGGTCCCCTGCTTTTGAAACTAATAAAAACACTTTTTGTTCTTCATTCCTCAAAAACACTTTCTCTCTCCTCAAGCTCTCTCTCTCTCTAAACCCTTCCTTCTCTGATTTCTCTCCTCTGTTTCTCACTCGATTCTTGGCCGATTGAAGAACGGAGACCACCGTTGGACTCGTGGCGAAGAACAGTAGAGGATTGACCGATTAGATTTTTGTTTCGGGTAAGTTTTCTTCTTCGCGCACTTTTAGGGTTCCAATTTGGGGGTTTTCGATTTGAAGATCGATTCTTGGTCATTTTGGGTTTCTTGGAGTTCCTTTGTGTTCCTTGATGTTTCTTGATCGTAATGGTGTATTTTATTTGTCGTTTAGGTCCCCTTTTGTGTTAGTTGCAAGTGCTCTTTGAAGAGGAAAAGCGTTTGAGTGCTTTAGGAGAAGCTTGGATTTTCAGGTAAGGGGGGGAACACTTACTGGTTTGGAAAATAGGGCTTTTCTTTTATAAAATTGGTGTGACATTGGTTTGCTGTTACTTTTAAATTTGAATGATTTCTTGAGCTAGAATGAAAAGTGGTTGATTGATGCTTTGTAAGTGGTATTCATTGTTTTGATTGACTGAGATGTGTAGATGAAATACCATGTGCTGCATAATGTAAGTTGTGTTGAATGTATCGTATAAGTGAGTGTAGAAATGAACTTGTGGATTAATGTCTTTATGTTAAGTTCATTGAATTGAAAGTTCTAAGATGAGTAAAATATGGAATTGAGCCACCAATTGAGAATAGCATGGGAGGGAAGTTTGCCCCACATTACTACATGTTTTGATACTTTATTAAATGTGTATGAACTGTTGGATGACTGTATTAGGTACCCAAAAATTGAAAGGACACTCAGTTTTAGGGGAGGTGCTGTTCAATTTCGAGCAGCACTCGCTCAAGCGAGCCCCGTCTCGCTCAAGCGAGACCTCCCAATGCTCCAGACCCTGCCCTCGGGTTTGTTTTCGTTCAGGCGAGAATGACCTCACCCAAGCGAGTGTCCCCTGTTTGTTCACTGTAAATTCTTATAAATTATGAGATATGTTGAGTAGTGGATTGATTTAATATGATTTTACATGAATGTTCTAAGTATGAGATGATGTCTATGATGCATATGAGTGTGATGTTAATTGTTGGCAGTAAGACCAGTGTGATGAGTACCTGGCACTAAGGCCAATGTAATGATGAGAACAAAGGATGAATAGAGAAAATGTTGTGGAATCATATGTTTGTATGTAATAACTGTAGTGTATGTATGATTTGGGATATCTGAAGGGAATAATCCAGACTTCACTAGTGGTTAGAGTCAGATAGACACTAACACTAGTTGTGAGAAGTCGATGGAGACGAAATTAGGATCACCCTCGGGAAGGGCCTAAGTTCTGTTACCCTGACATCCATGGGTCTGGATGGGGATGTAACTCCATGTGAGGATTCAGGTGTTAGTTCCTGAGGTCTAACTTCATACAAGTCTTCCGGAAGTCGTCAGTCTAGTTGTGTCTGCTTGTGTATGCAAAGGCCTTTGGTAGGCTAATTCTATGTGTGTGGTATGTTGTAAAACTTGTAATTCAACATGTAAATATTGAATGATATGAAATGTGTCTCACCCTTTCTTTTGTATTGTGCTATTTGTATGATTCTGCTATGATCGTGTTTGACACGGGAGCAGATGGCAGGAAGGATACGGCTTCTGCCAGCAAGGCTAAGAAGGAGTAGTGGCCTCATATTTTATTTGTTTTTCTGTGGTTATATTTTTTATTTTGTGGCTGCCTATAGCTTGATATATTTTTAGATGGATTGTATTCCATTTGGGATGACTGTATAACCTTGGTTGTACACTCTATGCATTTTTTTTATCCTTTTACTCCTTGTTCTTATGAGTGGAAAATTTTGTTTTTCTTAGTTTAAATTTTTTTACTGTTTTGGGATGTTACAGTATTAAATTGTATGACAATATTATATAAATATATTGTGTTGTATGAAATACTCAATGCGTTGTAGATGCCCTTATTGGGTTGTATATTGTGGTTTTATGCCACTATGAGAATGTTACATCTTCGTCCTAACAAAACTTTGATGTTATTATCTAGTTTTTACCATTCTCTTTTCTTTATTATTTTTTTAGGTTAAATATGTTTTTAGTCATTGAATTATTTGTCAAAATTGTGTTTCATCCCTGAGACAAACTTTGGACTTATTTTGTCTTTATGCTTTATAAAATCGTGTAAACGATCCTTGATGATGTGTCAAAATTCTTTTTTATCTCTTTAGTTTCCTTCTTCATAGTTTCCTACTTCACTGTCATCCATCTCATAAGCTTCTTTCCCTCTTTTCCCTTCCATTTCCTCTCAGTTTTCTCTTCTTAAAAATGTTTTTATTTGTTATCGAGGATCATTTACACCTGTTTATAAAGTATAAGCACAAACTAGGTCCAAAGTTTGCTCCAGGAATAAAACACAATTTTGACAAATAGTTCAAGAACTAAAAACATATTTAACTTTTTTTTTTTTTTTCTTTCTCTACACAATAGACAATAATAAGTTGATTTTATAGTTTAATGCAGCACCATAGTTAGCAAGTAAACTTTAATTTTTAATTATTTACTATTTCATGTTTTAATTATTTACTATTTTATTGCTTTATCATTTTGTTCATAATCATAAAGATGACAACTCAAAATTGTGAAAGATTAAATCTTATATTTTTATAAAAAGAATTAGATTATTAGTAATGTATTATTTTATTAGTAGTGTATACATTTTTTTTAAAACTGATTTTATTATTTTATTTGCAGTGTACTCCATAATAGTAAATGTTATTGGAGAGAGAAATTGTAGTAAAAGGAAATAAGTAAAAAAGAGAAATTATGTAAATAATTATTGATATATAATAATTAAATAAATAATGTACCTTATATTAGTATTGATTAATATCACCTATGCGTTGCCTTTGAGGCATGTGATAAAAGTGTATTAATTATTTATTAACACTTCAAATCATGTAAAATGAATGTTTTTTATTATTTTTTCTCTCCTAACTAAACTTTTTTGATATTATCTTCCATTTCTATATTCTTTTTTATTTATTATCTTTTATATTTATTTATCTTCTTCTAGACAACAAACAGTGACAAGAAGGTTTGGATAGTATAATAAAATAATAATAGATTTATTGACTTGAATATATTTCCTACTAATTTTAAATCATATATGTTTATTAAAGTTTAAAATTATTATTAATATATTATTTTATTTTAAATTTTTTATTAATAATATATTATTTTATTTTAAAACTGTTATTTTATTAATAATATATTGTTTTGTTAAAAGTTGTATTCGATAACTCTAACAGCTCTAAGGGAAAGAAATTAAGAGAAAAAAATAAAATAAAAATTAAAAGAGAAAAATTGAATATATAATTAATGACAAAATAGAAAGAGTAATTAATGCACAACTCGTTAACAAAATTATATTAATATATGTATTAATTTAATGTATTATAGAATAAATTGTAAAAATTTACCAATAACATCTTAATATATCTAATCTTTCAAAATAACCAACAAAATAAATACTTACTACTTTCAATTTTTTTATAACATTTTATCTTAACCAACAATATTATTTATCATGATTTTTAGCATGATTAGAATAGAAAACAAATCACATGTATAAAAGGATTAATTAATATTCATACAATAAATTATGTACAAGATATAATTTAATATTATATATGATATAATTTGATATACACAAATGCGTATATCCATCATATTGTCGTATATTATCAATATAAAAAATTTACATCATCAAACATGCAATGAAATTATAAATTCTTATTATTATCGTCTTTAATATAGTAATATCTATCATTAACTAAATATAAAATATATGTATTATAATTGTATTATCTATTACAAAAAGAAATGTCTACTAGTAAAGAATTCTTCAAGTCCAGAAATACAACTATTACATATGATAAATTATCATATACTCCTACCATCCCGAACACCAGCCGAATTACCTAACAAAGCATCTGTTCCCGTGCACAAACACGATCATCACATGTCCCCAAACATGTTAGGATAAGCATCCATTTAAAAATAATAAAATAATTTAACAGATAAAGTATCAACAAAAATATCACAACAAACTAAACTCAACACCAATCTCATCATATTATACCAAACATGTCCATGTATCCAGACAACATACATCACATATTATGATTGTCTTCAAGAAGATTAGGCTGCTATACTCGAACTTAGAGGCTACCATCTTCGAAACCTTACTGCATCAAGTGCACCGATCGGACAATTGGACCCAGACCACCCTACCCACAAAGTAGGATCATTGACCCCATCAACCCTTCTCGGCGTACCTCATTTCGTAGCCCTAGGCAGGTCCGTTAGTCATCCCCCTAGCAATTCCTCACCACCTAGTATCTTAGTCTACATGACCGGGACTACTAGTGGAACCTGAGACCTCATCGAATCCATACTAATATAGCTCACCACACTACCACCCCAAGTACCATACATAATATACATGTATCATATCTCAATCATGCAAATAGTTTATGGGATATTATCCCAAGCTTCACTCAGCCTATCACATCACTCAGTAGATTTTGGACAACAATCTGAAGCTCTACTTGACCTATCACATCATAGATTTTGGACAACAATTATAAACTCTACTCAGTCTAATTTATCTGATATACAATAAGAATTAATGAAACATGCATATAAGCATCATTCAACACACATCACGACCAATAATCATCATTAATTGCTTTTCAACTCATAAAAAATTCAAATTAGCAACATTTTTAAATAGCTAACACCTTGACCTTTGCTCACTAAAATGAGCATAACTAGAGTTCTAGACCTCCCTTTTAGTTGATTATAAAGCCATTGGAAATCTAACATCCAAGGCTACAACTTTCATGAAGACCACTTAGCCTAATTCCAAAGTATGTATCGCTTGAGCAAAAACGAGGCTGAGAGTAACTCCTATTCCAGTGTCATTTTCACTTGAGCAAAATTACCGTCACTTGAGTGACTGTCTCAAGACTGCCTTACTTTCGCTTGAGCGAGAAATTATTCACTTGAGCGAAAATTGCACTACCTAGACTCTTAATTGCACCGATTCACTTCACTTGAGTGAGAAAAGTCTCGCTTAAGTGAAAACAGATTCACAAGCAAAACCTGGGATGATGAAATCATGGTTTCTTCACTCCAAATATCCAAACTACATGTTATCTACCTCATTTATCATCATACTAACCAGTCAAACCATTAGATAACTGATTTCTAACAATCTTATTGATTCATATATCAGTTATATTTATATTTTACCATTCAAAATCACAAAAAAGTGTATATTCATGTTGTTTTCAAATGAAAGCTTCCCTAACCTAGATTCCTTTGGCTTCCTAACTCCTCCAGAGAATACCCTTCCACCTTCATATCCTTTGTCTAATCAAAACGCGGGCAACATTTTAGCTTACCACTAGTTAGTTTCTTGTCCCTTGAAAGCCAAAATATGGTTTCCAACTAAGACATAGAAAATGATCGAGAAAACTTACTTTTTATTCAAAATTGATCGATTAGAATCCTTTCTTATGACTTTAGCTCTGACCTGCCTCTTCCAGTCTTGGTATAAAACTCAAAAAGAAATGAAGAAGGAGTTTGAGAGAGAGGAATATGATTTTCTGTAAGAAATGAACTACCTCGCTCCCTTATTTATAATGCTTTCAGAAAATAAAATATTATTATTTTATCCTTACACAACAAATTACAAATAACTTATTTTAAGCCTTTTTAACACATAGTTAAATATAACTCACCAATTAAAAAAATTTGTGAATATAATTAATCAAATGTTTATATATACAATGAAAAAAAAGTTGTGAATCTAATTAATCAAATATTCATATATATACGATACTTGCTATTCTTCCCAATTTTTCTTTTGAAAAATCAATCTTATTACTATAGGAAGATACCCTAATTTTGAAATTATAATCTTACAATAATATCCTAACACAAGCCACTACAAATATTAAATGATTAAAAACAATTACATGTAGTACTAGAAATGATTCCTAGGTCGTCTCCCAAGGACCAATTTTCACTGTCAAAAGATTGAACATGCAATTGGGGGGGTTTGGACAGAAAACAAGGGTTAATTAAAAACAGCAGACAAACAAAAAATTAATTGCGGTAATTAAAATAGGCAAGACTCTTGAACACAATGCATTTCTGACATCCTTGGTTCACAACAAATTATCAGTCCGTTTAATCCTTGTTCGGTCTAGATTAACCAACTAAGCGAAAGTTAACCCGAGACTTCCCTACATGAATTAAGCAAACGTGAACCTTGTAAGGTCTCCTTCCAAGGGATTAAGCATCCTCCAGAACAGAGGCTTCATAGAGGAGAATCAAACGTACGAGCACAAAAAAACGCACAAGAACCTCCATCAGTGAGTGCAGCATGCCCAAGAGCCCCACCCTGAGGTTTTAGCCTTCCATTAACTTAGAAAACAGAAAATGCATTGCAAAAAACGTAAACTGAAATTGAAAACGAAAATGAAATTGAAAACGAAAATGCAGCGGAGAAACAAAGAACGAACAGAGAACGAAAATAGCAGAATAGAAACGCAATTGGATTGAAGAACAAACTGGAATTGTGAAACAGTAAACGAAATGTGAACTGAAAACCAAAAACAAAACTCTACTGTCTCTCTAGCCGAAAACGTAAAATGTTCCTAAAAAATTTCTACCCTTCCGCTCTCCCTCAGCTGCCCTACTTATAGTTGCCCTCTCATGTCTGCATGGGCACGAAAACCTAGACCCATTGGGCCCAAAAACCAAAGAAACAAATCTGGTCCAAGTTGTGACATGGCAGCTCCTCTTGAAGTCCATGAATTAATTCCAAGCCCAAAATAATTTTAAACTACCCTGAAAATAAAAATTGGAATAATTAAACTTAGAAAATTCAAATTAATTAAAATATGAATTTCTAGTCCAATTATAGCCCTAATAGAAATTAGTACAAAATATAAACAATTAAGCACAAATCAGAGATGAAAACAAGTACAGAAAGTAAGAAAATAAGGGAAAATAATGACTCATCAGTTTCTAATAAAATTTTTAATATCTTTCAATAATTTTTTTACACACAATAACCTATATTTTCTCTCTCCACCAAATAGTAGTAAAATAGGATATGAGAAATATTTTTTTCTTTGTCAATGAAAGTAAGTTATTCTTTGTAATTTTTAATTTTAACTTTTTATTATCCAAAATATTGACTACGTAAGACTTTTACTCCCTGCCAAAAAGTTAATATCACCCATACTTTCAATCTATATATGTTAGATCTTAATTTCAAAAACTCAATACTCCACTAACATGACTACAAGATATAAATTTTCATTATCTAATATTAAATAGTAAAATCACATATCCAAAAATTGAATATAAAGGTTCACAACTTAGTTTTAAAATGTAGTTCACAATTTTTTTACCAAACTTAGATATTGGTTTTATACATTATTTTGGGAGTCCAGATTTTAGGAATTTATTGATTATCCATGCTCACCTATTTAATTGTGCCATGAAGAACATTCCCTCCTCGTCAACCCTTTTATTTTCAAATATGATTTCATTCCTCCATTTCTAGATGTTTCAAATGACAATAATCTCTATACAATTTCAAATTTGATTTTTTTTATTAGTTCCTTTGCTCTTAAGAATTTTATAAGATACATATAATAACAAAATACGTTATTATAACAAATCTTAACAACTCGATTAATTTAGTTAGTAATGTGCAATTCAGGTATTATTAATCACAAATTGATTATAACTTGTTTTATCATAATTGAGTAACCAACTTAATCTTTTATCAAATATAAAGCCTACAAAAGCTTATAAATAGAGATTAATATCAAGGAAGTATTCATTCTATTCATTCTACTCTTCTCTAAAATATACTTATATACTTAATAATCTTACTGACTTGAGCGTTAGAAAGTCTTCCCCAGATAAATCATCCCCCGTCTACAATTCGTGAATACCAAGTTTAGCTCATATTCATAACACAGATACCAATAAAGCCCAAATTTCAATAGTAGATCACTTTCTAGCTCAGAAGGATCCTTTAATCTCTTTCCGATAAGAACATTTTCAATATCAGAAACTAGTGTTGAACAATCATGTTGTGTGAAACTGCATGTTGATGATTTGTCATTTGATGATGTTTGTTAAAGCTTGTTAATTGTGTTTTATACTGTGCTGGATGCGTGGTTAATGTTTGTTGAATGATTTAGAATTGTTTGAGATGTTAGATTACCTGTAGAAGATTAATCAATTGAATAATGATAAACTGTGTTTTTGTGTTTCATCAGTTAGTCTACTAATTCTACTTCTCTAGTCGACTATTTTCATTAAATGTACCAGGTATACAGGTTTAATGAAAATAACACACTAGTCTATGTCTTCAGTCGACTATTCTGTTCTTCGTACCTTCCTTATGCAGTATTACATACAGAACGTGTTTTGACTCTTTCAAAAAGCCAAGACCCACTACATTTCGCTTTTCCTATAAATACAATCTTCGAAGACGGTCCAGGCAGCGAAAGAATAGAAGAGAAAAACTCCAAAGAAGCTACAACCTTTACGTGCAAGAAGATCTACATAGAGTTTTTACATTTTCACTGTTTCTGTCAAGAACATTCTACTGTCACTGTAATCTTGTATTCTTGATCTCAGGTTAGAGATTGTAAGTGGGTTTTAGAACCCTGTGACTGTGATTGGGGTGATCACAGAGACTCTGGTAGAGTCTGTGGGTGAAAGTCTATTCTATAGTGTTTAGGATAGTTTCTTTTGACTTCTTGTAGAGTTCAAGAAAGGTTTGTGTGTAAAGAATACAATCTTTTATAGTGATTAGGATCTGCAGGTTATGGATCATAGATCGGACGTAGTTCTTTTACAAAGAACGAACCAGTATAAATTTTGGTGTCTCTTTCTCTCTTCCCTCATCATCAGATATATTGTGCAGTAAGAACTAATCTACTATTTCACATTCATCAGTCGACTAATATTCTGGGAATTGAACCAATAGTCTTTCTTTTATGAAAAAGTTTATATAATAACTGCATATCAATTCAACCCCCCCTTCTTGATATTAATCCGCTGCTAACAATTGGTATCTAGAGCAGGTTCTTGTAAGGTACTCAAGTTCAAATCAAGAATGGGAGACAAGCTTCCCTTTGCAGAAGGTGCCTCTACCAACAGACCCCCTCTTTTTGTAGGTGCAAACTATTCGTTCTGGAAGGCCAGAATGAAGATCTTTTTCGAATCGGTTGACAGAGGCGTGTGGGATGCTGTGGTTAATGGTCCATATATCCCTACCATCAAAGGTGAAGATGGAAAGCTGGTTGAAAAGCCATGGGAGCAGTGGTCTGAAACAGAGAACAAGAAGGCTCAATTCGACAAGTAAGGCTAAGAATATATTAACTCTCGTTCTTAATCTTGATGAATTTTTCAGTGGTTTCACAAAGGCACCACGACCAAAGAAATGTGGGACATCCTTCAAGTAACACACGAAGGCACAACTGAAGTGAAAAGGGCAAGAAAGCATACTCTCATACAAGAGTATGAGATGTTTCGAATGCAGTCGGGTGAAACCATCCAAGATGTGCAGAAACGATTCACGCACATAGTGAATCATTTGCTTGGATTAGGGAAGAAGTTTGATGATGAAGAGCTTAACATAAAGGTGCTAAAATGCTTGAGTAGAAGTTGGCGACCAAAGGTTACAACCATTCTGGAAACTAAAGATTTGACAATCATGAGCACTCGCAACATTGTTTGGGAAACTCGAGAGAACATGAATTGGAACCGAGCAGGTCGGATCAAATCGAAAATACGGAAAAACACAAGCAAAAGCTTAGCACTAAAAGCCAAGGAGTCGATTAAGAGTGATGAAGAGAAAGATGGTGACAGTACTGAGTTTGCAATACTGGTCAAAAAGTTTGGTAAATTCCTTAAAGGGAAAGACAGTTCAAAGGACAAATTTCAGAAGAGGTATACCAGAAAACCAGATTTTAATTCCTCTAACTTTTCATGTTTTAATTGTGGACAGCTAGGACATCTCAAGGCAGATTATCCTCTGTTAAATCAAAGAAAAGAAAGAAGTCCAGAAAAGAATGAGAGAAAGGACAAACAGAGTCAGTACTACAAGAAAGGGAAGAAAGCTTATATGGCTTGGGATGATAGTGATTCCAGTAAATCTTCAAGTTCAGATTCTGAATCTGCAAATCAAGCAAATCTGTGTCTTGTAGCCAATGAAGATACTGCTAGTCAAGTAAGTTCATGTGATTCTGATATGAGTGAGAATTATGACACTCTGTTTAATGCTTTCATTGAATTTCATGATGAAGAAAAGAAGATGGAATATCAGTATAATCGGCTAAAAGGACTAAATAGCTGGCTAGAAAATAAAGTGCAGAACTGGAAGATCAAAATAGTAGACTGAAGGATGAAAACAGTCAACTAAAAGATAATGTACTGCAACAAAAAGATTCTGAAAGATCCGTAACTGATAAAAATGAATCTGCGAATTGTGAAAATTGTGTTAACCTTCAAAATAAAGTTGGTTATTTGATCAAAACATTGGCAAAGTTTCAAATTGGTCATAATACCTTAAATCAACTTTTACATTCTCAAATTGGTTTTTCAAATGGAAATGGACTTGGCTATGGAAAACGTTATCATGCTGCAAAGAACAAATCTTATCCCAGGAACAAATTTAAAACATGTTCTTATTGTTTGAAACATGGTCATATATCTAAATTTTGCTATGTCAAGAATTTTGGGATTTCAAGAGGTGAATTTTATTGGAAACCCAAAACACATGTTGTTCCTAACTTGAAAGGACCCAAATGGATTTGGGGACCAAAATTTGTCAATTAAACCTTGTTTTGCAGGTCTGTCATGGAGCAAAAAGAACCTTATGGTATCTCGGACAATGGATGCTCCAAACACATGACAGGAGATAAATCAAAATTGATGAATTACAAAGAATGTGAAGCTGGAACCGTGACTTTCTGGTGATAACAAAGAAAGGAAAAATTAAGGGATCCGGAGATATTGGCAACTCGTATTTCCTCACAGATTAAAAATATACTTTATGTTGAAGGACTAAAACATAATCTCCTAAGCATAAATCAGCTGTGTGACAAAGGTATGAAAGTCACCTTTGATGCAAAATTCTGTGTCATTTTCAATTGTTTAACTGCAGATATAATGCACATTGGGAGAAGAGTAAACAATGTGTACATGCTGGACATCAACTCTTCAAATCACAAAGATATTTGTTTGCTAACTAAAGAAGATGATAGTTGGCTATGGCATAGAAGGTGTGGTCATGTCAACATGCAGTTGTTGAATAAAATCAGTTGCAAGAGTCTTGTTAGAGGACTTCCGAATGTGAAGTTTGTGAAGGACAAAGTCTGTGAATATTGTCAAAAAGGAAAGCAGTCCAAAAGCTCATTTGAATCAAAGAATTCCATATCAACAAGGAGACCTCTTGAACCGCTACATCTTGATCCGTTCGACCCTTCAAGAACAAGTAAGTTTAGGTAACAATTCTTATGTACTTGTGATAGTTGATGATTTCTCCAGGTATACATGGACACTTTTCCTTTCCTCAAAAGATGAAACTTTTCATGCTTTCAAAAGATTTGCTAAGATCACTTCAAATGAAAAAGACTTGAAAATTGTTTCCTTAAGAAGTGATCATGGGACTGAGTTTCAAAATTTACATTTTGAAAAGTTTTTTTCTAAATATGGCATTTCTCACAATTTCTTCGCACCTAGAACTCCACAACAAAATGGAGTTGTTGAAAGGAAAAACAGGACTCTACAGGAATGTGCAAGGACAATGTTGAGTGAGTCAAAGCTACCAAAGTATTTCTGGGCAGATGCTGTATCAACTGCTTGTTATGTACTCAATAGAGTGTTACTTAGACCTATACTAAATAAAACACCATATGAGCTTTTGAATGATAAAATACCTAGTATTGCATATTTTAAAGTCTTTGGATGCAGGTGCTTTATACTCAACAATGGAAAAGCATCATTAAGTAAATTTGATGAGAAAGTCGATGATGGCATTTTTCTTGGTTATTCATTGACTAACAAAGCATACCGTGTCTTCAACAAGAAGAATTTAACCGTAGAAGAGTCTATCCATGTTGTGTTTGATGAGATTTTATGCCAAAAAGAGAGAAAAGGTAACTCTCTTGCAGGTTCTGATGATGAGACGCCTGAGGAATCCAAGAAGAATGAAGATGCTGCAGAAAAGCTGCTGAAACTGTCAGACAAGATGAACAAGTCGACTATAATCCTGATTTAGTCGACTACCCTGCAGCAAATAATACATTACCTAAATCCTGGAGAACACAAAAAGGGCTATCTCTGGACAACATTATTGGGAATGTTGAGAAGGGAGTGACTACTCGTAACTCTTTAAATGAATTCTGCAATCATATGGCCTTTGTTTCTCAAATAGAACCAAAGAATATTAATGATGCATTGCTTGACCATAACTGGATAATCGCTATGAATGAAGAACCGAATCAGTTTGTTAGGAATGATGTATGGAAACTAGTTCCTAGGAATAATACAATGAATGTGATAGGAACTAAATGGGTTTTCAAAAATAAGCTAGATGAAAATGGTATTATTACTAGAAACAAAGCTAGACTTGTAGCAAAAGGGTATAATCAGGAAGAGGGTATTGACTATGATGAGACTTATGCACCTGTTGCTAGATTAGAAGCTATTAGGTTATTGCTTGCATTCGCATGTCTTAATTGCTTTAAACTCTATCAAATGGATGTCAAAAGTGCCTTTCTTAATGGTTTTATAAATGAGGATGTATATGTTGAACAACCACCTGGTTTTATTGACTCTAAGCTTCCTAACCATGTCTACAAACTCAAAAGGCTTTGTATGGTCTTAAGCGAGCACCAAGACAAGTGGTATGAAAGACTTACAACCTTTCTCATATCACAAGGTTTTAAAAGAGGAGCTGTGGATAAAACTCTCTTTACCAAGAAAGTTGTTAATGATCTTATGATTGTACAAATTTATGTTGATGACATAATTTTTGGTTCATCTAATCCCTCTTTGTGCCAAGAGTTTGCAGAATCCATGCAAGGAGAATTTGAAATGTCTATGATGGGAGAATTGAATTTCTTCCTAGGATTGCAGGTGAAACAAATGAAAAATGGAACCTTCATTAGTCAAGCCAAGTACTGCAATGAGTTGCTGAAAAAGTTCAATATGGAAAGCTGTAAAGAATCAAATACACCAATGTCATCAAACTGTTATCTTGATATTGATGAATCTGGGAAGGCTGTTGATGCAACTATGTACAGAGGGCTGATTGGATCCTTGCTATATATCACAACTAGCAGACCTGATATCATGTTTGTTGTTTGTCTTTGTGCAAGATTCCAAGCTAATCCCAAGGATTCACATTTCACAGCAGCTAAACGTATCTTAAAATACCTCAAAGGAACCGTGAATGTGGGACTTTGGTACTCTACCGGTAATGAGCTAAATCTTGTTGGATATACTCGATTCTGATTTTGCAGGTTGCAAATTAGACGAAAAAGCACCAAGTGGAACATGTCATTTTCTTGGAAATTGTTTAATTTCGTGGACAAGCAAGAAACAGTGCATGTGTTGCACTCTCAACAACTAAGCCGAGTACATTGCAGCTGGTAGTTGTACAACACAGATTCTATGGTTGAAGCAACAACTAAGTGATTTCAATCTACATCTTTCTGATATACCAATCTTGTGTGATAATACAAGTGCAATCAACTTAACTAAAAATCCTATACAGCATTCTAGAACCAAGCACATTGAAATAAGACATCATTTTATAAGAGATCATATTGAAAAGAAGGATTGTAGGATTGAATTCATTTCTACAAATGATCGCCTAGTCGATATATTCACTAAGCCACTTAGTCGTGAAAGATTTTTCAAACTAAGAAATGAATTGGGTATCCTGAATATCAATCATATCTCTTAAAATTTTCTCTGCTGAGTTAATTAGTTTGTTAATTGTATGAAATAGTGTGCTTATTTCATTAAATCGACAATGTTATCTTATCAGTTGCAGATTTCAAGTGTGTTAATTTCATGAAACAATCAATTTATTTCATTAAACCGACAACGAGTGTATTACTCGTTTAAAAATAATCGCTTATTTTCGTGAAATAACAGACTTATCTCATTAATTGCACTCGATGTTGTTGAACAAACCCATTAATTGCTTTGACTAGCCGACTAATCTTTGTAATCACAATTAAATTCAATTGCAGCTCCAAGAAATCGGTGTTTAATCAAATCAATTCAGCCATTTCTAGTAAACGAATGGTTCAATGCATTTTAAATTCACAGCATGAACAGTTATAGCTACATGTGCACTTGCTTTATTGGGTTTCAGATGTGGTTTTCCATTTTTCAAAGTATTCTCCGCATTTCTCTCGAAGTCCGAGCACTCGTGGTTGAGTCCAAATCTGCTCAAAATATTTTGACCATTAACTCACTCGCTGAACATGCATTCGTATCCCCTGTTTGGTCTATATATGTTGAATTTTTTTAAGACTAACACTTGCATTCTCCATACTCAGTATCTCTCGCATATTTTCTATCGGCTCATCCTTTTTCTCTCCAGTTTTGAAATGACGAACAGTGATGATTCAGACGCCCCTATTGGAAACTTGTTTCAAAGATTAAGAAGATCAATGAGGAACAAAAAATCCTCACGATCAACAGCTGCTTCATCAGGTAGAAGGACAAGGGGTTCTACATTCGGGACGCAAATAGATCCCATTGAGATTCTTGAGCAAACTGCGGATCCTTTAGAAAGGCGATTTCCAAAAAGGTATAAATTGAGGGTGAGACTCCCTCAACAGGTGAATCCTCCACCACCTCCTTCTCCTCCTACTGAAGAAGCCAATGAGGAGACTGAGTCAGATGAAGCTGATGAAGATGAAAACACTGAAGTTGTTGTCTCTATAGAACAAAGGATGATGATGAAACAGATTCTAACTCCAAAGATCTTGAAGTTTAGCTGGTTGGAGACGGAAAATCTGAATTTTGTGCGAAACTCTCTTCAAGCACAGAATCTTCGACAGTTCGTAGAGCTTGAAGGTAACTTTTATGTTGACCTTGTTAAGATTTTCTATACTAACTTGAAAGTCGAAAATGGTGTTCTTGTATCCAACGTAAAAGGCAGGGAGATTCGCATAGATAATACCATATGGAGGGGTATTGCTGGACTGAGGAATAATGGATTAAAAATCAGTAAAGGCAACACAAGTTCATTGCCAAACTTCAACAAAGAAGCTGTTTATAAAGATTGCCTAAGGCATTGTGATGAGACGATGATTATCAAGTACAATGTTGACCGTATGAAGAGAGATGATAGACTGCTGGCTTTCTTTCTCGCCTGGCAACTCATACCTAGGGGGAGCAACCATGCACAACTTATGGAGGAGGACTTGGCTTTGCTGCACTGCTTAAAAAATCGGATTATTGTGAACTGGGTCTATGTCATTAAAGACCACATGTTTAAAGCAAAAAGGTTAAATGATCACAAACTTCCCTATGCCATACTGATTTCCAGATTCCTAGATTACTTTGATGTTCCAACTGATGGAGAAACTACAAAAATTGTCAACCACAAGCATATGTTTGACAATTATTATCTGCGGAAGATGGGATTATCCAAAGTAAATGGAGATTGGACATATGAAGCTGGCACTTCTTCTGGACAATGAGGAACTTTTAATGCAGGAACCTCATCAGCACCCGAAACAGATTACACAGCATACCAGATGGTTCCCTATTTTGCACCACCTTCATATCAAGGAGTCCCTATGTCTGAATTTGAAAGAATGCTTTTGTCTCGTCTTAATGATCTAACATCTATGCAGCATAATACTCACGAAACTATGGTGGCCAGGTTCACCAATATAGATGAAGAAATCGAATTAATCCAACTCCAACTTGCTGAGTTGCAAGTTACTGCTGAGAACTTTGCTGGTTCAAATGCGCAAACCACTTCGGAAGCTATGAAAGTGGATGAAGAAGAGGAAGAAGAAGAGGATGAGGACAATGAGGATGAAGAATGATCCTATCTGCTGTTATTTTATGCTTTCTGCATTTTATTTCAGTTTTAAGAACAATCTTTAAGGGTCTGTAATAACTGTTATAACTATTCTCTGATATATCTGCACTTTTGAACACTATATAACTGCTATACCTGCTATTTGCTAATGTCAAAGGGGGAGATAATCTACCATCTCTTCTCTTTGTGTTTGTTTTGTTTTGCAGGTTGACATCATCAAATAGGGGGAGTTTGTTGATGATTTGTGATTTGATGATGTTTGTTAAAGCTTGTTAATTGTGTTTTATACTGTGCTAGATGCGTGGTTAATGTTTGTTGAATGATTTAGAATTGTTTGAGATGTTAGATTACCTGTAGAAGATTAATCAATTGAATAATGATAAACTGTGTTTTTGTGTTTCATCATTTAGTCTACTAATTCTACTTCTCTAGTCGACTATTTTCATTAAATGTACCAGGTATACAGGTTTAATGAAAATAACACACTAGTCTATGTCTTCAGTCGACTATTATGTTCTTCGTACCTTCCTTATGCAGTATTACGTACAGAACGTGTTTTGACTCTTTCAAAAAGCCAAGATCCACTACATTTCGCTTTGCCTATAAATACAATCTTCGAAGACGCTCCAAGCAGCGAAAGAATAGAAGAGAAAAACTCCAAAGAAGCTACAACCTTTACGTGCAAGAAGATCTACATAGAGTTTTTACATTTTCACTGTTTCTGTCAAGAACATTCTACTGTCACTGTAATCTTGTATTCTTGATCTCGGGTTAGAGATTGTAAGTGGGTTTTAGAACCCTGCGACTGTGATTGGGGTGATCACAGAGACTCTGGTAGAGTCTGTGGGTGAAAGTCTATTCTATAGTGTTTAGGATAGTTTCTTTTGATTTCTTGTAGAGTTCAAGAAAGGTTTGTGTGTAAAGAATACAATCTTTTATAGTGATTAGGATCTGCAGGTTGCAGATCATAGACTGGACGTAGTTCTTTTAGAAAGAACGAACCAGTATAAATTTTGGTGTCTCTTTCTCTCTTCCCTCATCATCAGATATATTGTGCAGTAAGAACTAATCTACTATTTCACATTCATCAGTCGACTAATATTCTGGGAATTGAACCAATAGTCTTTCTTTTATGAAAAAGTTTATATAATAACTGCATATCAATTCAACCCCCCCTTCTTGATATTAATCCGCTGCTAACACTGCACTAACCTTATTTAATACCTTGCATGCTATTGTTACCAAGAGTTATAATCATATGGGATAGATGAGCAGTGGTGGGGTTTTATGGTTCCAAAACTGATTATAAAAATAATCGTAATATCCTTCACCATAACCTTGTTATTTATTATAGGTACACTTTATTGTGTTGGTTTGTGTTTCCATATCATTCCTTATTAATTTGTCTTGCTTTTTCCTACGTGAATTCCCTTGCAAAATCTTGCATAAATAGTTATGGAAGAGAATCCCATTTTGTTAAAGGAAAAATCCAACACTCTATGTTTTTGAATCAATGCTTAAAAATAATTAATGTTATAAGTTTTGATAAACGATAAGTTTCGATAGCCGAAGAGTCTGGAAAGACGAAAAGTCATGACAAACGAAGCGTATTGAGAACGGACTTTCATCATATCATGCACGTATTGTTAGATAGACAATACCTTACAACCTTAATAAGATGATAAGCCATAAAATAACATGTATTTTGTTTTGACTAACATTAAAAGTTTGTTCCTTTGTGTTTTCAGAGACATTCTTAAGGTTAGTATGATGATCAAGTGCACAAGTGGTTTTCACATCCCATCACAACGCCTTTCTTGTAAAAAAATAATAGTTACTTTATGTAAAAATGGAAAATGAAATAGTCTGATGTGTATTGTTTGAACTTGCTCCAATTTTAATGGAAAATCCTCACATTGTCTTAGGCTTCACAATCAGAGAACTTGATACAAGGTACATTGTCTATACATATAATACCTTTTGTCAATGTCTCCTTTTTGTCGTCTTTGCATATGCATACAATACCTTTTGTCAGTGTCTCTTTTTCGTCGTCTTCATCTTTGTTCATGTTGTGGCTATTTCACATACTCTAAATATTTAGAGATAGCTAAAATGTTATTTTCATTTTTGATGAAAATTGGATATGAATCTCCACTCTATATAGGAAATGAATATTAATTACTTTTTCAATAATTTTTTTTTAGTTAATTATTTAAATTAATTTAGAATAAAAAAATTAATTAATGTATGTATTTAATTATTAAAATATCATTAATGTATAAGTTATATCATTGAATATATTTCGTGACATTAATACATATATAAATGTAGCATAAATAACCATAATTTATGTATTTAATTACTATTTGTGTAATATATTAATATATACATTAATTTAATGTACTATATAATTAATATGTTAAAACTTTACAAATAATATCCTCTAATATATCTAGGACTGCAAAAATATTATGTGGTGAGGTGAAGCTTAAAAAATAATAACCTAAATAAAAATTGATTTTTTTAATCTGATTTATTCTATATAAGGTTCTTATAGATTAAGGTCAGACTAGTCAATATAAAAACTTACTCAATTTTTTATTTGTGTTATTTTTTTCTTAATTTTTATTTTATTTTAATTATACATATATACATGTTATATATGTTATAAATTTGAAAAATATTAATAAATTTGTTTCAAATAATATTAAATAAAAAAATATATAATAAACAATTTCATATGCATGAATCTATAAGAAAAAATAAATATATAAAAAATAAAGAACTTATGTGAAAAGAATATTATTAAACAAATCCTTTAACCGGAAGTGATACAAGAGAAAAAACACTTTCACAAATCAACTTCTAGTTGTTCACTTAACCTCACATATCTCTTTCATTATATAATTCTATTTATCTCAAGAAACCAAATTACAATATTTACAACGATTTTAACTAATAAATACATTCTTAACCTTGTGTTAGCTCTGCTGCTACAACATGCAACATCATATGTGTAAGAGTGACCCAATTTAAGTTCTACATCATACATCTACATATAGAAAGCACGCACATAAATTCATAATAAATAAATTTAAAAGTAAATTAATAAATCATAATCCAATTAAGAATGAATAAATAATATTTAATAAAATAAAAAAAATACAAAATAATTAGAGTACATAGATCTTGATTCAGAAAATATAATTATGAGCACAAAAGTAAACCAAAACCCAAATTTTGAGTATTCCAACTTAAAAAATACTCACATGTTTACTAAAACAATTAATCTAAAATCAAACAAAGGATTTTATTTTAAATAAATAATTTCTTCAATTCACCAAATTGGTTGAATCTGTCCAAAGAAAAAATTGGAAGGATGAAAAATATTGCACAGATGCACACTTGCAGCATAATGTTTATTGGAGAGTAAAAGGAATGGGATATAATGGAAGAATATAAAAAAATTACAATTATTGAATGTGTATAATTTTAAGTAAAATTAAAATATAAATATTTTGTTTTCTACTAATAATATTTTATTTTATTTTAGTATTTTTAAAATTAAATAATATAAGATTTATGTTATTGTAATAACATTTTTTATTATTAATATATGATTAAAATAAACAATATAATAATATTTAAATAATTAATATTAATTAATCGACCTGCACTGTTTGATTCTTAAAAAAAATCAAAATCCATCCTGAAATTTTTTTGTTTAAAACAATTCTTCCTATATAACACTAACATTCTATTACCAAAACTTTATCTATACTTTCAAACTTCTCAAATAAGTTTTAGTAGATCTAATGTATCAATCTTTATATCAATAACATTTCTTCTAAATTAAAATCTCAAAAAAAAAGGAAAAATTAAAAATTCTAGTAAGATATAACATTTACTTTAATAAAGAATATGTATGTCTTATCTTAAATTCAAGTTACAACCTTCTAAGAGATATATTATGTGAATATAATAATTTTTTAGTTATACTTTAATTTTATAGAATTTTTAAAAAATGAATTTTTTAGAAAATATTTCTTAATAAAATAAAAATAAACATGTATAATATATTTAGAAAATGTTCATTCTTTATATTTAAAAAAATATTTTCAATATATTCATATACTTTGGACTTTATGAAAGACTAGGCATACCTACTAACACAGTCTTTGTGACCTGTATTAATTCTTGACCTTGCTATGCATAAAGCAGTTCAAGTTGATAAAAGATAGTACTAATATTTATACAATTTTTTATTATTAGTTGATCTATCTTCATAATTACTAAGTTGTGTTTTTCTTTGATGAATAGGGTTCAAAGTATTACTTTATATTTTTTTTCATAAACAATTTCTCTAAACTTTACTTACTTTACACTTATTAGTTTAAAACAAAACCTCGTAACAATGTCTAGGATCAAATTCATACTTTTTTTTTCTCTTATTTTCAAATATTTAAAAAATAACAAAAAATTAATTTTAATAACATATATTAATATTCACCCATATAACTATTAATGATAGTAGAAGCTTGTATGTTTTTACTGAGTTGGGTATAAATCAATCATCTAATCTAATAAAAAAATAATTATTAAGTCAAGTTTCTAATTTTTTTTATTAAATTCAATTCAACTCCACACGTTTATTTAACTTATCCTTTATCCGAATTATCTCAAATTAGGTTAATTGAATTACAAGTTTAAACAGTTTCTTTTTAGATTTTTTTAATACTTTTTTAAATAGATTATATTATTTAATATTTAAAAATTGAAGTAACTTACTATTTAAAAAATGTACACTTTATAAAATAATAAAATAAATTTAATAATAATTATATTAACATTTTTATATTAATTCTAGTTAAATTGAGTTAACTTTCAAATTCAGTATACAAAATTATAGTAAAACTCATCAAAGATTAAGTAAGGTTGAATTATCTTAAAGAAACTCAACTTTCTAGATTGAACTAGATGGAATTGAATGATGAGACTATTCAATCTAATGAATATCTCTAAACTTTCTTTTACCGACAATGAATATTTCTAAATGATAATATCAAAGTTATATGAATTCAATTTTAAATAATTTAATAAATTATTCTATACCCTAAAATGTTTAGAAATACACTCTTTTTGTATATATTAAAATACTGGTGCAAAACTGTGCAGAATTTAAAAATGTTTAGTTATCTCAAACTCTCAAATTGTTCTTATAATTATTGAAGACAAGAAAGATTGGACTTTAGTGAAAATGGTGATTGTTTGTTTTAATGAAGAAATGTGTTGGACAAACAATTGTTTCTTTTGAATTTTATCTATAATAAAGTATAAGTCTATCTCTAAATGTTTAATCTTGGAGTGTACATATAATTGGTTGATAATAAAACAAAACATCAAATTGTCACAATATATAGTGGGTCTGTTTGTTATAGAAATGTGAAGTTCATATAGAAGATTTTTAACCATGTCAGTCATGTCTACAACTGTAGCATCAATACTTGTATTCTGCATTAGTTGTAGAACCAGAAATTGCTTGTTGTTTTCTCATAAGACCAGTTTATAGGATTAACTCGTAAATATATTACATAACTAATAGTTAATTACATATCTTCCAAATATGATACCAAATTTGCATAATAAAATCCTTTGATTGTGAAATCAGGAGACTTGGTGAGATGTAGACCAATATTGAACTTTAACATTCATGCAGTGAGTATTGATAGGAGCTTGCATGAATCAACAAACTTTGTTAATTAAGAAAACACAATTTTTGGTATTGTAATTATGGTGGATATATTGAGTTACTTCATGATAAGTTGTTTCTTTCAAAGTTGGAGTTTCAAACCAACAACCATGTGTTTTGATAGGTTTAGCCAAGTGCATAGATATTTTGTTCGAGTTAGTGTTCTATTAGAAAGTTTTATCAACTTGAATACCATGAAAATAATTTGAAACAGAAAACTCACTTTGTAATTGTGGAAAAAGGAGATAGCTCATGTAGATGAACCATAAATGATTATATCATTTATATATACAAGAATAAAGGTGATATGATCCTTATGAAATATAATAAAGAAAGATTGATTCATTTTTACACAATTGAAGCTAGATTTAAATAAAAGTATGTATAACCTTTCAAATCAAGTTTTTGGAGCTTGTTTGAGTCTATAAAGAAACTTTTGTAGCTTACACACAAAACGTGTATCAAGTTGAATAAAAAATAGGAGTTGATTCATGTATATATCTTCTTGGAGGTCTCCATTTAGAAAAACATTAACTATGTAAATTTGTCTCATGACATAGTTTTTCTCGATACAACAATATTACTTAAGATAATTCTTATTGTTGTAGGTTCAACAACAGGACTAAATGTTTCAAAGAAGTTAAAATCATCTATTTTATGGAACCCTTCTACAACTAGTCGTGTTTTATGTTTAGTCGTACTTTGTGTCTGTTTATGGAATTGTAAGAGTCAATTTTAACTCAAAAATTTATTTGTTTACTATTAAGTTTCTGCGGAAGAGTAATTAGTGTGTCCAGACGTTGTTCATCATTAAGATCTTTTATTCTTCCTTCATGGTTCTTTTTCAATGAAAAATAGTCATGTGTTCTTTGATAGATCTAGACTTATGAAAAGGGACAAGATTGAGTTTAGGAGTGATTTTGAAAGTGTTTTATGCTTTTGGTTTATGAATTCCAGCTTTCACTCTAATGACTATAGGGTGAGTGTTTGTTATGGTAGGGTTGTCACTATTTGATGACGTTAAGTTTGTGTTTCGGAATTGATTGGAGATAAGGTAGTGATTGTTTGTAGGAGAATTTGGTGAGAATATTTTGTTTAATAGAAGGATTTGATGTAGGAGAGACTTGAATAATAGAAATAAATGGAATAAATAAAGGAAGGTCATTATCAAACTTGTTTTTTCATGAACTAGAGAAAGTTGAATTAGTAGTAAATGGGAATACATGTTTATTAACAAAACATGCCTCCAAATAAATATTTTTTAGAAGATGATAAATATAAATAACCTTTGTGGGAAGGTTGGTAACCAATGAATATACAGACCTAAAATCAAACATATATTTATTGTATGGTCTTTGATAAAGGTAATAAGTACATCCAAACACTTAAGATTGTTGTATTAAGGTTTTCTAAGAAAAAAAAATTGGTGAAATCAATTGGGAGACCATTAAGAGTGAAATCACTTGGCAGACGATTAAGAATAATCTAAATATGTTCTACAAAATTAATAGGTGAACCAATTGATTTCAGGATATGATGATCTTGTTAGTAGCAAGAAGATTTAAAGTAAAGATTTTCAAATCTGATATCTATGATTGCAGCCAACCATTCTTAAATGAAAATTTGATTCAATAGATGTTAGGTAAAGATCGATTAATCTTGTTGGTCCAATTGAAATAAGTTTCTGAAATCTAAAAATTTGTCTTCTAGCTTAAAGTACTTTAGAGGTATATTATTATCTTGATGATAAACATAATTTAATGATATTGATTGCTTGCAATTTTTTTAAATTAAAAAATTATAAAGACATGAGAAGTTGATACCATATAAAAGAAGAAGGAAAAAAGAAAAAAAAAAGGAAAGAAAGAAACAGAAAAATATTATTGAATTGAATGAAAAAAAAACCTCTTTATATAAACACAAATAAAAATGCAGAATTGTGCATAATTTAAAAATTTACTTATCTCTTATACCATACACTTTCATAATAATTAATATTCAATTACCTTAATTTGTTTGAACATGTATGTCTTTTATCCTTTTATTTTACAAAAATCAACACTGATAATGATAAAATTTGTTTATTTTTTATTTGTGTTATTTTTTTCTTAATTTTTATTTTATTTTAATTGTACATATATACATGTTATATATGTTATAAATTTGAAAAATATTAATAAATTTGTTTCAAATAATATTAAATAAAAAATAATATCATAAACAGTTTGATGTGTAAGAATGGATAAGAAAAATAATTTCTCCCATTCACCAAATTGGATGAATCTGTCCGAAGATAAAATTGGAAGGATGAAAAATGTAACGATCCAAGAAATCGCTACTATTATCATATTCAATGTGTAAATGTAACTTGTATTAACTAATAACAAAACATATATTATATAAATATATATATGATTTGTATTCAATACAAAAGGGAATCTCTACTATGACAAAATTCTATTATGAGATATAAAAACATATATATGTATATGCATATAACTGCTACTTCATCTTCCAATCTAGTCCTGGGACTCAGAAATTCCTATCACCTATTAAAATATCTGCTCCTGTGTTGCAAAACACGATCATCACAGGCCAAACAATCGGCAATTGTAGGGTAAGCTAATAATTCAAAAATATAACAACACAAAATAAAAGTATCATGTAATATTCATCATCACATCATTCTCATGTACATTCATCATAGAATTCAATCCAATTCTTTGTGTGTGAGTTAGCTGCGTGTTTATCTCTTAATCAGGGTGATTAAGGGTTCTTGTAATAGGGTTTTACAAGTGTTTAGAGGTCTTGTAGGGTTCAAGACTAGGTGCAGCTTTCTGGTTTTCGTTTTTCATGTAGTGTTCATGTAAAAACTGGTTTTTAGTGAATTGATTGAATTTGTGTGGTTAGGAAACTGGATGTAGCCTTTGTTGAAAGGTGAACCAGTATAAATCTGCTGTGTTGTTCTTCTTCCCTTGATCTTTTACATTCGGCAATTGAATTCTAAATTGTAATTGAATTGGATATATGATCAATTGATTAAAAGCATTTCAAGAACCTATTAAAACTGGTTTTAATCTTCAATCCGAATCTGGTTTTTCACATTTGGGCATTGGGTTTCGAAAATCTTTGAAAGTTTAATTCACCCCCCCTCTTAAACTCAGCCATTTATTCCAACAAAAGAATGATGCATTATGTTATTGTTTGGATTTTAGTTGCAAGAGGCACTAATCATGCCCAACTTACTAAGGAAGACATTCTTCTAATGTATGGATTCCTTAATAATGTGAGCATAGATTGGCCCTCAATTATCCTTGATAATATGTTTAAAGCCATTAGGCTTTCCTCTTTTGCATTACCCTATGCTGTGTTTGTTTCTAAGATTTTAGAATACAAAGGTGTTGATCTTGAAGGAGAGAATAAACAAATTTTGCTAAGCAATAGCAAAATTGGCAAAAATGTTCTAAGGCATATGGGCCTCATAGAACAAGGCAACAGGTTTACCCAAAGAGATGAAGGAGCTGCTGCCATGGAAGAAGATGATGAAGACCAACCTCAACCTCCACCTCAATTTCAACCTCAACCAGGATCAGTGGAGGAGCTTCTCATATCAAGAATGGATTCTATGATGAATCTTCACTCCAATGAATTTCAAGGCCTTTCTCATCAACTCTCAAGGCTTAATAGAAGAATGTATAGAGTTGAAAGAAAGATGAACATTGAAGAATTATCTCCTGAAGAAGATAATACAACATCCTCAAGAGGCAAACAGCCGACCAATGTTGAGGAAGATGAAGAAGATAGTGAAGAAACTGAATAGGCTACAAGTTCACTTTTCCTTAGCTTGTTCTTCATTATTTTCTAGCTGCTGTATTTTTTCTCTCTATTATTTTCTGTGTATTAATTTGCTTCTGCTGTAATTATCTCTCGAAAATGTAATCTTTTTGAAAATGATAAAAATAAAGGGGAGAAAATATTTGTCTTGATTGAAAATCTGTCTAGTTAATATAGCTTTTAAGAAAATTAATTTCAAGGGAACTTTAGGAAATAATTCAAATAAGTGCCTTATATAGCTTAAACAATTAAGAGCATAGTTTAAGGGGGAGTTTTTAGAAATAATTTCCACTCATTAATTCCTTGAAATCTCTTTTCAAAATTCAAATTGAAACTTAAATGCTATATGACTGCCTATTTTATTTCCTTTGTGGACTAATATTTATGATGGAGATATCCATACATTATTTTCAAGATTTTCAGGATTTTATCACAAGTCTCTAGGTTTCTTTTTATCATCATCAAAAAGGGGGAGATTGTTGGCATATTTCAAGTCCAGAGTTTTATGGAGACCTACAGTTTTGATGATGAAGTTTTTAGGATGTTTCAATCAACATTAAAGACTTGTGCCATCTCACAAAGGAAGGTTGCTTGATAAGAAAGGAAAGGCATAAAGAGCATTCAAAGCTTTCAAGAGAGAAAATTGATGAAGATTTTCTCAAGAGCTGAAGGATCAAAGGTAGAAGGTTCTGTTTTGGGTGTTGGATAAAAAGAGTAAGTCATAAATCCCATTCAAGACCTTCCCAAACAAGAGAGCAAGGTGTTTTCTCGCAAAAACGTTTTTCTACGCTTTTAATCGATTACCATACGTAGATAATCGATTATTTAACTTAAAATTTGAATTAAAATGTTTAACGAGCAAAATAATCGATTAAGTGTCTTTGATAATCGATTATATTGATTCCGGGTTAATATAATCGATTATGGCCTTAATCTAATCGATTAAATCAGACGATATTTGTTTTCCAGTTTTTAAACATGATATAATCGATTAAGCTTTTAATATAATCGATTAAATGAATTAATTTTAAATCAACCTAAGAATGGAAACTTTGGAGCATTTTCGAATTATAAAATGAAAGAGAATGTCTTAGGTTTAATACATCTGAACAAACACAAAATATTCAAAGTGTTTCTGTGCCTTAGCTTTTTCAAAGCCGCTTTCCTGCTCTCTTCAGTTTGATCAAGTCTTTGGAAGTGGTGATCATTGTGCTTAAGCTTTCTATCCAGCACATTTCAGGTGTATTCTTTTACTATTTTTTGTAAAGGGAAAATTCATCCCTTGGATCGGTTCTAAGGGAGGTGTTTCATCTCTTGTGTGTCAAGAGAGGTGGGTTTCATCCTCAGTGTGTCTGGGGAGGTGTTTTCATCCTTAGTGTGTCTGAGGAGGTGTTTCTTTATCTTTATTTTGTTATTGCATGAATTGGAGTTTGTAATTTCAATTTAAAGATAGTGGGGAAAATCATCATGGATTTGTGGTGGTTGGGAACTGGACGTAGGATTGGCTTAATCCGAACCAGTATAAATCTCTGTGTTCTTTCTCTTTCTCTTTATCTTTTAATTGTGGATCATTATAACAATTGTTAATCCCAACAAGCGTTAATCAAAGGATTGGAAAAGTTCACATCCAAGTTTTTGAAAGTTTTTCAAAACCGGAAAATTTATTTGAAAGAGAAAATTTCTTTAAAAAACCAATTCACCCCCCCCTCTTGGTTTTTACACTGCCGTCTTTATTTAACAACTATAGTTCTCGGGTATAAATCCAAGAAAAGGCTAAGGCTCAAAGGTGGGTTCAAAGGATATATTTAGTTAAGGGTAAGCTATTTGGCTAAGTGGCTAAGAACAAGAAGGCCTAAATCATTTCTATTGTTGTATGTGCTCCATTAGTGTCAAAGAGAAATCAATCAAGTTCTGGAAAGTTCCAATGTCATGAGTGTTTCACACAAGAATAAATAAGGCTCAAAACTCACTTGGGGTGCTTTGTTCCACCTGAAATTGACCACAAACCAATGTTACTGTAACTCGACCATGACTTCCTAAGTGAGCTAAACCTTTCAAACTTTGAATTCTTCCTCCTGATCAAGTTGGTTTTCCTTTTTTCCAGAACATATTTCAGTCAATCTAAAACATCAAGCAGCAGTTAAAACAAAATATGAAATAAAACATTATGCATGAGATGTAAATACTCCCCACTTTGAAGTCAACATTGTCCTCAATGTGGAAAATTTATGTTATGCAAATGCAAATGCAAATCTTCTGCGAGCTAAAGCAGCTTAGATCCTGGGTCTATCTCCTCAAATGATATAGGTGTCAAGGTCATTAAATAGCAACTCGGCTCAACTGGTGGGAGGATTTGATTCTCATGGAAAATCTTCAATTGGTGGTCGTTCACTTTGAATTTCCTACCATCCTTCATGTCTTGAACTTTTATAGCTCCATGAGGGAAGACATTAGTGACGATGAACGACCCATCCCACTTAGACTTCAGCTTTCTCGATATCAGCTTCAATCGAGAGTTAAACAACAGCACCTTCTAGCCAATCTTGAACTCTTTCTTCAAAATCTTGCTGTCATGAAATTTCTTGACCTTCTCTTTGTAGATCCTGGAGTTCTCATATGCTTGGTCACAATCGTGCATCTCTATTGAGAATATTTCTTCATCATCGAGTAGTGAGTGAGTCTCGGTAGGATACTTCATGGCCTTAAAGATATTAAACATCACAGTCTCCTCCCTAAATTCCATGGTCAAAGTGCCTGTGTGCACATCAATTTTGGTATTTTCCGTCATCAAGAATGGTCTTCCAAGTATCAATGTTGAATTGTGCGAGGATCCTTCATCCTGCATGTCCATAATGTAGAAGTCAGCTGGAAAAATCAGTCGGTTCACCTTAACAAGTACATCCTCCAATATTCCCAATGGTCGAACTGTATTCCTATTTTCCAATTGGATGATCAGATTAGTTGGCTTCAACTCTCCTAACTGCAAGGTCTTGTAGAGGGCCGACGACATAACATTGATGGATGCTCCTAAGTCCAGCAGGGCATCTGCAATTGTGAGTTTACCAATAGTGCATGGGATAGTGAAAGTGCCTGGATCATCACACTTTTGGGGAATGCTTCCTTGAGAAAGAGAGGATACGACCTGTGTTTGCTTTTTCCTCATACCTCTCTTGTAAGTGCACAACTCTTTCAAAAGCTTGGCATACCTGGGTATTTGTTTGATGGCGTCCAGTAATGGCATATTGATTTCCACCTTCTTGAATGTGTTGAGCAACTCCTGATCTACTTCTTGTTTCTTTGAAGATGAAGAAGCTTTGGAAGGAAATGGAGGTGGAGTTTGTCGAGTTGTTGGTGGATCTTCCTCCAACTGTTGTGAAGTCGGTGAGCTTGGTTGATCTACTGGTGAAGGAGTATTAGTGGCTTTTGGGGTCTTTTGTTTGGCCTGTACTTCTTTGCCACTTCTTAAAGTAATGACACTCACATTCCCTTTTGGATTGATCACTGGTTGTGAAGGAAGTGTGTTGGACCCTTGTTGTCGTATGGTATTCATCTCGGTAGACAATTGTCCAATCTGGGTTTGCAAGTTATTGATAGTCGCATTCTGTGCTGCCATTTGTTGTGTTAATTGCTTCATCAAATCTGCCAAGGCTGTTTAACTATTTTCATGTGTCAGTTGATGATTGGGCTGTATAGGTGCATGATTCTGACTTGCCTGCTGTCTCATTCGAGGGGGCTGATATTTTTGTGGTGGCTGTTGGTACTGTTGTTGTGGCTGCTGGTATTGTTGTTGAAAGGCCTGGTTATTCTGTTGATATGAAGGTCTTTGTAGTGGATTTTGTGATGGACCATATCTCAGATTTGGATGTTCCCGCCAACCAGGGTTATATGTAGCCGAGTATGGATCATACTGCTGATGTAGCTTGAATGAATTTGATGACCCGAACTGCTATTGTCCAGGATACATGCTAGCCACTGTCTTTATTGGAGAGTTTGGTGTCTCTTGAAGTTGAGGACAAGCATCAGTGGGATGATCTACAGAAGTGCATATCCCGCATAAATGATGTTGCAGTTGAGATGTGTGCTGGTTCATAGCCAATTGTCGTACCAAAGATGTTAGCTCAGACAATTTATTCTCCAGCCTCTGATTCTCGACCTCTGTTGTCGCGCTTGGTTTTATTGCATGGACTTGTCTGACAGAGATTCGAGCACTGTTGAACTGTTGAGAATTCTCTGCCATATTTGAAATTAGTACCCGAGCAGCTGCAGGTGTTTTATCCATTAACGCACCTCCACTTGCTGCATCAATCATATTTCTTTCCATAGGCATTAATCCTTCATAGAAGTACTGTATCAATAATTGTTCATTGATCTGATGATTTGGGCAAGTGGCACATAGTCTGGTAAATGTTAAATAAAGACTGTAAAAAACAAAGAGGGGGGGTGAATTGGATTTTTAATAAACTTTTCTCTTTTAAATAAATTTCCAGATTTTGAAATTCTTTCAAAAACTAGGATGCGGATTTTTCTTAACCTTTGATTAATGCGGTTTGAATTTGCAATTGTTAATATGATCCACAATAAAAAAAAGAGATAGGGAAAGAGAAAGAACACAAAGATTTATAATGGTTCGGATTAAGCCAATCCTACGTCTAGTTCCCAACCACAACAAACGCGTGATGATCACCCCACTATCTTTAATTGAAATTACAAACACCAATTCATGCAATAACAAATAAAGATAAAGGAACACCTCCTTAGACACACTAAGGATGAAACACCTCCCAAGACACACTGAGGATGAAACCCACCTCTCTTGACACACAAGGGATGAACACACCTCCCTTAGAACAGATCCAAGGGATGAATTTACCCGTTTATAAAAATAGTAAAAGAATACACCTGATAATAGTGCTGGATAGAAAGCTTAAGCACAATGATCACCACTTCCAAAGACTTGATCAAACTGAAGAGAGCAGGAAAGCGGTTTTGAAAAGCTAAGGCGCAGAAACACTATGAATATTTTGTGTTTAATCAGATGTGTTGAACCTAAGACATTCTCTTTCAGTTTATAATTTGAAAATGCTCCAAAGTTTCCATTCTTAGGTTGATTTGGTATTGATTTCGCAAAAACGACTCATTTAATCGATTATATCATGTTTAAAAACTGGAAAACTAATTTCGTCTGATATAATCGATTAGATTAAGGCCATAATCAATTATATTAACCCAGAATCAATATAATCGATTATCAAAAACACTTAATCGATTATTTAGTTCGTTAAACATATTTAATTCAAATTTTAAGTTATATAATCGATTATCCACGTATCATAATCGATTAAAAGAGTAGAAAAACGTTTTTGCGAGAAAACAACTTGCTCTCTAGTTTGGGAAGGTCTTGAATGGGATTTATGACTTACTCTTTTTATCCAACACCCAAAACAGAACCTTCTACTCTTGAAATTTCAGCTCTTGAGAAAATCTTCATCAATCTTCTCTCTTGAAAGCTTTAAACACTCTTTATGCCTTTCCTTTTCTACCAAGCAACCTTCCTTTGTGAGATGGCACAAGTCTTTAATGTTGATTGAATTACTCTAAATCTTCATCATGAAAACTTTAAGACTTCATAAAAGATCTGGAGAACTTCATTTACACTTGGTCTTGAAATATGCCAACAGTAAACCTCTCCCAGTATTCATACAAAGACTCATCTTGTAGTTGTCGAATTCCACTAATCTCCTTCCTGATTGCAGCTGTTCTTGAGGCTGGAAAGAATTTCTCCAAGAATCTTCTCTTCAAGTCGGCCCAAGTAGTGATTGGTGTTAGTTGAAGGTATAACCAATCCTTTGTCGTGTCACATAATGAGAATGGGAAGGCCTTCAGTTTGGCATAGTCTTCTGCAACACCAATTGGCTTCATTGTGGAGCATACTACATGGAACTCCCTCAAATGTTTGTTGGGATCTTCACCTTGCAATCCTGGGAATTTGGGTAGGAGGTGAATTAATCCTGACTTCAGTTCAAATCCAGTAGCTCCTTCCTCCACTTGAGGAAGTTGGATACAAATTGGTTGTTGAGTTATCTCTTGTGCGGCAAGCTCCTTCAATGTTCTTTCTCAATTGGCAGTCATCTGAGATACTTGTGTAGAAGAAAAGGGACTTGGTATAGAACCCGAGATTAAGTTGGGTTCTTCAGTTTTTGGTCTCCTTTTTTTTCGCAATCTTCTTAGTCTCCTGAAGGTGTTCTTGATTTCGGGATTGTACAGCTGTAGTTCACCCCTCTGAGATCTGGTCATGCACCATTTAATAATGGTAGACTGTGAACAAGTGCACCAGGCAGGTTCCCAGGAAAGAGAGGTGGGTCACAAATGGAACCGCTTAAGTACCAAGTCTTTCTCTAGCCAGAACCTTTCCAGACATGCACTGTCACACTACCAACCCCCTCAAGAAGTTTCTGCAAGAATGGTTAGGGACAAAACCTAAACAGAATGATAATAAATGTTTTTTTTTCTTTTCTTTTAATTTTTTATATTTATTTTTTTTTCTCAAATTTTTTTTTCAATGAAGAATAATATCTAGCAAAGGAACACAACATAATGTGTCCCCGGCAACGGCGCCATTGACAAACAGATTTTTTGTCGCACAAAATTCTGATAAAAGAAAACAAGTTAACTAATGTAATATAGCTAACCCGTGTCGAATCTCACAAGGACACAATTGTAGGAGTGTAACCATTGTTAAACATCGTTCTCCAAAGAAAAGTTAAAATAAACAATAATAATAATAATAAAGGGGGGTTTGTCGAGTTGATAAAATTAACAATGCAGAGAAATAATTGTAAATAAATAACTAATGAAAACTAAAATTAAAAACACATAGTAAAGAAAATTATAAATAAAATAATTAAGGGAAACTAAAATTAAAAACAAATAATGAAATTAAATTATTTCAATACGAAAAACTAATGCATGTAGAATTAAATTACGATGCTAAGAATGTAATAATGAGAACCTTTATAAATGCTTTTATGATTAAAATAAATAAATTAAAAGATAAATTTAAAGGCAAAGAAATAATTGGAATGAAATTATTATGTTAATAAAAATAAATAAACAATTAACAGTTAAATCATAGATTTTAAGACAGAGCAATAATTAGAATGATATATTGATGTTAATTCAAATTATAATAAAAATAAATAAATAATTAACAATTAAATGAAAAAAAAATATATTCAATTAACTATTAAAATTTAAAATGAATAAGTAAAATACTGAATTTAAAATGTAGGCTGGAATTATAAAATACTGAATTTAAATTAAAAGTAAAATGCTAATAAAATTACTGGAGTCTGAAGAATAAATAGATATGTGTGAGGATATGAATGTGAATGTGAGAAAGTAGAACGTACAAAATTTAAATTATTGACCAGAATTAAATAAAATAAAGACTAAAATACGAAATAATGAAATTAAATAAATTAACATGAAAGAAAACAAAACCAGGAAATTGTAGCAAGAGCTCCTCAAACTTTCTGCAGCTTCACCCCAAACTAACAACAAAACTATAATGAGAAAAAGAGAGAGAGGAAGAAGAGAGACTATTGCTCTGGTGAAGTGTCTTGTCTTGCTTCTAAATCTCCTATTTATAGGAGATTAGCCAAGTTCTTATTACAAGTAAAAATCTGAAAATTAATTACAATTCAAGTCAAATATTTTTTTCCCCGGATTTGATTTTGCTGATTAGGAGATCCTCTGCCAAGAATAGAAATAATTGCTCCTTCAGAATAAATTTAATGCTTCAATTTGATTGCTGATTTGAAAGGAAATTCTTCTGTTGGTCTCATGAAAAATGGGCCACGAGGAATTTAATTTGGAAGATTGAAAAAGTTTTCCCCACCGAAGCACCTTGGGCTCATCTCAAAATAACTTCAAGTTCTTTTTCTCCTAAAAAAAAAATCTCAACCAGGAAAAAAAAAATATATGCAATATGAATGTATGAATGTATGTTTTTATGTTAAAAATATGTAAATTGCAATAAAATTACTAAACTTAAATTATGTCATTATTTTTATAAAAACGTGCAAAATGCATGGTTTAAGAATAGAACAAATGGCTTAGAAAGTGTTCTTAAATAAAAAAAATAGAGTAAAAAGACATACATCACCCACCTCAATGTAGCCTTAGAGCAGGTCCCCAACATCTCCCTATCGACTCCTCACCCCCTGGCATCATAGTCTATGTGCAAATGTAACTTGCATTAACTGATGATAAAAATATATTATATATATATATGATTTGAATTCAATACAAAAGAAAATCTCTACTAGGACAAAATTCTATTATAAGATTTAAAAACATATATAAATATATCCATATAACTGCTACTTCATCTTCCAATCTAGTCCTGGGACTCAGAAGCATCCCTCTCACCTATTAAAATATTTGCTCCCATGTAGTAAAACACGATCATTCCAGGCCAAACAATTGGCAATTGTAGGGTAAGCTAATAATTCAAAAGTATAACAACACAAAATAATAGTATCATGTAATATTCATCATCACATCATTCTCACGCACATTTATCATAGAACATACTTAAATGCTCTAAAATCTAATGCATCTTTAATAATTCAAAAGTAACAACACAAATAATATTATCATGTAAATCACATAACCACAACATTTTCATGCACATTCAAAATGTCCTAAAAAGAAAACATCTTCCGGAAGACACGACTACTATACCCGAACTCAGAGACTAACACCTGTGGGTCACATTGTGGTCGGCTATTGTACCTGCACAATAACACTCTGACCACCCTACCCACAGGGTAGGATTACTATCAACCCTACTCTGGCCCTTGCCTACCTCAATGTATTCTCAGAGCAGGTCTCTAGTGTTGACATATCTCAAGTTTAAAGTGTTGATGAAGTTCTCTCAATTAGTCATGAAGTTTAAAGTTTTGATGATGAAGATTTAAAGTTCTCTAACAAACATTAAAGACTTGTGTCATCTCACAAAGGAAGGTTGCTTCATGGAAAAGGCAAGACATAAAGGATCATAAATGCTTTCAAGAGAGAAGATTGATGAAGATTTTCTCAAGAGCTGGAGTTTCAAGTTTAGAAGTTTCTGTTTTGTGCGAAGGATAAAAAGAGTAAGTCATAAATCCCATTCAAGACCATTTCAAACTTGAGAGCAAGTCGTTTTCTCGCAAAAGTGTTTTTCTACGCTTTTAATCGATTAAGTTACGAAATCTAATCGATTATTTCACTTAAAATTTGAATCAAAAGAGTTTAACGACCAAAATAATCGATTAAGTGTTTTTTATAATCGATTATATTGCTTCTGGGTTCATATAATCGATTATGGCCTTAATCTAATCGATTATATCAGGCAAAATGTATTTTCCAGTTTTTAACTCTGATATAATCGATTATACCTTTTAGATAATCGATTAAATACGACGTTTTTGCGAATTCAATGCTGAATCAACCTAAGAATGGAAACTTTGGGCTGTTTCTGAATTATAAAATGAAAGGCAACGTCTTAAGTTCAATACATCTGATAAAAACACAATATTCAAAGTGTTCTTGCGCTAAAAATTTTCAAAACCACTTTCTTTCTCTCTCAAGGTTGATCTAAGTTCTTGGAAGTGGTGATCATTGTGTTTAAGCTTTCAATCCAGCACTCAATCAGGTGTATTCTTTACTATTTTTCTGAATTGGTGTAACTCATCCCTTGGATCTGTTTTAAGGGACGTGTGTTCATCTCTTGTGTGTCAAGAGAGGTGGGAGTCATCCTCAGTGTGTCTGAGGAGGTGAGTTAATTCTTAGTGTGTCTAAGGAGGTGTTTCCTTTATCTTTATTTGTTATTGCATGAATTAGTGTTTGTAATTTCAATTAAAGATAGTGGGGTGATCATCACAAGTTTGTGGTGATTGGGAATTGGACGTAGGATTGGCTAAATCCGAACCAGTATAAATCTCTGTGTTCTTTCTTTCTTTCCCTGTCTCTTTATTTTATTTGGATCATTCAAACAATTGCAATTCAAATTACACTTATCACAAGTTAAGGAAAATCCGAATCTTGTTTTCAAAAAATTTATTTAAAATCTGGAAAATTATTTTAAAGAGAAAAAGTTTTCTAAAATTCCAATTCACCCCCTTCTTGATTTTTACACTGTCGTTATTTCTAACAATTGGCCTCAGAGCTAGTTTTTGAAAGATACTCAAAATCAAGATCCTTATGGCAGGCAAAAATCAATCTTTTACTGAAGGTGCATCTATTCATAGACCACCACTCTTTACTGGTGAAAACTATCCTTTTTGGAAAAATAGGATGGAGATTTTCCTTAGGTCTAATGATCAAGGCGTTTGGGATGTAGTTGTAAATGGTCCATATATTCCTATGACTGTTGTTAATGAAGTACAGGTACCCAAAGTTAGAGCAAGTTGGACGAAGGATGAGTACAACGAATATCAATATGATATAAGGGCATGCAATATGATATCATCTGCTTTAACTGTTGATGAGTTTTACAGGTTATCTGATTGCACTACAGCAAAGGAGATGTGGGACACTCTTGAAGTCACACACGAAGTAACGGAGGATGTCAAAAGATCAAGGAAAAACACCTTGATTCAAGAATATGAGATGTTCCGTATGAGCAAAGGGGAAACCATCTACGACGTTCAGAAAAGATTTACTCACATTGTAAATCACCTCAAGGCGTTGGGTAAGAAATTTGACACTGAGGAATTAAATGTGATAATCTTAAAATCTTTGGACAGGACATGGCAACCCAAGGTGATGGCTATCACGGAATCCAAGAATCTCACAAGCATGAACATGACCACTCTCTTTGGAAAGCTTAGAGAACACGAAATTGAGCTTGGACACTTCAAGGGAGAAGAAAAAGACGTCAAAAGGAAAGGTGTTGCTCTTAAAGTCGAATCCTACAAGGATTTATTGGAATTGGACTTTTCAATCGATTTAAAACCTTTCAAACACAACCAATATCTATACGAAAAGTAGTGATTCAGATGACAATCTTGAATGCAGTGACATCAACTTGTTTGTCAAGAAATACAAGAACTTCATCAAAAGCAAAAACAAAGGGAATTTCAAGAAATGTAAGAAAGCTGAAAATTTAAATTCTCTTGATAATTTTAAATGTTATGGTTGTGGGAAAAGGGGACACTTGAAGTTGGATTGCCCCAAAATCAAGAAAGATGAAGAAAAGGGAAAGAAAAATAAAAAGCCTTTTGATAAGAAGAAAAAGAAGGTGTACATTGCTTGGGAAGATAATGAAGTGAGTTCTTCTGAAAGTTCAAGTGACTCGGAAGAAGAAGCAAATATTTGTCTCATGGCAGATGATGATGCTGAATCCACATGTAGCAAGGTAAGTGATTTCGGTCTTCCAAATAATTATGATGAATTGCTTGAAGAGTTTCTTGATTTATGTGAAAAATCTAAAAAACTTACTTTGGTTCATAATAAATTAAAAAATGATTATAAGAGTCTTGAAAAGAAAATTATTGATTTGGAAGAAGAGAAAAAGGTTTTGAAAGAACATTTGGAAAAAGCAAGAATTCCTTGTAAATGCAAAACAAAAATTCCTATTTGCGAAAATTGTAATGTTCTTGCAAATAAAGTATCTTATCTGGAAACATATCTTTCAAAAATTACCATGGGAAATAAAAATTTAAATAACGTTTTAAATGTGCAAAAAGGTTTATATCAAAAAGTAGGACTTGGCTATAATTTCATATTTAATCATAAACCTACCAAAACTGTTTTTGTAAAAGGAGAAACGTCTAACCCAGATAAGGTTTTTGAAAATATAAATTTCTCAAAGAAAACCAATGTTCCTACAAAGAAGTTTTTTGAAAATAAAAATTTCTCAAGAAAAACCAATGTTCCTACATGTTTTTATTGCATGCATAAAGGTCATTCAGTAAATAAGTGCAATATTAGACGTTTTAGTGTTCCTAATGGGAAATACAAATGGGTTCCCAAAGGAAAAATTGTTTCTAACCCATGAGGACCCTAATAAGTGATTTTAGGGGACCTAAATATTTTTGTTTATGATGCAGGTTGGTCCCAAGTGGAAGTCTTTATGGTATCTTGATAGTGGATGTTCAAGACACATGACGGGTGATAAAAGCAAATTCAAAAGCTTCAAAAAGAAAGAACAAGGTTTTGTAACCTATGGAAACAACAACAAGGGAAAGATCATTGGTAGTGGAGTTATTGGAGAGTCTTTAAAGATTCATAATGTTCTTCTTGTTGATGGGTTGAAGCACAATTTGCTAAGCATTAGTCAACTTTGTGATAAAGGTTTAAAGGTAACTTTTGGTAGTGATCTTTGCAAAATTCATCACAAGGATTCCAATCAAATCGCCCTTATTGGTAAGAGACATAATAATATTTATCTAATTGATATTGATAGTGCATCTACATCTAGTAATTTATCTTGTTTAGTTGCTAAAGAATAAGATCCATGGTTATGGCATAGAAGAGCTGCTCACACTCATATGCCACATCTAAGTAAACTCATATCAAAAGAGTTAGTAATTGGTTTGCCAAAATTGATTTTTGAAAAGAATAAAATATGTGCAACTTGTCAAAAAGGGAAGCAAACTAAAAATTCTTTTAAATCTAAAAATGTTGTTTCCACTTCTAAACCTTTAGAATTACTGCACATGGATTTATTTGGTCCTTCTAGAACAAAAAGTTTTGGTGGCAATTATTATGCTCTTGTGATTGTTGATGATTACTCTAGATTTACATGGACACTTTTTCTTTCATCTAAAAGTGATGCTTTCAAAGAATTTAGAAAATTTGCCAAGGTTATTCAAAATAAAAAGGATTTAAGTTTTTAAGAAGTGATCATGGCGGTGAATTTCAAAATGTATCTTTTGAAAATTTTTGTGAAGAACAAGGTATTTCTCATAATTTTTCAGCACCAAGACCACCTCAACAAAATGGTGCAGTTGAAAGGAAAAAAAGATCTTTAGAAGAGCTTGCAAGAACTATGTTAAATGAAAATAATTTACCTAAATATTTTTGGGTTGATGCCGTAAGCACCGCTTGTTATGTTTTAAATAGGATTTTAATAAGACCTATTTTGAAATTAACACCGTATGAGCTTTTCAAAGGAAGAAAACCAAATATTTCTCATTTTAGAATTTTTGGATGCAAATGTTTTTTTTTGAATAATGGAAAAGAAAGCCTTGGAAAATCTGATGCTAAATCCGATGAAGCTACATTTTTAGGTTATTCCTTGAATAGTAAAGCATATAGAGTTTTTAACAAAAGGACTTTAAATGTTGAAGAAGAATCTATACATGTTGTCTTTGATGAATATCTAGACCTTGAGGAAACCCCTCTTGAGTGAAAAAGAATCTTTGTAGATGATGAAGGAGAATATCAAGAAGGAACTCCTTTAGAAGAAGCTATTGAAGAAATCAAATTGGATGATAATCCTCCTCAAGATGAAAGTCTACCAAAAGAATTGAGACCACCAAAAGAAGTATCTTTGGACAATGTCATTGGAGATATCTCAAAAAGGTGTAAGAACAAGGAGGAACATGAATAATTTCTGCATGAACGTTGCTTTTGTTTCACAGATTGAACCAAAGACCATAGAAGAAGCTTTGACGGATGATCATTGGTGTATAGCAATGCAAGAAGAGCTTAATCAGTTTGAAAGAAATCAGGTATGGGATTTAATTCCTAAAACTAACAATATGCAGGTTATTGGCACCAGATGGGTTTTTAGAAATAAGATTGATGAAGATGGAAATATCACCAAGAACAAAGCAAGGCTGGTTGCAAAAGGTTATAGACAAGAAGAAGGAATAGACTATGATGAAACTTATGCTCCCGTAGCAAGATTAGAAGCTGTTCGTTTTTTATTAGCATATGCCTCCATTATGAGATTCAAATTGTTTCAAATGGATGTAAAAAGTGCTTTCCTAAATGGATACATCAAGGAAGAAGTCTATGTAGAACAACCCTTAGGTTTTGAAGATTTCAAAAATCCAAACCATGTCTACAAGTTCAAGAAAGCCTTATCTGGACTAAAACAAGATCCAAGATCTTGGTATGAAAGGTTAAGTAATTTCTTACTTGAAAATAGTTTTAGAAGAGGTAAAGTTGATTCTATTCTTTTCATTAAGAAATCAAAGAAACATATTCTTATTGTTGAAGTCTATGTTGATGATATCCCATTTGGATCAACTAATGATGATCTTTGCCAAGAGTTTGCAAGAAATATGCAGGGAGAATTTGAAATGTCCATGATGGGAGAATTAAATTTCTTTCTTGGTTTGCAAATCAAACAATTGAAGAAAGGCATATTTATATGTCAAACAAAGTATTGCAACGAAATCTTAAAGAAATTTGAGATGGAAAATTCCAAGGAAGCTGCAACTCCCATGGCTACATCTTGTTATATGGATCAAGATTTAAGTGGTAAGGCAGTAGATCAAACAAAGTATAGAGGTATGATCAGATCATTGCTTTATCTTACTGCTAGTAGACATGATATTATGCAAAGTGTGTGTGTTTGTGCTAGGTTTCAATCCAAACCTAGAGAATCACACCTACAGGCTGTTAAAAGAATCCTTAAGTACCTTAAAGGAACAAAAACCTTTGGTTTATGGTACCCTTCAGGAGCCTCGCCTAGTATTATAGGTTTTTCTTACTCAGATTATGGTGCCTATAGAGTTGATAGGAAGAGTACTAGTGGAACATGTCATCTTTTAGGATGTTCTTTAGTTTGATGGCATTCTAAGAAACAAGCTAGTGTTGCTCTTTCAACCACAGAGGCTGAGTATATAGCAGCAGGTAGTTGTTGTGCTCAAATACTATGGATGAAACAACAATTAGAAGACTTTGATATCTTTCTAGATCATATCCCTCTTAAGTGTGATAACACTAGTGCCATTAATTTGACAAGAAATCCTATCATGCATTCTAAGACCAAGCATATAGAAATTAGACATCATTTCATTAGAGATCATATAGCTAAAGGAGATTGCATTATAGAATACATAAACACAAAATATCAATTAGCTGATATCTTTACCAAACCCTTGGCTAGAGATAGATTTTATGAGCTTAGAAGAGATCTAGGTATTGTTGATGATAAATCTGTTGATTAATTGATGTTTATTGATAATTTTTTATGTTAATTATGTATTTTTATGAAAATATGTGAAAATCTTGTATATAATCGATTAGTTTTCGTATGGTAATCGATTAAAAGCGTTGTTTATGAAAATGTTTTACCACATAATCGATTAAGCTTGTATCATAATCGATTAAAGCACTGAAGAGCAATTTAATCGATTATGAGAAGCAGATAATCGATTAAATTTCTGGGTTTTCGTTTTCTGGAAAATTTGCATGCAAATAATCGATTAAGTTCATCACATAATCGATTAAATGCGATGTTCTGAGTTTTTCTACACACTGGTTTTTGAACGTTGAGCCTCCAATTCACGTGCATTTCATCCCTAACGGCTATATTCTTATTCTAACGGCTATATTTGCATTAAATTAATGAATTGGAATCAGAATCCATGTCTATAAATACCAAGATTGAGAATTAAAGTGTTACTTTCATATCTTCTCACTCTTGCTGCTATTTTGCTTATAATTTACTTTTGTGTGAAATTCTTGTGCGATTTCTGTGTTAGTTCTCTTGTTTGTATTTTCTTGGTTTATCTTCTACACAATGGTTGACCAAAGAAGAAGGAAGATGCCATCAAGGAGAAGAGGCAAAGCTCCCATGTCCTCCCACCAGCAAGAAGTTGAAAAAAGACTACCAAATCTTTCTGGGTGGATTTCAGATGAGGATTTGCAGAAAGCTTATATCAACCACAAGAAAGATAGAAAAATTCTTACACCTAAACTTTTATCTTGTGATTTTTTCAGAACTCACGGGTTTTCTTTTCAGGAGTTCTTAGTAGCAAGTGGCTTGAAGACTTTTGTGGAATTGGAAGGTCCATACTATCCCGACTTGGTAAGAGTATTTTATTTAAATCTAACCTCTAGAACAGGTAATCCCAGTACAAAGGTTAAAGGAGTGCGCATACATCTTGATTAAGATGTATGGAACAAAGTAGCTGGTCTGTCCACTGAAGGCGGAATCAACATCACCTACGGGTTTGAAGGCTTCAGCAAACTTGTAGAATTTAGAAAATTCTGCAAGGACCCCAACCTACAAGTGGAAAGCTTGTACAAAGTCGGTAATGTTAAGTTAAATGAGAGAATGCTACATTATGTTATTGTTTGGATAATTGCTGCAAGGGGCACAAATCATGCCCAATTAACAAAGGAAGATATTCTTTTAATGTATGGCTTTTTCAATAATGTTAGTATAGATTGGCCTGCAATTATCTTGGATAACATGTTTAAAGCCACTAGGCTATCATCTTTTATTTTACCCTATGCTGTGTTTATTTCAAAGATATTAGAATACAAGGGAGTTGATCTAAGAGGAGAAACAAAGCAAATTTTTCTTAGCAACAGCAAAATTGGCAAGAATGTTCTAAGACACATGGGCCTTATTGAACAAGGCAATGTGTTTAGACAAAGAGAAGATGAGGCAGCTATGGAAGAAGATGAAGATATATGCTCAAGGCTCTCAAGGCTAAATAGGAGAGTATATCGGGTAGAAAGGAAGTTGGAAATAGAAGACATATCTCCGGAAGAAGACAACATTGGGTCTTCAAGAGGCAAACAACCAGCTGAAGATGCTGAAGAAGAAGAAGAAGAAGGGGATAGTGAAGATACTGAATAGGCTAAAAGTTCACTCATTCCCTAGCTCATTTTTTTTAGCTACTATTTTTTTTCCTCCATATTTTTTTCTGTGTATTAATTGCTTCTGCTTTATATCTCTTGATATGTAATGTTTTTGATAATGCTAAAAATAAAGGGGGAGAAAAATAAAATTGTTTTGATTGATAATATGTCTAGAATATATCTCAAGCATTAAAAAGGAGAATTAAAGTTTAACGGGGAGTATTAGGAAATATTTCAAATAATTGCCTAGTATATCTTAAACATTAAGAGCAAAGTTTAAGGGGGAGTTTTTAGAAATATTTTCCATGCATTGAATTCCTTAAAATTTAAATTCAAATTCAAATTGAAAATTAAATGCTATGAGATTGCCTACATTATCTCCTTTGTGGACTAACTTTTATGATGGAGATATACATACAATAGTTTCTAAGTTTATTTTTCAGGATATCAATCATAAGTCTCTAAGTTTTTTTTATCATCATCAAAAAGGGCGATACTGTTGACATATCTCAAGTTTAAAGTGTTGATGAAGTTCTCTCAATAAGTCATGAAGTTTAAAGTTTTGATAATGAAGATTTAAAGTTCTCTAACAAACATTAAAAAATTGTGTCACCTCACAAAGGAAGGTTGCTTCATGGAAAAGGCAAGACATAAAGGATCATAAATGCTTTCAAGAGAGAAGATTGATGAAGATGTTAAATAAAGACGGCAGTGTAAAAACCAAAAGGGGGGGGTGAATTGGGTTTTTAAAGAAATTTTCTCTTTCAAATAAATTTTCAGGTTTTGAAAAACTTTCAAAAAACCTGGATGTGAATTTTTCCAATCCTTTGATTAACGCTGTTGGGATTTGCAATTGTTATAATGATCCACAATTAAAAGAGATAGAGAAAGAGAAATAACACAGAGATTTATACTGGTTCGGATTAAGCCAATCCTACGTCCAGTTCCCAACCACCACAAATCCGTGATGATTTTCCCCACTATCTTTAATTGAAATTACAACCACCAATTCATGCAATAACAAATAAAGATAAACGGAAACACCTCCTCAGACACACTAAGGATGAAACACCTCCCCAGACACACTGAGGATGAAACACCTCCCCAGACACACTGAGGATGAAACCCACCTCTCTTGACACACAAGAGATGAAACACCTCCCTTAGAAAAGATCCAAGGGATGAATTTTCCCGTTTAAAAGAAAACAGTAAAAGAATACACCTGATACGTGCTGGATAGAAAGCTTAAGCACAATGATCACCACTTCCAAAGACTTGATCAAACTGACGAGAGCAGGAAAGCGGCTTTGAAAAAGCTAAGGCGCAGAAACACTTTGAATATTTTGTGTTTGTTCGGATGTGTTAAACCTAAGACATTCTCTTTCATTTTATAATTCGAAAATGCTCCAAAGTTTCCATTCTTAGGTTGATTTAGAATTAATTTTGCAAAACGACTCATTTAATCGATTATATTAAAAGCTTAATCGATTATATCATGTTTAAAAACTGGAAAACAAATATCGTCTGATTTAATCGATTAGATTAAGGCCATAATCGATTATATTAACCCAGAATCAATATAATCGATTATTAAAGACACTTAATCGATTATTTTGCTCGTTAAACATTTTTAATTCAAATTTTAAGTTAAATAATCGATTATCTACGTATGGTAATCGATTAAAAGCGTAGAAAACGTTTTTGCGAGAAAACACCTTGCTCTCTTGTTTGGGAAGGTCTTGAATGGGATTTATGACTTACTCTTTTATCCAACACCCAAAACAGTAACCTTCTACCTTTGATCCTTCGACTCTTGAGAAAATCTTTATCAATCTTCTCTCTTGAAAGCTTTGAATGCTCTTTATGCCTTTCCTTTCTTATCAAGCAACCTTCCTTTGTGAGATGGCACAAGTCTTTAATGTTGATTGAAACTGCCTAAAAACTTCATCATCAAAACTGTAGGTGTCCATAAAACTCTGGACTTGAAATATGCCAACAATCTCCCCCTTTTTGATGATGATAAAAAGAAACCTAGAGACTTGTGATAAAATCCTAAAAATCTTGAAAATAATGTATGGATATCTCCATCATAAATATTAGTCCACGAAGGAAATAAAATAGGCAGTCATATAGCATCTAAATTTCAATTTGAATTTTGAAAAAAAAAATTCAAGGGATTAATGAGTGGAAATTATTTCTAAAAACTCCCCCTTAAACTATGCTCTTAATTGTTTAAGCTATATTAGGCACTTATTTGAATTATTTCCTAAAGTTCTCTTGAAATTATTTTTCTTAAAAGCTATATTAACTAGACAGATTTTCAATCAAAACAAATATTTTCTCCCCCTTTATTTTTATCATTTTAAAAAAGATTACATTTTCAGAGATAATTACAACAGAAGCAAATTAATACATAGAAAATAATAGAGAGAAAAAAATACAGCAGCTGGAAAATAATGAAGAACAAGCTAAGGAAAAGTGAACTTGTAGCCTATTCAGTTTCTTCACTATCTTCTTCATCTTCCTCAACATTGGCTGGCTGTTTGCCTCTTGAGGATGTTGTATTATCTTCTTCAGGAGATAATTCTTCAATGTTCATCTTTCTTTCAACTCTATACATTCTTCTATTAAGCCTTGAGAGTTGATGAGAAAGGCCTTGAAATTCCTTGGAGTGAAGATTCATCATAGAATCCATTCTTGATATGAGAAGCTCCTCCACCGATCCCGGTTGAGGCTGAAATTGAGGTGGAGGTTGAGGTTGGTCTTCATCATCTTCTTCCATGGCAAGTAGCTCCTTCTTCTCTTTGGGTAAACCTGTTGCCTTGTTCTATGAGGCCCATATGCCTTAGAACATTTTTGCCAATTTTGCTATTGCTTAGCAAAATCTGTTTATTCTCCCCTTCAAGATCAACACCTTTGTATTCTAGAATCTTAGAAACAAACACAACGATAGGGTAATGCAAAGAGGAAAGCCTAATGGCTTTAAACATATTATCAAGTATAATTGAGGGCCAATCTATGCTCACATTATTAAGGAATCCATACATTAGAAGGATGTCTTCCTTAGTAAGTTGGGCATGATTAGTGCCTCTAGCAACTAAAATCCAAACAATAACATAATGCAGCATTCTTTCATTTAACTTTACATTACCAACTTTATACAAGTTCTCAACTTGTAGGTTAGGATCCTTGCAGAATTTTCTGAATTCTACCAACTTGTTGAAGTCCTCAAAGCCATATGTGATGTTTATGCCTTGAGTTGAGAGACCAGCTACATTGTTCCACAAATCTGCATCAAAGAAGATCCTTACACCTTTCACTTTGGTGCTTGGACTGGCTGTCCTTGATGTCAAGTTCATGTAGAACACTCTAACCAAATCTGGATAGAATGCCCCTTCCATCTCCACAAATTGTTGTAGTCCACTTCCTACTAAAAATTCCTGAAATTGAAAACCATGAGATCTAAAAAATTCACAAGACAAGAATTTAGGGGTAAGAATTTTTCTATCCTTCCACTTGTTAACAAAACCAATTTGCAGATCCTCATCTGAAATCCAACCAGCTAGAGTTGAAGGTCTCCTTTCTTGAGAAGTCATTGGCTCCTTGCCCCTTCTCCTTGATGGCATCTTCCTTCTTCTTTGATCAGCCATTGTGGTGATATAAAAGACAAGAGAAATTGCACAATAAGATAATGGAATAACAGAGACAGCATAGAGAATTAAAATTCGCACAAGACAGCAAATAACAGCAGAAACAGCAAGAGTGAAAGAGAGAGTGAGTGAGTCACTTTGATTCTCAAACCAGCTATTTATAGAATGAAATCCGGGTCATAAAACGTTGATTTAATGAAAATATATCCGTTGGGAACGAATATAGTCGTTTAAAAAAGACAAAACACGTGAAAACATGGCCAACGCTCGAAAATCAGATTTGCGTAAAAACACGTAATCGGTGCATTTAATCGATTATATTCTCATTTAATCGATTATTTGCCTTCAAAAATTTTCCGAAAACGAAAAACCCAGAAATTTAATCGATTATGTGCATTCCTTAATTGATTAAATTGCTCCCCAGTGATTTAATCGATTATGTCATAAATTTAATCGATTATGTTTTAAAACATTTTCACAAACACCGCGTTTAATCGATTAATACACGAAACCTAATCGATTAAATACGTAAATTTTCGTAAAACGCTGAAATAACATAAAAAACAACAACACTTACCTGGAACCTTTCTAAGCTCATAAAATCTTACTTGAGATAGAAGATTGGTAAATATGCCAACTCGTTGACGTTTATGCCTCCTTTCATAAACTTGATCACTTGCTAACTCATCACCAAAGAGGCCTTTTGGATATGGAACCAGCCTGCAATATAAAAAAAAAAAAAATCTTGGTCCCCTAAAATTACTTATCAGGGTCCTCACGGGTTAGAAACAGATTTTCCTTTGGGAACCCATTTATATTTCCCATTAGGAACACTAAAACGTTTAATATTGCATCTATTAACCGAATGACCTTTATGCATACAGTAAAAACATGTAGGAACATTTGTTTTCCTTGAAACATATGCATTTTTATAAAACTTCTTTGTAGGCACATTTTGTTTAAAGGAATTAGAATTTTCGAAAACCTGATTTGAATTAGACGATTCTCCTTTCACAAAAACAGTTTTGGTAGGTTTATGATTATACCTGAAATTGTAACCAAGACCTGCTTTTTCATATAAACCTTTTTGCACTTTCAAAACATTATTTAAATTATTATTACCCATCGTAATTTTTGAAATAGACGTTTCAAGACAAGAAACTTTATTTACAAGATCATTACAGTTTTCGCAAATAGGAATTTTGGTTTTGCATTTGCAAGGGATTTTCGCTGTTTCCAAATCATCTTTCAAAACCTTGTTTTCTTCTTCCAAGTCAATAATTTTCTTTTCAAGAACCTTATAATCATTTTTCAATTTATTGTGAACCGAAGAAAGCTTTTCAGATTTTTTACAAAGACTGAGAAATTCTTCAAGCAATTCATCATAATCGTTAGGGAGATCAGTATCACTTACCTCGCTGCACGTGGATTCCACATCATCATCTGCCATAAGAAAAATGTTTGCTTCTTCTTCTGATTCACTTGAACCTTCAGAAGAACTCACTTCATTGTCGTCCCAAGCGATATATGCTTTCTTCTTCTTTTTGAAGAACTTCTTGCTTTTCTTTTCCTTTTCTTCAGGTTTCTTGGAATTTGGGCAGTCTGCTCTCATGTGCCCCTTTTTGCCACAACCATAACATTTATAATTATTGTTAGCATTTGAACTTTCAAATTTCTTACCTTTCTTATGGTTGCTTTTCTTCTTGATGAACTTCTTGTATTTCTTTACAAATTTATCAAGATCATCATCTTCTGAATCATTAGTATCACTACTCTCCTCTTTGTCGGATTCTGCTTTAAGAGCAATGCCTTTTCTCTTGACGTCTTCTTCTTCTCCTTTGAAACGTCCAAGCTCCATTTCATGTTCTCTGAGTTTCCCGAAGAGAGTTGTCATGTTCATGTTTGACAGATTCTTTGATTCCGTGATGGCCGTCACTTTAGGTTGCCAAGTCCTGTCCAAAGATTTCAAAATTTTGACATTTAATTCTTCAGTATCGAATTTCTTACCTAACGCCTTGAGATGATTTACGATGTGAGTAAATCTCTTTTGTACGCCGCATATGGTTTCTCCTTTCCTTATACGGAACATTTCATATTCCTTAATCAAGGTGTTCTTCCTTGATCGTTTCACTTCTTCCGTTCCTTCATGTGTGACTTCTAGAGTGTCCCACATCTCCTTTGCGATGAGTGCAATCGATAACCTGTAAAACTCATCAATGGTTAAGGCGGATGCTATCATGTTACACGCCCTTATGTCGCATTGATTCTGGTTGTATTCATCCTTGCTCCAATTTGCTTTCTTCTTAGGTACCTGCGCTTCTTCAACAACAACCATAGGAATAAATGGACCATTTACAACAGCATCCCAAACGCCTTGATCATTAGACCTTAGAAAAATTTCCATCCTCTTTTTCCAAAAAGGATAGTTTTCACCTGTAAAAGTGGTGGTCTATGAATAGATGCACCTTCAGACAAAAGTTTGGTTTTGTGCGCCATAAGGATCTTGTTTTTGAAAAACATTCAAAAACCAGCTCCGAGGCCAATTGTTAAATAAAGACGGTAGTGTAAAAACCAAGAGGGGGGGGTGAATTGGGTTTTTAAAGAAATTTTCTCTTTCAAATAAATTTTCAGGTTTTGAAAAACTTTCAAAAAACCTGGATGTGAATTTTTCCAATCCTTTGATTAACGCTGTTGGGATTTGCAATTGTTATAATGATCCACAATTAAAAGAGATAGAGAAAGAGAAATAACACAGAGATTTATACTGGTTCGGATTAAGCCAATCCTACGTCCAGTTCCCAACCACCACAAATCCGTGATGATTTTCCCCACTATCTTTAATTGAAATTACAACCACCAATTCATGCAATAACAAATAAAGATAAACGAAAACACCTCCTCAGACACACTAAGGATGAAACACCTCCCCAGACACACTGAGGATGAAACACCTCCCCAGACACACTGAGGATGAAACCCACCTCTCTTGACACACAAGAGATGAAACACCTCCCTTTGAAAAGATCCAAGGGATGAATTTTCCCGTTTAAAAGAAAACAGTAAAAGAATACACCTGATACGTGCTGGATAGAAAGCTTAAGCACAATGATCACCACTTCCAAAGACTTGATCAAACTGACGAGAGCAGGAAAGCGGCTTTGAAAAAGCTAAGGCGCAGAAACACTTTGAATATTTTGTGTTTGTTCAGATGTGTTAAACCTAAGACATTCTCTTTCATTTTATAATTCGAAAATGCTCCAAAGTTTCCATTCTTAGGTTGATTTAGAATTAATTTTGCAAAAACGACTCATTTAATCGATTATATTAAAAGCTTAATCGATTATATCATGTTTAAAAACTGGAAAACAAATATCGTCTGATTTAATCGATTAGATTAAGGCCATAATCGATTATATTAACCCAGAATCAATATAATCGATTATCAAAGACACTTAATCGATTATTTTGCTCGTTAAACATTTTTAATTCAAATTTTAAGTTAAATAATCGATTATCTATGTGTGGTAATCGATTAAAAGCGTAGAAAAACGTTTTTGTGAGAAAACACCTTGCTCTCTTGTTTGGGAAGGTCTTGAATGGGATTTATGACTTACTCTTTTTATCCAACACCCAAAACAGAACCTTCTACCTTTGATCCTTCAGCTCTTGAGATAATCTTCATCAATCTTCTCTTTTGAAAGCTTTGAATGCTCTTTATGCCTTTCCTTTCTTATCAAGCAACCTTCCTTTGTGAGATGGCACAAGTCTTTAATGTTGATTGAAACTTCCTAAAAACTTCATCATCAAAACTGTAGGTGTCCATAAAACTCTGGACTTGAAATATGCCAACAGAAGATTTTCTCAAGAGCTGGAGTTTCAAGTTTATAAGTTTCTGTTTTGAGTGAAGGATAAAAAGAGTAAGTCATAAATCCCATTCAAGACGATTTCAAACTTGAGAGCAAGTCGTTTTCTCGCAAAAACGTTTTTCTACGCTTTTAATCGATTAAGTTACGAAATCTAATCGATTATTTCACTTAAAATTTGAATCAAAAGAGTTTAACGAACAAAATAATCGATTAAGTGTTTTTGATAATCAATTATATTGCTTCTAGGTTCATATAATCGATTATGGCCTTAATCTAATCGATTATATCAGGCAAAATATGTTTTCCAGTTTTTAACTTTGATATAATCGACTATACCTTTTAGATAATCGATTAATTACGACGTTTTGCGAATTCAATGCTGAATCAACCTAAGAATGGAAACTTTGGGCTGTTTCTTAATTATAAAATGAAAGGCAACGTCTTAGGTTCAATACATCTGATAAAAACACAATATTCAAAGTGTTCTTGTGCTAAAGTTTTTCAAAACCGCTTTCTTGCTCTCTCAAGGTTGATCTAAGTTCTTGGAAGTGGTGATCATTGTGCTTAAGCTTTCAATTCAGCACTCAATCAGGTGTTTTCTTTACTATTTTTCTGAATTGGTGTAACTCATCCCTTGGATCTGTTCTAAGGGAGGTGTGTTCATCTCTTGTGTGCCAAGAGAGGTGGGAATCATCCTCAGTGTGTCTGAGGAGGTGAGTTCATCCTTAGTGTGTCTAAGGAGGTGTTTCCTTTATCTTTATTTGTTATTGCATGAATTGATGTTTGTAATTTCAATTAAAGATAGTAGGGTGATCATCACGTGTTTGTGGTGATTGGGAATTGGACGTAGGATTGGCTAAATCCGAACCAGTATAAATCTCTGTGTTCTTTCTCTCTTTCCCTATCTCTTTATTTTATTGTGGATCATTTAATTCAAACTTCGCTTATCACAGGTTAAGGAAAATCTGAATCTTGTTTTCAGAACAGTTATTTAAAATTTGGAAAATTATTTTAAAGAGAAAAAGTTTTCTAAAAATCCAATTCACCCCCCCTCTTGATTTTTACACTGTCATTATTTCTAACATCCAGCATCCCCCCATCGGCTCCTCAGCACCTGACATCTTAGTCTACGTGAACGAGACTACCAGTGGAACCTGGGATCTCATTGAATCCGCTCTAGCATAGCTCACCACCCAAAAATGCAAGTTGTACCTCCCCGGGTACCAAACGTCTCATCAACACACATCAGTAGATTATGGGCATCAACCCTTGGCTCTACTCGGCCTCACACAAAGTTGTACCTCCCTGGGTACCAAACATCTCATTAACACACATCAGTAGATTATGGGCACCAACCCTTGGCTATAATCGGCCTCACACAAAAGCATCACAGGTCATACATAACCACATAATTTTTCTCAATTTTATTTAGAGATAATAATCTAAATTTATAAGCAAGAATAGGATCGAGACCAAAACCCTCTAGGGAAAGAAACTTTTGATTCTACCCCTCAAACAAGTTTTCCATCCCATAGATTATCAACAAACACTCAAATATCAACTTAAGCATCATAAACAATAAAAAAACAAGGTTTTTCACACATTACAATTAATATCACAATAATATACAAAACATACTAGTTATATATATATATATATTTTTACATTAACTTTCTTAATATCAAGTTATATATTTTTGAACATTAACTTCCCTAACATCAAGTTATATATTTTTGAACATTAACTTCCCTTACCTGGATTTTTATTTGCTCCTTGCTCAGATGGAAGAATTTCAATCCTAATCCTTAGCTCATCTTTTATCTCAAAATCTTGGATAACATCTCCCCATAAAGAGAATTGATTGAGAAAATCTTCAAAAACCATAAACTTTCTAAAAGAAAATTCTTAAGAATAAACGGACCTAGACTTACCCGTTCACAAAACTGATTGGGTAGAACTCCACCTTACACTATTACCCTCCTATTGCTTCTTCTGGATCTAGATACCGTTAGGGTTTCAGTATCTAAGCCTTAGGGAGAGTGTAGAGAGAGAATATAGAGAATATAAAGAATAGGGAGAATTGAGGTAGAGAGAATAGAGATATGTGAAACCAAACAACCCAACTAGCCTTTTTTTGTATTATCTTTATCATCTGATATCTTTATAATATAATATATAATATCTTTATAATCTAATATCTACATAATCAAATATCTCTATAATCCAATATCTTTATAATCTAATACCTTTATAACTGAATATCTTTATAACATAATACCTTATAGCAAAATATCTTTATAATATAATATTTTTATATTCTAATATCTTTATAATATAATATTTTTATATTCTAATATCTTTATAATATAATATTGGAGTGTTACAATCTTCCCATCACTAAAAATTTTCGTCCTCGAAAATTGACTTACCAACAAACATAAATGGATATGATTCTCTCATTTGGTTCTCCAGTACCAAAGTGAATTCATCCATCTTGTCATCCTACATCGCCTTAACCATGTTGATCGTTCTATCTCAGAGTTGCTCCATCTAAAATTTAGTCACCCTTACTGACTTGACTTCCACAGACAAATCTTCTCTAATTTGCGCATCGTCTGATTCCAAAATATGGCTTGGATCACGCACATAATTCCTTAACTGAGATGCGTTAAACACATGAAAATTTGCCAAATGAGGTGGCAAAGCCAACTTATATGTCATTGTACAGATCATCCAGAGAATTTGATATGGTCCAATGAACTTCAGACTCAACTTCCTAGATTTTCTAGCTCGACCAACTCCTATAGGCTTTACTCTCAGGAAACATATTCTCTAATATCAAACTCCAGAGGCATTCATCTTTGATTTGTATATGATTTCTTCCTACTCATAGCAGTCACCATGTTCTCCTGAATCTCTTAAATCTTCTCTGTAGTCAATTGTAACAACTCGAGTCTTACTAACACTTGTTCACCATCATGGTATCAAGGTAGAGGTGTCCTGCATTTCTATCCATATAATGCTTCATGTGGTGCCATCCCAATTTTGGCATGATAGTTGTTGTTATAAGTGAATGCCACTAAAGGAAGGATTTCATCTTAGCTCCCTAGATGATCCATTCCACAATATCTCAACAAATTTTCTAGTGATTATATTTTTCTCTCGAAATGTCTGTCCATTTAAGGATGGTAGGTTGAGCTTAATCTTAACTTGGTACTTAGCACCTCTTGTAGTGTCTACTAAAATCTAAAGATGAACCTAGGGTCTCTATTAGAAACAATACTAGACAACACTCCATGCAATCATACTATCTCTTTAATGTACAACGAGGCCAACATAGCCATGGAAATCCTTAAGTTAATCGGCTAAAACTGAGCACTCTTCATTTGTCTATCTACAATCACCCAATTCAAATAGTTCCTTATGATTATTCATGACATGTGGATGATAAAACCCATAGCAATGTTATCCCATTTTAACTCAAGAATCTCCATCCATTGTAACATCTCACACGGTCTCTAATGCTCCACCTTGGCCTTCTGCTAGGTTAAACGAGTAACAACATATTGACCAACACCATTTTTCATGACGAACCTCTAGAAGGACTTCTTTAGATTATAGTCTATCTTAGTCATGTCAAGATGTAAACTGAGATGAGTCTTGTGCCCCTCATCCAATACCATTTGCTTTAGTGTCAGATCAACTAGAATTCAAACTTTGTCTCGACACCTTAACACTCCATGGTTCAGATCTCTGAGTTGCTCTAAAAATTTCTACTCCTTTATCATCATGGCTGATACTTGTACTACCTTTCTACTCAAGCCATCAACAACCACATTTGCTTTACCTGCATGGTAGTTCAGCTAAAACTCAAAATCTTTTAGGAATTTCATCCATCTTCTCTGTCTCATGTTCAACTTCTTCTAACGAAACAAATACTTCGAGCTGTTGTGGTCATTGAACACATCAAACTATACACCATTCAAATAATGTCTCCAAGTGTTCAAGGCAAGGTTAATTACAACAAGTCCCACATCGTGCATAGGGTAATTCTTTTCATGCACCTTCAACTAATGAGATCCAAAAGTAACAATTTTCTTCTTTTGCATCAATATGCAACCCAATCCCAAATAGGAAGCATCATTCTAATCTCAAAGGGTTTACTCAAATTAAGAATTACTAACATAAGGTTGTGGTCAACCTTTGTTTCAGCTCTATGAAACTCTGCTTACCTATGTTTGTCCATATAAATGGTTGATCCTTTCAGGTCAACTGAGTTAATAGAGTCATGATCTTAGAAAATCATTTTATAAACATGATGTGATAACCAACCAACTACATAAGGTTCCTAATCTGTAACATGATGTATTTTGTTTTGACTAACATTAAAATTTTGTTTCTTTGTTTTCAGAGTCATTCCTAAGGTTTTTATGAGGATCAAGTAGAAAAGTGGTTCTCACATCCCATCACAATGCCTTTCTTGTAAAGAAATAATAGTTGCTTTATGTAAAAATGGAAAATGAAATAGTCTGATGTGTATTGTTTGAACTTTCTCCAATTTTAATGGAAAATCCTCACATTGTCTTAGGCTTCACAATCAGAGAACTTGATACGAGGTACATTGCCTACATACAACACCTTTTGTCAGTGTCTCTTTTTTGTCGTCTTCGCCTATACATACAATATCTTTTGTCAGTGTCTCTTTTTCGTCATCTTCATCTGTATTCATGTTGTGGCTATTTCACATACCGTAAATATTTATAGATAGCTAAAAATGTTATTTTTATTTTTGATGAAAATTGGATATGAATCTTCACTCTATATAGGAAATGAATATTAAGTACTTTTTCAATAATTTCCTTTTAATTAACTATTTAAATTAATTTAGAATAAAAAAATTAATTAATGTATGTATTTAATTATTAAAATATCATTAATGTATATGTTATATCATTCAATATATTTCACGAAATTAATACACATATAAATGTAGCATAAATAACCATAATTTATGTATTTAATTACTATTTGTGTAATATATTAATATATACATTAATTTAATGTACTATATAATTAATATGTTAAAACTTTACAAATAATATCCTCTAATATATCTAGGACTACAAAAATATTATGTGGTGAGGTTAAGCTTAAAAAATAGTAACCTAAATAAAAATTGATTCTTTTAATATGATTTATTCTATTTAAGGTTCATATAGATTAAGGTCAGACTAGTCAATATAAAAACTTACTCAATTTTTTATTTGTGTTATTTTTTTCTTAATTTTTATTTTATTTTATTTTAATTATACATATATACATGTTATATATGTTATAAATTTGAAAAATATTAATAAATTTGTTTCAAATAATATTAAATAAAAAAAAATATCATAAAGAGTTTGATGTGCATGAATCGATAAAAAAAATATAAAAAACAAAGAACTTATGTGAAAAGAATATTATTAAACAAATCCTTTAACCGGAAGTGATACAAGAGAGAAAACACTTTCACAAATCAACTCCTAGTTGTTCACTTAACCTCACATATCTCTTTCATTATATAATTCCATTTATCTCAACAACAAATTCCAATATTTACAACGGTTTTAACTAATAAATACATCCTTAAACTTTTGTTAGCTCTGCTACTACAACATGCAACATCATATGTGTTTGTGTAAAGTACTATCATAATAATTCATAAATATATATATATATATGTATGTAAGAGTGACCCAATTTAAGTTCTACATCATACATCTACATATACATAGCACACACATAAATCCACAATAAATAAATTTAAAAGTAAATTAATAAATCATAATCCAATTAAGAATGAATAAATAATATTTAATAAAATCAACAAAATAATACAATATTATTAGAGTACATAGATCTTGATTCAGAAAATATAATTATGAGCACAAAAGTAAACCAAAATCTAAATTTTAAGTATTCTAACTTAATAAATACTCACATGTTTACTAAAACATCGTAGATGGTTTCCCCTTTGCTCATCCGGAACATCTCATATTCTTGAATCAAGGTGTTCTTCCTTGATCTTTTGACATCCTCCGTTCCTTCATGTGTGACTTCAAGAGTTGTCCCACATCTCCTTTGCTGTAGTGCAATCAGACAACCTGTAAAACTCATCAACAGTTAAGGCAGATGATATCATATTGCATGCCCTTATATCGCATTGATGCTCATTGTACTCATCCTTTGTCCAACTTGCTCTCACTTTGGGTACCTGCACTTCATTAACAACAGTCATAGGAATATATGGACCATTTACAATTGATCCCAAACACCTTCATCATTAGACCTAAGGAAAATCTCCATCCTCTTTTTCCAAAAAGGATAGTTTTCACCAGTAAAGAATGGTGGTCTATGAATAGATGCACCTTCAACAAAAGATTGATTTTTGCCTGCCATAAGGATCTTGATTTTGAGTAATTTTCAAAAACCAGCTCTGAGGCCAATTGTTAGAAATAAATGGTAGTGTAAAAATCAAGAGGGGGGGTGAATTGGATTTTTAAGAAACTTTTTCTCTTTAAAATAATTTTCCAAATTTTAAATAAATGTTTTAAAACTAGGATGCGGATTATCCTTAACCTTAGATGAGCGCAGTTTGAATTTGCAATTGTTAATATGATCCACAATAAAAATAGATAGGGAAAGAGAAAGAACACGGAGATTTATACTGGTCTGGATTACGCCAATCCTACGTCCAGTTCCCAATCACCACAAATACGTGATGATCACCCCACTATCTTTAATTGAAATTACAAACACCAATTCATGCAATAACAAATAAAGATAAAGGACACACCTTCTTAGACACACTAAGGATGAAACACCTCCCCAGACACACTGAGGATGATTCCCACCTCTCTTGACACACAAGTGATGAACACACCTCCCTTAGAACAAATCCAATGGATGAATTTTACCCGTTTAGAAAAACAGATAAAGAAAACACATGATTGAGTGCTGAATGAAAGCTTAAGCACAAAGATCACCACTTCCAAAGACTTTAATCAACCTTGAGAGAGCAAGAAAGCGGTTTTGAAAACTATAGCGCAAGAACACTTTGAATATTGTGTTTAATTAGATGTGTTGAACCTAAGACATTCTCTTCCATTTTATAATTCGAAAATACATCAAAGTTTCAATTCTTAGCTTGATTCAGCATTGAATTCGCAAAAAAAAACTTATTTAATCGATTATCTAAAAAGCTTAATCGATTATATCAAAGTTAAAAACTGGAAAACACATTTTGCCTTATATAATCGATTAGATTAAGGCCATAATCGATTATATTAACCCAGAATCAATATAATCGATTATCAAAAACACTTAATCGATTATTTGGTTTGTTAAACAATTTTATTCAAATTTTAATTTAAATAATCGATTAGACTACGTATCATAATCGATTAAAAGCGTAGAAAAATGTTTTTGCGAGAAAACTACTTGCTCTCAGGTTTGGAATGGTCTTCAATGGGATTTATGACTTACTCTTCTCATCCATCACCTAAAACAGAAACTTCTAAACTTGAAACTCTAGCACTTGAGAAAATCTTCATCAATCTTCTCTCTTGAAAGCTTTTAAACATCCTTTATGTCTTTCCTTTTTCATCAAGCAACCTTCCTTTGTGAGATGACACAAGTCTTTAATGTTGTTTTAGAGCACTTTAAATCTTCATCATCAAAACTTTAAATCTTCATGAAATATTGAGAGGACTCCATCAACACTTGTTCTTGAAATATGCCAACAAATTCAAGTTACAACCTTCTAAGAGACATATTATGTGAATATAATAATTTCTTTGTTATACTTTAATTTTATAGAATTTTTAAGAAATGAATTTTTTGTGAAATATTTCTTAAGAAAAGAAAAATAAACATGTATAATATATATTTAGAAAATGTTCATTCTTTATGTTTAAAAAATTATTTTTAATATATTCATATACTTTGGACTTTATGAAAGACTAAGCAACGACAAAGAAGTTGCATGCTAATCTAAGATTTTTCCAGAACATACATTTCATCCTAAACATAACTAAGTTGCCTGTATCAGTACATCTAACACATCTACCACTGAATCAAAAATAATTCAAGCATTTACTCCTTATGTGCATGAAAATTCAGGTTAACCACATGGTATCAATTTAGAGTAGTATATAATTAATATTGTAAAACTTTCAATGTAACTTCCCAAAACTTACTCAAAGAGTAAGTGTAATAAATTGTTTTTTATGATTTTGTTTTAGATTAACATTTGAAATTTTGTTAGATGTATTCTATTTCTCTTTTTGAAAAGAATAATATTTTGTAAAATGTGTCTATATATATAAAACTTTTTTTAAAGACAAAAAAATTATAGAAAATTGGACAAAAATAAGCATGTATATATTTTTTTCTCCTTCTTTTGTTGTGCACTTTATTTTACTTCACTTATATTCATTTCTTTTTTGCTTTTATTCATTCACAATTCAAAATCTTTAATGTTATACGTTTTGATAAATGATAAGTTTCGATAGCCGAAGAGTCTGGAAAGACGAAAAGTCATGACAAAGGAAGCAAATTGCGAAACGAACTTTCATCATATCATGCACTTCTAAATAATATGTATTTTTTTTTACTAACATTAAAAGTTTGTTCCTTTGTGTTTTTAGAGACATTCTTAAGGTTAATATGATGATCAAGTACACAAGTGGTTCTCACATCCCATTACAACACCTTTCTTGTAAAAAAATAATACACTACTACAGAATTAGCAATTAACGTCGCCATTCTACGTCGGTTTAAATACAAACAACGTAGAACGTTTGATTTGACCATTCTACGTCGGTTTGTTGCAGAACTGACGTAGAATGTCAAAACTACTACTTCGGTTGTTGTCTTAACCGACGTAGAATGTAGAATTTAAAACATTCTACGTCGGTTATAGATTACAACCGACGTACAAACCCCTTTAAAACCTATTCCCCCCTTTCCTTCCTTACTTTTCGTACTGTCTTCGACCTCGAGCTCTGTGATTGCGATCTTCGATCTTCGTTCTCCGCCTGTCCTTGCGTGTCGCTGCCGCGAAGAAGCTCCCTGCCGTTGTCGCCGCGAAGCGCCCTTCCTCCGTGAAGAATGTCCTTGCCATCGCCGCCGTGAAGCGCCCTTCCTCCGCGAAGAAGCTCCCTGCCGCCGCCGCCGTGAAGCTCCCTTCCTCCGCGAAGCTCCTTGCCGCTGCTCTCTCTCTGCCGCTGCCGCCCCATGCCGCTGCCACCCCCTGCCGTCCCTTCCTCCTTGGTTGTTTGTAGCCGCCGCTGCCGCCACCCTTTCCTCCAAGCGCGTCGCCGGCGCTGCCTCCGTTCCCCCTTGCGCCTTGCCTCAGCCCTTCGCCGCCACCACCACCGTTGCCACCGCTGCCGCCGCCAGGTTAGTGGGTTTTTTATTGTTTTTATTTTTGTTTTGTTTTGTAGATAGTGTTTGTATGATTAGGTTATTGAAATGCCTGTAGATGATTGTTCTGATGATCTGGTTGTGCCCATGGGGCTTTATTTGATGTTGTTTATGTATTTGATGTTGTGTAAAAATTTGGATTTAGTCAAATAATAAAGGAAACTCTGCTGAAATTTCATTAGAATGAGTTTGTCTCTCTTATAGAGTAAACTGTACTAAATAATGTTATAGTGTTTGTATGATTAGGTTATTTAAATGCCTGTAGATGATTATTCTGATGATCTGGCTGTGCCCATGGGGCTTTATTTGATGTTGTTTATGTATTTGATTTTGTATAAAAATTTGGATTTAGTCAAATAACAGAGGAAACTCTGCTGAAATTTCGTTAGAATGAGTTTGTCTCTCTTATAGAGCAAACTCTACTAAATAATGTTATAGCAAACTCTGCTGATAATTTTGATTATAGTAATCAATGATATTAAATTCATTGATGACCGATAAGTTTTTTATTAACTCTTAATTGTAGTCTAAAATCCGAAAATGAATCGAAGTTGGATGAATGCAAGTCGTATATCAGAAGAGTATGAGAATGGAGTTGAACAATTTTTGAGTTTTGCTGAACGAAATGGTCTAAAGATGAATGGAAAATTTTATTGTCCCTGTGTTAAGTGTGTTAATGGAAGAGTTCAAACCGTAGATATAATACGAGAACATCTAATCTGTGAGGGGATCATGAAAAATTATACTATATGGACATGGCACGGTGAACTTATTGATATTCCAGTAGTATCATAAATTGTGGAGGAGGAGGATGTCAGTATGGAAGATCAAATAGAGGATATGCTTCGTGATATGGGTCAGGAGAGCTTTCTTCAAGCACATGCACCTGTATATAATAAATTGAAGACCGATTCAGAGACGGCTTTGTATCCTGGATGTACAATTTTCACACGATTGTCTTCTGTATTAAGATTGGTGAATTTGAAGGCAAAGTTTGGTTGGAGTGATAAAAGTTTCAATGAATTGTTAGAACTTTTGAAAGAGATGCTTCGGATGAAAACACATTGCCTAACCGTATGTATGAAGCAAAGAAGATACTTTGTCCAATGGGTTTATAATATAAAAACATACACGCTTGTCCTAATGACTGTATTTTATACAGAAAAGAGTTTGAATCTCTTCACAAGTGTCCAAAATGTGGTGTATCACGTTACAAAGTCAAGGATGGTGATGGTGATGGTTTTGGTGAAGATAGTGATAAAAAGGGTCCTCCTGCAAAGGTTATATGGTATCTTCCAATAATTCCAAGGTTTAAGCGATTGTTTGCTAATGAAGAAGATTCAAAAAATCTCACATGGCATTCAGTTGCAAAGAAATGAGATGGACAACTTCGACATCCGGCTGATTCTCCACAGTGGAAGAAAATTGACCATCTATTTCCAAGTTTTGGTAGTGATGCAAGGAACCTTAGACTTGGACTAGCCACAGATGGAATGAATCCTTTTGGTAACTTAAGCACTAACCATAGTTCATGGCCAGTTTTATTGGTGATCTACAATCTTCCACATTGGTTGTGCATGAAGCGGAAATATGTTATGCTATTTATGATGATTGCAGGTCCAAGACAACCAGGAAATGACATAGATGTCTATTTAAGTCCTTTGATAGATGACTTAAGATTTTTGTGGGAGGAAGGAGTAGAGGTGTTTGTATGGTATGTGATATTCAACATCGGTTTACTTTGAACCGACATTGAAAATATTACTTTTAACGACGCCTTGTTCAACGTCTGTTTTTGGGCCGTCGTGAAATTATCCCCAGAACCGACATGGAATGTGGTTCCTGTAGCAGTGATAGTTGCTTTATGTAAAAATGGAAAATGAAATAGTTCGATGTGTATTGTTTGAACTTGCTCCAATTTTAATGGAAAATCCTCACATTGTCTTAGGCTTCACAATCAAAGAACTTATACGAGGTACATTGCCTATACATACAATACCTTTTGTCAGTGTCTCTTTTTTGTCATCTTCGCCTATACATATAATACATTTTGTCAGTGTCTCTTTTTCATTGTCTTTATCTTTGTTCATGTTGTGGCTATTTCACAGACTGTAAATATTTAGAGACAGGTAAAAATTTTATTTTCATTTTTGATGAAAATTGGATATGAATCTCCACTTTATATAGGAAATGAATATTAATTACTTTTTCAATAGTTTCCTTTTAATTAATTATTTAAATTAATTTAGAATAAAAAAAATTAATTAATGTATGTATTTAATTATTAAAATATCGTTAATGTATATGTTATATCATTGAATATATTTCACGAAATTAATACATATACAAATGTAGCATAAATAACCATAATTTATGTATTTAATAACTATTTGTGTAATATATTAATATATACATTCTTTTAATGTACTATATAATTAATATGTTATAAAAAATATTATGTGGTGATGTTAATCTTAAAAAATAATAACCTAAATAAAAATTAATTTTTTTAATCTGATTTGTTCTATTTAAGGTTCATATAGATTAAGGTCAGACTAGTCAATATAAAAACTTACTCAAATTTTTATCTATGTTATAGGTAAGTCACATAAATGCAATAATAAAAACTTAAAACAAAAAAAGGAAATCAAATTTTTTCTTGTAAATTTTACTCTTATGATTCTTCATAGGATGAAATTGTTCTTCTCATTGAAGTTGTAAATTTTGGATGTGGTACCTACCTTCTTACAAGAACTTATCATCAAGATCGAAACTAACTCTTATACCATTTCATTGTACACCTAGTATCAAAACAACCCTGAAAAAGAATGAAAGAATTTTGTTTGTAAATTACACCAATCAAATATGCAAAACAATTAAACACATAAAAATATATTGATAAAAATAATTATCTTGTTTATTACGCAAACAAACTTTACAAAAAGTACTTCACATTTTTTTCTCATATATCACAACAAGTGAAGATTTCTTTCATAGAAGTACAAATGACAACTATAACTACCAAAATTGAACATTTACAACAAATTATTGATTCACCAGACAAAATGCAATTAAGTCATTTGTCAGCCTTACTATCAAATACGGCTATAACTATTAGATCCTCCTACTTTCAAGCATATCTATAACCATGACATGCTAGGGATAGCAAATGAACTTGTTTCCATGGATATTAATCAAATCCATGTTGAGTTTGACGGAAAATTCCTGTATTGACTGGGCCTGAGTATGAGTACAGGTAATATCCAATTTTTTTAAATTAGGTATGTGGACGAGGATGGGTATGTATATATCCGTCCTATCCCCCTTCCCATACTCATCCTAATATCCGTCCCCGTTTGAAATTACTAATATACTTCTATTAAATTAATTGTAAAATTATGTTTGAAAATAAAATTTAATTTAAATACTATTAATTTTTTATAGGTACTAAAAATAATATTTAATAAGTTAATAACTTTTTCAATAAATCATAATTTTGGTTAATAAAAAGAGAATTTTTAGCTAATATTAATAGCTAAAAAGGCTTTAAGAGTATTTTCTATCTCTGTTATCTTACTAATCAATTTTGATTTTTATGTTATTTTTTTCTCTCTGTGACTTTTCCTTTCCAACCCTAATTCCATAGAAGCTCTGAGTTCTTTCTTCCAAACTCTTAATCTCCAATCATTAAAATCAAAGTCCACAATATGATCTAGAGAGCGAGAGAAGTATTTCTATCCAATCAACTTCAGTTTCAGGTAAATTTTGTCTCTTTCTATGCTCCCTTTTTTTCTGTTCCTATGTTCTTAAGAGTTAAGCTTGTATGTTCGAATTGGACCTTATAAGAGAATCATTAGACACTTGGTTTGAGGTGTTAAGAGAATATGTGATGATATATATGTGTGTGTTAGGAATTGTGATGTGTTTCATTAAATGGTTTATAAACTGCAATGATCATGTTAATTTTATATAGGAGTAGAAAATATTTCAGAGACAGAGTCTTAGAGAAAGTGATCAAATTGAAGAATAGAAAAAAAGAACTATTTTGAGTGATTGTGATCAACATGATACATGATGCATATATACATGTTAAAGATTTATAAAATTACAATTCCTTTTTTTTGTATTTGATATTAAATATTAATAATATCATAATAATTTTTTTATGATTTGTTTATTTTTTGCAAGAAATTATTGAATTCATATTTAAAACAATAAGAATGCAGGTATGAACATGAGTATGTGTATATACGCGTTACTCAATGGGGATGGGAATGGGATAAAATTTTCATATCCATTAGATATGGAAATGAAGATGAATTTTTATCTTGGAAATGAGGATGAGATAATGAAACTTGCACATGCTAGCCCGTTGTCATCCCTTGAGACACCATCCCTTGAGACAAACCTTTTAACTAGCAGACAACATTTGCAAATCATTAAAACTATACCTTAAAAGAGAGTTCACCACCAACATTTACAATCACAAACAAATTTATTATCAGACATCTATTCATTTAAAATTTGTGTTTTTTAATGATGATCCTTTTCTAAGTGTTGATTTGAAATACCTAAAAGTGCACATAATTGCATTCAATTATTACTCAAATTAAAAAATAGCAAAGTCTTATATTTGTGTCACCTTTCACAATTTTAATCATAATCTTCATTTTAACTACCTCCTTTATGTGTGTGTAATAATTTCGTCGATACCCTTACAAGTGATTGATATCTTAGTTTATAAAGAAAAACTTGATTTGATGCAGACAACTTCAAACCTTCATATCCATTGGTGTATTAGCTGGTTGGCAATGTTTCTTGTAGAAAGTATAACACATCTTTTTCTTTAAGACAAAAACATTTCTTTATTAAATATAAATAATTCAATTTTAAAAAAAGAATTCAAGAAACTCATGCTTCCTTTTGAACTCCTTTGACAAATACTTTTAAAACATTTCATCTTTTTTTCTGAATAATTTCTTGTAACAAGTTATATACATACACTGACCTACACAAAGTGTAATTATTCCATCTTTCTCTTTCTTTAAAAATGAAGTATTGGTTTTACTTGTTTCGGAAGTAGCTAGAGTACATCAAATACATCTACTGTTGCATCTAAAACAATTAAATCTCCTTTCATAAATCTCCTTTCTGAATAACAGCATGCCATGTAGATATAGAATTAGTGTAATTACTCCATGCTTTTATTTATTTAAAGATGAAGTTTGGTTTGCTTTGTTTTGCATATCGCTTGAGTGCATCTAATACATCTACTGTCCATAAACATCAATTTAGCACTCCTATAGAAATCCAAACCCGTCAAATATAAAACAATGAAAAAAAAATATAGCAAAGTCTATTAATCTATATAAAATACATTTGATATAGCAAAGTCTTGTTCACCATCTTCATCTTTCATGTTATGACTATTTCACAAATTCTAAATATTTTGATATAGCAAAAATATTATTTTTCCCTTAATGAAAATTGGATCTAAATCTCCCTTTTATACATCTAAGTAGTAGTTCAATTAAAAAAAATTCACATTAATTACTTTTTTAATAATTTCTTTTGAATTGATTAAGAATAAAAAATTAATTAATATATATTTAATTATTAAATAATATCATTAATGTATGCATTAATATTAATATAGTATCATTAAATATATTATATGGAATTATTACATATTAATATAAAATAAATAATCATAATTTATGTATTTAATTATTCGGGTTGATATAACATATACCTTAAGACATAAGATATATAGTGTATTAATTATCTACTGAAAAATAAAAAGGTGTAAAGTAATTAATATTTTTTTCTCTATAACATCCTAAATTTCATACAATTTTGTATTGAAGAGAATTAGTTTAAATATTGAATTTTTGGTTATTAAAAATATAGTATTAGTAGAAAAATGAAATAAATAGAAGAAAGAAAATGTGTATTTGAAATTTTTTATCATCAAGAATTTTATTATTGTCAATCTTCGAACATCGAAGATAAATAAATGAACCTCTTGATTTATTCAACCTTTGATACAACGTTATTTTCAAAAACCAGGGATGAAGAGCTCATTTTCTCAATTAGAAAGAATCACTACAAAAAATAGTATCTATAGCTACAAACACTTTTGTTGGACTTGAAGACTTGGTTTCAAGTGGATTTGATGTCTCCAACCACCTTTAATGATGAAGATGTTGGTGCTTGAAGAATGAAGATTTTGTCTTAGGATTAGAGAGTCTTAGGTTGTGTGGTAAGATGCATTTCAATCTATCTTGGTTAAAGTCTTGGAGTTTAAAATGTTTTGAAATGTTTTAAAAAGGTTTTAAAATGATTTCAAAGGTTTAACTGTTTTTTAACTGGTTAAAAATCTGATTTCAACTAGTTAAACTGTTCTTCATTTTTCAAGGCTTTGTATTTGGGAAATTTTAGCTAACTGTTTTCGAAATTTAAACCAGTTAAAATCCTGGTAGCTTTGTTCAGGAATTTCAGTTTTCTGGAATAGCTAGTTAAAACGAGATTTCAACTGACTGATTTCCAGTTCCAGAAAAAAGGTGCTCACTGGAAAATTGGTTTTAATGAAAACAACCGGCTAAAACACGATTTCAACCGACTATTTCCTGCAGAATCAGTTTTAACAGTTTTCTATATATATCTTGAAACTCAAAGAACTAAGTGACGAAACATTTTCTAAAGAACCCATTGGGCAAGAACGTTCCTATTACACTCTAAAACATTTTTCTAATCACTCCAAGACGATCAAGATTCAATTGAGTGCGAATCAAATCAAGAAGTGCATGCTCTGTTTTTCGTTCTTGCTCGATGCTCTGTTTTTCGTTTCGCATTGAAGAACTCCAGGTTTATTTAATCTTTTTGTGTGTGTTGGTTAGGCTGCGTGTTCGTATCTTAATCGGGGTGATTAAGAGATCTTGTAATAGGGTTTTCCAGGTGTTTAGAAGTCTTGTAGGGTTCAAGACTTGGTGCAGCTTTCTGGTTTCGGTTTTGCATGTAGTGTTCATGTAAAAACTGGTTTTTAGTAAATTGATTGAATTTGTTTGTTTAGGAAACTGGATGTAGCCTTTGTTGAAAGGTGAACCAGTATAAATCTGCTGTATTGTTCTTCTTCCCTTTAACTCTTTCCATTCGGTAATTGAAGTTTGAATTGAAATTGAATTTGGTATATGATCAATTGATTAAGAGCATTTCAAGAACCTATAAAAACTGGTTTAAATCTTCAATTCGAATCTGGTTTTTCATAATTGGGCATTGGGTTTCGAAAATCTTTGAAAGTTTAATTCACCCCCCTCTTAAACTCAGCCATTTATTCCAACAATTGGTATCAAGAGCTGGTTCTTGAAAAATATTCAAGTTTTCTGAAAAAATTCAAACATGGCTGAAGGAAAATTGCCTTTTGCAGAGGGTGCTTCTATAAACAGGCCACCTATGTTTTCTGGGGTAAACTATCCATTTTGGAAAGTGAGAATGAAGATTTTCATTGAATCAATTGATATAGGGATTTGGAATGCTATAGTCAATGGACCGTATATCCCTAAAGAAGAGAAACCATGGGAAAGTTTAAATGCTGATGAACAAAAGAAAGTGCAATATGATTGTAAAGCAAAGAACATCATTACATCTGCACTTAATCTTGATGAATTCTTTCGTGTTTCACGGTGTTCCAATGCTAAAGAGATGTGGGAAGTGTTGGAGGTTACTCATGAAGGAACAAGTGATGTTAAGAGAGCAAGAAAGCATACTTTAATCCAAGAGTATGAGATGTTCAGAATGCTTCCTGGAGAAACTGTTTCAGATGTGCAAAAGAGGTTTACACACATTATAAACCATCTGATCGGCCTTGGAAAAGTGTTTGAGAAAGAGGAGCTAAACATCAAAGTGCTGAAATGTTTGGATCGAAGTTGGCAACCCAAAGTTACAGCAATTTCTGAATCCAAGGACTTGTCAACAATGAGTGTTGCTGCACTTTTTGGAAAGCTAAGGGAACATGAGCTTGAGTTGAATAGACTTGCTGAACAAGAAGACAATGACAAGAAAAAGAAAGGGCTTGCCTTGAAGACTTTGGTTCACAAAGAGGAGAATAGTGAGGATGAAGGACATGGAGGAAGTGATGCAGAAAATCTGAACCTCTTAGTTAGAAAGTTCAACAAGTTCTTGAAATACAAGAACAAAGACTACAAGAACAAGAGGTATAATAAAAATCTGATTTAGCTTCTTCTAACTTTACTTGTTTTGGTTGTGGAAAACGAGGGACATATTAAGAGTTGAATGTCCATACTCACAAAACAAAGAGAGAAATGGAGAAAAGAAGCATGAAAGATCATTCAAAACCAAGAAGGCTTACATAGCATGGGATGAGAATGATATCTCCTCTAGTGATTCTTCAAGTGATGATGAAAGAGCCAATCTTTGTCTTATGGCTAATTGTGATACAGCAAGTAGTGTAAGTTCCTCCACTACTCAAAATGGTCTTCCTTATGATCAGCTGCTGCAAAATTTTCTGGAATTGCATGAAGAGGCTAATAAGGTTGCTTGTTCAAACAATAGGCTTAAAGGTATGAACAATTGGCTAGAGAACAAGGTGAAAGAGCTAGAGAAAGAGCTGGAAAATTCAAAAACTGATTTTGAAAATCTGGAAATGATTTACAAGGTTTCAAGTTGCAATGATGAATATGCTGGAAAAATCTGCACAAACTGCAGAACTTTAGAAAATCAAATTGAGTATTTGAACAAATCTCTAGCTAAATTCACCATGGGAAGAGCCAACTTGGATACTCTTTTAGAATTTAAAAATTGTGTAACGAATAAAGCTGGACTTGGATTTAAAAATGGTTTTCAAAAGAAACAAAAGGCTTATAGAAATTTCTTTTCACATAGAAAACCGTCCAGCACTTCATCCATTACTTGCTTCTATTGTATGAACAAGGGACATACTTCAAAATCATGCAAAATTAGAAAATTTGGTGTTCCTAGTGGTCAATTTATTCGGAAGCCAAAATGTGGTAGAAAGGTTATTAACTTTGTTGGACCCAAATTGATGTGGGTACCAAATTCTCTCCATTGATTGTGTTTTGCAGGTGTTCTTGAAGGCCAAGGAATCATTGTGGTATCTAGACAGTGGTTGTTCAAGGCACATGTGTGGTGACAAAAGGAAGTTTGTCAAACTCACCTTGAAAAATGGAGGTTTTGTCACATATGGAGATAATAATAAAGGGAAAATCCTTGGAAGTGGTGATGTTGGTAACATTTCTTCAATCCTCATTGAAAACGTGTTATATGTTGAAGGTTTGAAGCATAATCTTCTTAGTATTAGCTAGCTATGTGATAAAGGTTTTAGAATCACTTTTGAATCAAATCATTGCAAGATCTTTGAGAAAAATTCTAATAAAATCTGCATGTTAGGCAAGAGAATTGAAAACATTTATATGCTTGATCTTGATCATATGTGTGCAACTAATTTTACATGTCTCATGTCTAAGGAAGATAGTTCATGGCTTTGGCATAGGAGAGCTGCACATATTAACATGAACCATTTGGAAAAACTGTTTTCAAAAGAACTTGTTTTAGGGTTACCTAAACTGAAATTTGAGAAAGATAAAATCGTCATGCATGCCAAAAGGGTAAACAAACCAAAGTTTCTTTTAATCTGAAAAATTATGTGTCAACAACAAAACATTTGGAGCTAGCTGCATTTGGATTTGTTTGGTCCATCTAGAACAATGAGTATTGGTGGAAACTATTATGCTTTGGTTATTGTTGATGACTATTCTAGGTTTACTTGGACTTTGTTTTTGAAAAATAAAAGTGATGCATTTCATGCTTTTAAGAAACTTGCCAAGGTTTTACAAAATGAAAACAGCTGCAGCATAAGTACTCTTAGAAGTGATCATGGAGGGGAATTTGAAAATGAAAAGTTCAATCATTTTTGTGAAAAATATGGGATTAAACATAACTTTTCAGCACCTAGGACTCCTCAACAAAATGGTGTTGTTGAGAGGAAAAATAGATCACTTGAGGAACTAGCTAGGACAATGCTTAATGAATCAAACATCCCTAAATATTTTTGGGCGGATGCAGTAAATACTGCATGTTACATAATAAATAGGGTTTTGATAAGACCTATTTTGAAGAAAACCCCTTATGAATTGTACAAAGGGAGAAAACCCAATATATCACATCTTAGAGTGTTTGGCTGCAAGTGTTTTGTTTTAAATAATGGCAAAGAAAAACTTGGCAAATTTGATGCTAAAGCTGATGATGCATTGTTTTTAGGCTATTTTTTACATAGCAAAGCATATAGGATCTTCAACAAGAGATTAGCTATCATTGAGGAATCAATACATGTTGTTTTTGATGAAACTAATGTGCAAAATGAAGGTGCGAGTGAGTGGTGCAGGTGCGGGTGAAGAGAACTTAATTGAAGGTGTATCAACTGGTCATGTAGAAACCGAAAATGCTGCTGCGGTGGAATTTCAGCTGGTGAAAATCGAAAGAACCGATCGAAATCCTGGAACCGAATTAAATTCTGCAGAAAATGATCTACCTAAAGAATGGAGGTTGCCTCGTAATCCGTCCATTGGAAATGTGATAGGAGATGTTCGGAGAGGTGTTTCTACAAGAAGGTCTATGCATGATACATGTTTAAGCTGCTGCATTTGTTTCCCAAGTTGAACCTAAATGTGTTGATGATGCTTTATTGGATGAAAACTGGATTTTGGCAATGCAAGATGAACTGAACCAATTTAAAAGGAATGAGGTTTGGGAACTAGTCCCTTGCACACCTAACATGAATATAATTGGCACAAAGTGGGTGTTTAAAAATAAAATGAATGATCAAGGAGTAATAACTAGAAACAAGGCTAGGCTTGTAGCTAAAAGGTATAACCAAGAGGAAGGAATAGACTATGAGGAAACATATGCTCCTGTTGCTAGGTTAGAAGCTGTTAGGCTATTACTTGCTTTCTCATGCATGATTGGATTCAAACTTCATCAAATGGATGTGAAAAGTGCATTTTTGAATGGATATATAAATGAAGAAATCTATGTTTCACAACCATCTGGATTTATTGATCACAAATTGCCTAACCATGTATATAAGGTCAAAAAGGCTCTTTATGGACTCAAGCAAGCTCCAAGACAATGGTATGAAAGGTTAAGTAACTTTCTTATCTCTCAAAACTTTGAAAGGGGCCAAGTTGATAAAACTTTGTTCATTAGAAAGTCTTTGGACAGCATTATACTAGTGCAGGTTTATGTGGATGATATAATCTTTGGATCCACTAATGAGAAGCTTTGTGAAGAATTTGTTGCAGCTATGCAGGGGGAGTTTGAAATGTCAATGATGGGTGATCTAAACTTCTTCTTAGGCTTACAAGTCAAGCAATTAGATCATGGAACATTCCTCAATCAGTCAAAATATTGCAAAGAGTCTGTTAAAGAAATATGAGATGGACAGCTGCAAAGAATCAAGCACACCCATGGCTACCAGCGAGCTATCTTGATGCTTGATGAAAGTGGTAAACCTTTTGATTCCACTAAGTATAGAGGTTTGATTGGTTCACTATTATATCTAACTACTAGTAGGCCTGATATAATGTTTAGTGTATGCATGTGTGCTAGGTTTCAATCTAATCCCAAAGAATCACATTTCGCAATTGCCAAAAGAATTTTGAAATATCTAAAAGGAACTATTAATGTTGGTTTGTGGTATCCTAAAGGTGCTTCTTTTAATCTAGTGGGCTATTCGGATGCAGACTTTGCTTGGATGTAAACTTGATAGAAAAAGCACTAGTGGAACTTGTCATCTACTAGGAAGTAGTCTAGTATCATGGCATAGCAAAAAGCAAGCTAGTGTGGCTTTGTCTACTGCTGAAGCTGAGTATGTTGCAGCTGGGAGCTGTTGTGCTCAAACTCTTTGGTTAAAACAGTAGCTTTTTGATTATGGTTTGAAACTAGATCACATTCCTATTAGGTGTGACAATACAAGTGCTATCAACTTAACAAAAAATCCTATTTTGCACTCTAGAACGAAACATATAGAAATAAGGCACCATTTCATTAGGGATCATGTTCAAAAAGGTGATTGCATAATTGAATTTGTTGACTCTAATAACCAACTTGCTGATATATTTACCAAACCACTCCCAAAAGATAGGTTTTTCCAATTAAGAAATGAGTTGGGTGTCCTTGATGTTTCAAATGTGATGTAATTCATGTATGTGATTCATTTCTGTTGTTAATCATGTTGTGTTTGAGTGTTTGAATGCTTAATTCTGCATAATTTTTGATTGATTACAGTTAGATTTTCATATTGTATGTTATAAATGAAATCTGCAATGTTATTCAGGATTTTAGTTAGTTGTTTCGGGCTTTTAATCAGTTGTTTCGCATAATTTGGGGCTGCAGTGGATGTGCGATAATATCCGTCTCTGTTTTAGTCGATTAATCCGTCGATTCGATCGATTAAAATCATTTATCTGCATTAAATCAGTATCAGGATTTCTGTTTTAATCAGCTGTTTTTCATAAATCAACTGACTGAAATTGCCTGTCACCATGCAAAGGTTAAAATTTGAACGAATTTACTGTTAAACTGCATTGATTTGATAAAACCTGAAAATCTGAAATGTTAAATACATGTGTTGTGCATTGCTTCACTGTTATTCACCCTGCCTGTGCAAAACTCTGCATAATACATTGCCTATACTCTGTTTCTCTACACTTTCTCTTTTCTGCAATGGCCTCCTCAAGCAATCCAAGGAAGAAATCCAAAACTGCTGGGTCATCTAAACACAAAGAACCTGAAATTCCAGCACCTCCTTCTTATAGACATTGTTCTATTGAAGCTTGGTTTGATGATGATGATGGAGAGGATGATGATTAAACCGGTTCCGCAACTAATAGAGAGATGTTGTTGTCTGTTAAATCTCGTTGTCGATGCTTGTTCATCGGTGTTGTTACTGTTTTTTTTTTTGTAAAGCTGCTGCTTGTGTTTGCTGGATTTTTGGAATGCTATAGCTGTTCGCTGTTCGCTGGTGCACTTGCTGTTATTGAAAATGCTGTTAATACTGCTGCTGTATTTGCTGGTGTTTTGGAAGAAAAGCTGTATTTGCTGGTTTTTTTTTTTAGTAAAACTATTGTTGTTGCTGCATAACTGAAGCATTTGTTGTTGCTGTTACTGAAGTACAACTCGCTGGTGCATTAATTACATTGCTTGCTGCTTGCATTATTGCTGGTGCATCTGCTATATGCGAAGTGTTGTTCTTGTGTGTCTGTTATTTTTGTAATGCTTGGTTTCTTTGTTGTTGCTTCGTTGGTGCATTTCTTTGTTCTTTGGTGCATTAATTCAAGCTATTGCTACACATATTCTACTAATCTTCGCTGCAAAACCATGCTTCTGTTGTTCTTGTTTGCATTCATGTTTTTGCATTTCATTACTGTTTGGTTGTGTGTTGTATGTGCTTATTTGTTGCTGTTTTTTTTAATTGGGTTAAATTCCCATGTATCTTGAACAATTTTAAATTTGCTGCCTATGCTATTTTATTTCTATTCCCTTGTGCTATTTGATGATTCCAAAGGGGGAGAAATTGTTGAATGCATTTGAAAGCACATGAAGCGCAAGTACAAGAGAAAGGGGGATAATCTGGTGAAAGGGGGAGACTTTTGCTTCTGCGCGCTCTGCTATCTGCTATGATCTGCTGATATTTGCTGCTATGTAAAATTGTGTTGCAGTATTTTCTAAACTACTGCTATATTTCCTTACCACCTATTGTTCTGCTGTACTTTCGTGTTTTGTGCAGGACTCTTACATTCTTCAAAGACAATGAATGCATCAAGTGGTTGTCATCATCAAATAGGGGGAGTTTGTTGGACTTGAAGACTTGGTTTCAAGTGGATTTGATGTCTCCAACCACCTTTAATGATGAAGATGTTGGTGCTTGAAGAATGAAGATTTTGTCTTAGGATTAGAGAGTCTTAGGTTGTGTGGTAAGATGCATTTCAATCTATCTTGGTCTTAGTCTTGGAGTTTAAAATGTTTTGAAATGTTTTAAAAAGGTTTTAAAATGATTTCAAAGGTTTAACTGTTTTTTAACTGGTTAAAAATCTGATTTCAACTAGTTAAACTGTTCTTCGTTTTTCAAGGCTTTGTATTTGGGAAATTTTAGCTAACTGTTTTCGAAATTTAAACCAGTTAAAATCCTGGTAGGTTTGTTCAGGAATTTCAGTTTTCTGAAATAGCTAGTTAAAACGAGATTTCAACTGACTGATTTCCAGTTCCAGAAAAAAGGTGCTCACTGGAAAATTGGTTTTAATGAAAACAATCGGCTAAAACACGATTTCAACCGACTATTCCTGCAGAATCAGTTTTAACAGTTTTCTATATATATCTTGAAACTCAAAGAACTAAGTGACGAAACATTTTCTAAAGAACCCATTGGGCAAGAACGTTCCTATTACACTCTAAAACATTTTGCTAATCACTCCAAGACGATCAAGATTCAATTGAGTGCGAATCAAATCAAGAAGTGCATGCTCTATTTTTCGTTCTTGCTGATCCTCTGTTTTTCGTTTCTACATTGAAGAACTCCAGGTTTATTCAATCTTTTTGTGTGTGTTGGTTAGCTGCGTGTTCGTATCTTAATCAGGGTGATTAAGAGATCTTGTAATAGGGTTTTACAGGTGTTTAGAAGTCTTGTAGGGTTCAAGACTTGGTGCAGCTTTCTGGTTTCGGTTTTGCATGTAGTGTTCATGTAAAAACTGGTTTTTTAGTAAATTGATTGAATTTGTTTGTTTAGGAAACTGGATGTAGCCTTTGTTGAAAGGTGAACCAGTATAAATCTGCTGTGTTGTTCTTCTTCCCTTTAACTCTTTCCATTCGGTAATTGAAGTTTGAATTGAAATTGAATTTGGTATATGATCAATTGATTAAGAGCATTTCAAGAACCTATAAAAACTGGTTTAAATCTTCAATTCGAATCTGGTTTTTCATAATTGGGCATTGGGTTTCGAAAATCTTTGAAAGTTTAATTCACCCCCCCTCTTAAACTCAGCCATTTATTCCAACAACTTTTACTTACCTACAATAATAGAGTGTAGGTAAAACAAAAATTTTTCTTTACCAAACATAAATTTAGTGTAACTAAAATCCAAAAATCTATACTTACATATATTTAATATTGGTAAAAACTAATAACACTAATAACTACATTTACTTAATATATATAAGATTTTAAAATAATATATTTAAATTATGTAAATTTAATAATATTATTAAATAATATAATTTTTTAATAACTAATTTATTCGGTAAAAATTATATTTATTTTAAAAATTTATATAATTAATATTTATTATTATTAATATTTTTAATTTATATAAAATAAAGGATAAATATTCCAAGGGAAAATAAAAAAAATAAGAATCAATTTTTTAAAAATATCTGTTGTGTATAATTTTAAATATAAGAATTAATTTCTCTATGGTGTATCTCTCGGTTGTTATGTCTTTGCATTTTCACACATTCTCTCGGTGTAAAAATATCAGCAGGTTTGGGTTTTCATTTTATTTTTTGCTTAGTTTTATTTGGTTTTCGTAAATCCCATTTTCTCCCATGCCATTGAGTTAGATCAACATCTAAGTTTGGTAACATCCTCCTCCGAATCAATCATAAGTCTGGTAATAGATGATGAGGAAGGAATATTGAAAAAATTGAAGAGCAACAAGGTGTTTGAGCAAGGAGAAGGCGCAATCGTGCTGAGGTAGATTTCGAGGAGCAAAGAGTAGGCTACGGTCTTGCTCCGCATGTGTTGTTGGGGTACGGTCTTGCTCCGCCGATGCTGTTGGGGTACGACGTGGTGGCTCTGTCTTCATTTTATAGGTACTGTTCAAAACCACTGTAACTCTGGAGATGTAGATCTGTTAAGTTTTATGCAGGTATGTTTAATTGAGAGTGATGCTTAGAATGTATTTTGGAATTGGGATATTTAAAGTGAATGAGAGCTAGATACAGAGGTAGAAATTGGAGAATTAGAGGTAGAAATTGGGGAATTGGAGGTAGAAATTGGGGGAATTGGAACTGAGTTTTTGATCCAACTGGTGGCGATTCCTCTCATGTTTTGATTTGTGGTTTCTGATCCAACTCAAACAATCTCCAATGCAATACAAGGCGACACAAATATGTGTAGGGGGAGAGAACAAAATCAACACTAAAAGGGAATATGGGATAAGCTCCACTGAATCATTATGTCGCATTACGTTTCTTCTCCTCCCCAATCCTCATCTCATACTACTCTCCCTATTGCCCTTATCATTACTCTCACGCACTCAATTAGCTACTCCACCCTTTCCTCTCAAATCCATTCTCATAATTGTGTTTTCAACTTGTATTAACATCATAAAACTCCATTTATTAATTCTTTTAACCTGTTTAATCATAAAGGGGTACCATCGCAGCTACTAATTGCTAACCCCTGTCTCTCTCTCTCGCACGCACGAACACTTGCTCATGTAATGGGAAAACTAATACTAATGGTGAGTATTTGAATTTGAGCTGTTGATGGGTATTGATTGGAATTTGATGAAAATGAGAAATGGGCTCCATGTGCCCATACTCACATTAGAGTTGAAGGCATGGCCCTGAGATGAGTTGGTGAAATTAAGGAGGAGTTGGTGTGTGACTCTTGGTCTATGGCCTATTCTAATCTTTATCTTCCAAACTAACCCATTTTACAATCTAAATTTACCTACCTTTTTCATATCATTTCTACTACCCCTATTGTTGTCATGTATTTAATAATTCCCTCACCACTAATCATGGAACTGTGTCAAGATGATGTCATTCTCAGATTCTTGTTCTGCAAAAAAAATTATGTAATCTTAGGTTGTTCCTTCTCAGTTTTTTTACTAATGAAGATTGAACTGGGTTTTTCTTTTAAATTGTTGTAAAATTTCAGATGAACAAGTCGTATTATACAGTAAGAATTAAAAAAAAGGACTATTTACATAAAATTTAAATAAATATGACCAAATTCCGTAAAAAAAACTGTTCTTCTTCTTCTGTGGATTTAACAACATTTTATAGGACTAGTTTAAACTGTGGGGATTGTCTGTATTGATTCTTCTGCTACACTGATCATTGATTCAAAGTGTGCTTTTAATTTGGTTCAACATCAGTCATTGATTGGGCTTTTGACTTTAAGGAGTAGGAACACCAAATTTAGTAGCTAACTTAATAAAAATACAGAGAAATTATTTGAGCTCATAAAATTGCTTACATGTGTGACATGATTACAGAGTAGTAACAGAAGGAATACACACTAGTTTAGCTTCCACATTAATCAACACACCAAATCAAACCTGTGAATGGATAATAAATAGCCACAATTGGGTTTGGATATTAACAACTTGTTATTAGTAGTTAGATTGGGAAATTCTTATCCAGGGATCAGTATAAAGACGGTAACTTCTAGATTAAGTGTAATAATTTTAATAATATAATAGTACTCACAAGAGTTAATCAAGATGATTTCATAGGTTTATGTTTTTCTTTTAATTTGGTCAAGAATTTTACGTGTACTTTTCTAGTTACGTTTACCTAGTATCTGATAATTAGTGTTATGATTATGTACATAATCTTTCTTACTTATCTAATATAAAATCATTTCAGTGTATGATATACACTAATCTATTAGACGATTTAATTTGTTAATATTAACATATATTAATTAAGCATTAACTATCTTATGAATAGTTTTTTACGACAATAGTATATTTTCTATTTTATCATCATCACTTCTGCTGTTTCTTTTCTTTTAACAACTGATGTTCGTCACTGAAAATAAAAAAACGAAAGTTATTCATATTTTTGTGAAGAATGGTGACAGGAATGTGTTGGTGAGGAAAAGAAAGGAATGTCTTGTTTTACTTTATAGTTAAGGTGAAAAGTTGTGACATGACGTTTTGTCTACAATAAATTAAAAGATGTAAAAGATGTATAGTTGTTTGTTATGAATTTTTATATGACAGAGTGTATCTACTTTTAACCTTTTCTCAAACAGCAAAACTCCAGTGAAACCCCATGAACTACTCGCATATCTTCTTTATATGAATAGGAAAAGTGACCATTCAAAAGTCTTTGGGAGAAAGAGTTTAATTGGTTTAAATTTGATGAAAACTTACCATTACTACATAAAACTAATTAATAAGTCAAAAATTTGGTTCTTTTAAGGTTTTCTTTTCAAAATCAAGACTAACCTCTTTGATTCTATATTGTACAGTTTTTAAAAAAGATTAAATGCATGCAAGATTTTTAATTGAAAAATAATTTATTTCATGTATAAATTAATTGGTAAGAACTCTCAGATGCAATATTTTCAAATTTTTGTTTTTAAATTGTGCATAAACTAATTTTAAATTATGGTAAAGTTAATTTCATTTCCCCTTTATATTTTGCTCTTTTGAAGAAACTTGTTAGAACATGTTTTTATTAAAATAATAGTTTCATTAGTATTTATTATAGCAATTAAGGAAGGAGAATCTAAAATTGAATTTTATAAATGAGTAATTAAATAGAATAAAATAACATAGTGATAAATAGAAAAAGATAAAGAAAAATTATTATGTTTTTTCAAAAATTGAGATGACAATATTTTATGTATGAGATATTGATTTAAAAAGCTAATGGTTGATGAAATTTTAGGTAATGAGTTAAAGAATAATGACAACTTTTATCTTTATTTTGTTAATCATCTTATTTTAGTGTTAATTATGTTATCTTAAAATTTATGAGCATTCCAAATTTACAACAATGGCAATGTAATATTCTTTTTTATACTATTTATATTTCTATAATATTAATTTTTATATGTTCTTTCTTCAATTTATTGTATTTAATGGATAAAAGTTGGATATGTGAGTATTCTCAAGCTAATGAGAAGTATATTAGAGGAGTTATGAATTTTCTTGATTTTGCATTTGCAAAGTCATCTAAAGATGGGAAAATCTTATGTCCTTGCACAAAACGTGTCAATCGTGATTGGCGCTCTCGGATGGATGTTTATGAGCATGTAGTCAACCGTGGATTCTTGAAAGGATACACTAATTGGATTTTTCATGGTGAAAAACTTGGCTTTTCTAGTTCTGGAAGTGTAGATCAAGTAGAAGGAGGTTTTGATCATGGCATAGATACATTAGTCCATGATGCTTTTGGAATGCATACAACTAATGAAGGGGGAAATATAGATACAGATGCAGAGGATGAGAATCCTGAAGAGGTTTATTCGGATAAGTATTATCAATTGTTAAAAGAAGTTGAACAAGAACTTTATCCTGGGTGTAAGAAATTCACAAAGTTGTCTTTCCTTATTCATCTCTATCATTTGAAATGTCTAAATGGGTGGAGCGATAAAAGTCTCTCAATGTTACTAGAGTTGTTAAAGGATGCATTACCTGAAGGTAATACTTTGCCTGAGTCATTTTATGATACCAAGAGGATAATTTCGAGATTGGGTTTAGGCTATGAAAAAATTCATGCATGTCCGAATGATTGTATACTTTATTGGAAGGGTTTGGAAAATGATGAAGTTTGCCCAAAGTGTAATTTTTCAAGATGGAAGAACTCTAATGATAATGAAGGAAGGAAAAAGATACCTACATGGATTCTTCGTTGGTTTCCTATTAAACCTAGATTGCAAGGACTTTTTATGTCATCAAAAACTGCTTCTTTTATGACATGGCATGAATGTGGTCGAACCAAAGATGGACTCATGAGACATCCAACTGACTCTTTGGCTTGGAAGGATTTTGATAATCGATATCCACAGTTTTCTTCCAATCCTTGTAATGTTAGATTAGGTTTGGCTACAGATGGATTTAATCCTTTTAAAACTATGACTATTTCTCATAGCACTTGACCTGTCATATTGATTCCTTATAATATACCTCCATGGATGTGTATGAAACAACCTTCTTTTATCCTCACATTACTTATCCCTGGTCCAAAAGGGCCCGGTAATAAACTTGATATTTATATGCAACCTCTTATAGATGAATTGAAAGAATTGTAGGAAGTTGGGGTCAAAACTTTTGATGCATGCAAAAAAGAGTTATTCCAAATGCACGCTGCAGTCATATGGACAATAAATGATTTTCCTGCATATGCAAATTTTTCTGGATGGAGTACTAAAGGTCAATATGCTTGTCCATGTTGTGGCTTTGAAACTGCCTCAGAGTGGTTGCGTTATAGTAGAAAATTTTGTTATATGTGTCATCGTCGATGGTTAGAGCCAAATCATAAATGGAGATATAATAGAAGAGATTTTGATGGAAGCTTGGAGTTTAGAGGTCCCCCTAGGCCTCTTGATGGAACCATAATCTTGAGACAATTGGAAGAACTTGAAAATTCTTTTGAGAATGAAAAAGGAGGTAGATCACCATGGAAAAAGAATAGTATCATGTTCAATTTGCCTTATTTGAAATACAATGTTCTTCGTCATAATCTTGATGTAATGCACATTGAAAAAAATGTTTGTGATAACATTGTTGGAACATTATTACACTTAGAAGGGAAATCAAAAGATAATGACAAGGCACATTATGATCTTGTAGACATGAACTTAAGAGCTCAATTACATCCTAAGATGCATCAAGCTAGAGGTAAAAAATATTTTCCAAGAGCTTGTTATCAAATGACATCAAAAGAGAAATAAACCTTTTTGGAAGTTCTCAAATCAATAAAAGCTTCAGACGAATATATCTCTAATATTTCAAGATGTGTGCAAGTGAAGCAACACAAAATATTTGGTCTTAAAAGTCATGATTGTCATCTTTCAATGCAGGAGTTTCTCCCTATAGCTATAAAAGGTTGTCTACCCATAAAAGTGAGTTTGGTAATATCTGATCTTTGTCATTTCTTTAAAGAAATATGTGGTAAAGTGCTTAGTGTGCATAATTTGGAGTGTTTGGAGAATCGAATAGAATCGAATAGCTAAGACATTATGTCAATTAGAAAAGATTTTTCCTCCATCTTTTTTCACTGTCATGGTACATTTAGTAATTCATTTGGCCTATGAGGCAAAAGTTGCAGGCCCAGTACACTATCGATGGATGTATCCCATTGAGAGGTATTAAAATTTCATTTTCAATTATTTAATCACAATTTAGATTTATATAGTGATATGTTATCATCTTATTTTGTAATATAAGTTACTATTTTAGGTTCTTGCTCACCTAAAGTCATTTGTTCATAATAGAGCACATCTAGAAGGGTCCATTGCAGAGGGGTATTTAGCTCATGAATGTTTAATATTTTGTTCACGTTATCTCTCTGGAGTAGAAACAACTTTTAATCGACCAAGAAGAAATGACGATGGTTTTGATTCTAGAGGTAGGCCACTTGGGAGAAAGAGTAAAGTTAGGTTCAATGTAAAAAAAATAAAAAGAATTCCTCGAGTATCTATCGATGACAAAACATTGCTACAAGCACATAGATATGTGCTTTTTAACAATAAAAGCGTTGACCCCTTTAGAATGTAAGGCAATATTTAATGTTTATATTTAATTATTTAAATTTATTTGAGTACCTTAATATAATGTTAAACATGTTTGTTCTTCTATTTATAGAGAACATGTTGATCTTATTAGGCGAAAAAATCGTCGACTATCACCATGTGAAATTGACAAAATTCATAGTCAAACATTTCCTAATTGGTTTCGGGAATGGGTAAGTGTTATGGGGAACTTATTTTTGTTCTTGAATTTTGTAATCATTAAAATTATTAAATTTTACAACAAAGTTATGTGATAGGTTGCACGTTTGGAAGAAAAAGGTAGTATACTAGTGACTGATGATATCAAATGGTTATCACGTGGTCCACTTGAAAAGGCAAGAAGATATAGTGGTTATATCATTGATGGAGTTAGGTTCCATACAAAGAACCGTGAAAGATCCCTGAAGACACAAAATAGTGGCATTGTTGTCACTGTTAAGACAAGAAGTTATGCTAGTTCAAGAGATAAATGTCCCAGGGAAGGAGAAATAAACTATTATGGTGCATTGACTGATATAATTCAGTTGGATTATGTTGGTAGATATAAGGTTGTTCTTTTTAAATGTGATTGGGTTGACATAAATAGAGGTTGCAAAACTGATAATTTTGGTATGACACTAGTGAATTTCAAATGTTTGCAACATACAGGAGATGATATATGTGATGATCCATTTATTTTTGCATCTCAAGCCAAGAAAGTATTATATGTGGAAAATGAAAGGGAAAGTGATTGGCAAGTTGTTGTGCATGCTAAAATTAGAGATGTATATGATTTATGTGATGAACAATGTAATGAAATAGAACAACAAGAAGAAAGAAGCTTGCAAGAGATAAATGATAGTGACCTAATTAGAGCAGAAGTTGATGATAATGATGATGATATCATGGAAGTCATAACAAACATGGAAGATTTTCTCAAAAATGTTGATGAAGAAGATGAAATAGAAGATTGGGATGAAGATTTCTTCTTATTTTTTGTTTTGTTTTCCATGTATGTAAAAGATATCTATTTTTTAATGTTTCTACATGTGTACTAATTATGTATCAATCATAAACTCCATAGCTATATAATAATTTTGATTTGGATTCAAATTACATGTAATAGATTCTATGGGAAGATGCAAAAAGTTACATACTATTCAGAAAAGTGGTCAAGCTCAAGCTAGTATGTTACCGATGGATAATTCTATTAGAATTATCATTCAAGATCAAGAGTAAAATCACATTGTGGTAGAAAATAATGTACAATTTGGAGGAGATCAATCACAATCAGAACAACAAACACATGAGACAAGTCATGGTTCAACAACAACTTTAAATGAAGGTGATTACTTTTAGTTATTTAAATTTCTTTAATTATCCAAACATATACAATTTTATATGTTGATCTTAATTGCTAAGATTATTATTTATGATTAGGCAAAAGGAAAACTAGAGGCTATACACATATGTTAGATGTGTGGGATATGTCAGATGATGAATTCATAGTTGTTGAGGTAGATGATTTAGGAAATCCTATTGGCTCAGAAGGGAAAACTCTTTTAAGTGCTATAGGGAGTCTAGTAAGGAGGCATCAATGTGCTCCAATCAATTATCTTAGTTGGAAAGACATGTCTGAGTCCAACATAACTGATATGCTTGAACTAATAAAGGTATTTTTTAAAAGATAAATAACATTTACTTAATTTTTACTTTTTACAATAGCACTTACAAATTATATTTTATGATTAATTTTCATGATAGACTAAGTTCCACTTTGTTCCAATACTTTCTGAGAAAACCAAGAGAATATTAAAGGATAACATGTGTAATAAGTGGAGACAATTCAAACATGATTTGAAGTCAAAGGGATATGACTCAAGTAAGACTGAGGAGGAAATGATTGCAAACCTCCCGGATAAAAGAGTGAATCCTTCTCAATACCGTGATTTAGTGCATTATTGGTGTTCCAAAAAAGGACAGGTGCGTGTATATAATGTCATTAACATATTACCTAAAATAACATCTATTTACCATTTTTTTTTACTTTCCTTAAACTTGGTTATAGGACATAAGTAGCATGAACAAAAGAATTCATTCTAAATTTGAGGATTTACATTGTATGGGTACCAAGAATCTTCCTAGACTTATTCATGAGTTAATTTTGTTCTTTGAATAATATTTCTTATTATATTACTTAGATGATTAAATGTCATAAATATTACATAGTAGAAATATGCATATTGAGACTCCTTTACTTATATTAGAAAAAAAAGAAAAGGGAACACAACCCTCACGAGCTCAAATTTATATTGATACTCGAACTCGAAAAGATGGGAGTATTGTGACGAAGAAGGCAACTCATATAATTGTACGGACTTGTCTTATCAAGTATAGTATAAAGTGTTGATTGTAATTGATTAAGCTTGGAATTGATGCATTAAATAATTTATTATTCTATTTAAAATGGATTCATGTAGGATGAATTAAAGAAGCACATGGTACAAGCAGAAAGTGTAGGAGATTCTTAGACCACAACTCATGATTATACAAATTGGAAGGATGATATCTATTCAAAAGTTAAAGGGCCAGAAAAAAGAGGATATGTGCGTTGTCTTGGGAAACTTCCACCAACTAAAGACTCAAATACTTCATCTCAAAGTTCTATAGGAGAAGAGAGAATTCAAAAATTAGAGAAGGTACTTGGAAATCTTTTATCTTTTCTTCAAGCACGATTTTCAGGGGAGCAAGAGATTCATGATATTATACAAGCTGTAAATCAGGAGGTAAAAACCTTAACAATTGCATTTGATCACTTATAAAAAAAGTTAACATTCATACGATATTTATAAAGATTTATTTTTTTATGTAGATACCTAATGTTGGAAGTGATCAAAATGATTCTAATGGTAATGTTCAAACAACTACAAGTGGAAATAGTTAAGTGACATTAATCATGATTTGAAAATTAATTTAAATTTATAATTATTTCCTTAGTTGTCTCTAAAATAAAAATTTTATTGTGATTGCAGATACACTATAAATGATGTGGATTTTGTATGCTTATGGACATATGAAGATTATTGTTGAGAAAATAATGTGTTTAATAGTAATAATAGTTGGACATTTACTTTTAGTATTTCTAACATACGAAAGATGATGAGTATGCAATAAACGTGGATATCTCATATGAGACTATGTGATTAATATTTCTGAGTTAGTATGCATTGACTCTTATGGTACATAAAATGATTTTTTTAGGATTTTTTTTTGATATATCGCTATTTTTATAGATGTTTTTGTATTTGTTATTTATCAATTTGGTATTTGATTTAAAACTAAAATTGTAGACTCTTGATTGATTGGTTATAATGACATTATCTTAACAATATTAACACACTCTAATTGTAAGTATATGGTAACAAGTTTATTCTCACAATTGAAAAAAACATAAGTATATGTTGACAAATTTATTCTCACAATTGAGAAAAGTGTAGGTATATGTTAACAAATTTATTCCTACAATTGAATAAAGTGTAGGTATATATGTTAACAAATTTATTCCTACAATTGAAAAAAGTGTAGATATAAACTATAGTGACACACCTCATATGTTGTTAAATCTCATTCAAAATTTACACTAATATTGTGTGTAGGTATATGTATAACAATCCTATACCCACATATATTACATCTATAGTGACATTATCTATATGTCACTAAATGTTAAATTTGTTGTAGTGAATAGGGGTCTAGATTTTGAAAATTAATCGAGAATCTTGAATCTTTCAATTATCAAGGAGCCATAATACAACGTTATTCTTTATGTTATAAAACTTCCAAAATCAAAGGAGCAATTTTCTCAATTTAGGAAAAATAAGGATCAAGACTTGATCCTTTAGATTTTGGAAGAAAACCAAGAATCCTATAGCTCTGGATTATTGAAGCCATGAATTACTCTCTCGATTATGAGAAATCAAGATAGACTTCTTGAATCTAAACTCTTACTTCCAATGATCATGTTCGATCGAGAATTGAGTGAGTTGTATCAAATGCAAAGAATTTCGATGGAAACATTTGATGGAGTTATATGTAAGTACTAGATCATGGATTTAATTAAACTCTCGATGAGAGTATTCCATCAGAATTAGGTTGGTTCTTGATGAGAAGTGCTCAATCATCGAGAATGAGTGATAGAGATGTTCTTGATGGGAAATGCTCGATCAATGAGAATGAGAGATAAAATGGTTTTCTAATCACATTTTCAATAAGAATTCTCGATTTGTATCGAAAAATCCAAAGAATGAAGAGTAAGTAATCTTTATGAATGCTTGGATACTTAATTTGGGAAGAGATTACACATCGAAAAAGAACGTAACATGAGGGAAACCATTATCAAGACAAATGTAAAATACATTTTGTGTGTACATATATGTATCGAAAATTGATTACTTATGATGTTTCTATTACCATGACATCACAAACGTATAAGATAAACTCTACATAAAGAGCATTTTTAAATTTTTCCTCCATCCTAAGTCAATTATTGGTTACAAACTAACCAAAAAAGAATCTACCCTAACTAAGTAATCATTACACAAATTAGTATAAATAGGGATCAAGAGAACTCAGATTTGCACCACGAGTAAACAAAAGAAGTGTAGAAATTGTAACTCATCTTGTTGAATGATTTGAGATTTGATGATGTTTGTTGACTTGTTAATTGTGTTTAATTTTGTGTTGGATGCATGGTTAATACTTGTTTAAATATTTTAAGTTTGTTCGAGATGATAGATTACTTGTATAGATTAATCATATGAATAATGATAAACTGTTGTTTTTATTATTCATCAGTTAGTCTACTAATTCTTCTTGTCTAGTCGACGTTTTTCATTAAATGTACCAGGTATACAGGTTTAATGAAAATAACACACTGGTCTATATCTTCAATCGACTATTCTGTTCTTCGTACCTTTCTTATGCAGTATTACGTACAGAACGTGTTTTAACTCTTTCAAAAAGCCAAGACCCACTACATTTCGCTTTGCCTATAAATACAATCTTCGAAGACGCTCCAAGAAGCGAAAGATAGAAGAGAAAAACTCCCAAGAAGCTACAACCTTTACGTGCAAGAATATCTCGCATAGAGTTTTTACATTTTCACTGCATTTCGTCAAGAACATTCTACATCACTTCGTAATCTTGTATTCTGATCTCGATGTCAGAAGATTGTGTGGGGTTTTAGAACCTCGTGATCGTGATTGGGTGATCACAGACTCGGTAGAGTCTCGGTGGGTGAAAGTCTATTCTATAGTGTTTAGATAGTTTCTTTGATTTCTTGTAGAGTTTAAGAAAGGTTTAGTGTGTAAAGAATACAATCTTTATAGTGATTAGAGATCTGTAGTCATGGATCATAGATCGGACGTAGTTCTTTTACAAAGAACGAACCAAGTATAAATTTTGGTGTCTCTTTCTCTCTCTCCCTCATCATCGATATATTGTGCAAAGAAGAACTAATCTACTATTTTACATTCATCAACGACTAATTTTCTCTGAAATTGAACCAAGAGCTTTTCTTTTACGTAAAAGTTTCTATAATAACCGCATATCAATTCAACCCCTTTCTTGATATTAACCGCCGCTAACAATTGGTATCGTGAGCTGGTTCTAGTAAGGTACTCAAGTAGAAATCAAGATGGAGAGACAAGCTTCCTTTTGCCGAAGGTGCCTCTACAAACGACTCTCTTTTGTAGGTGCAAACTATTCGCGCTCGAAGGCCGTAATGAAGATCTTTTCAATCTGCTGACAGAGGCGATGGGATGTCAGTGGTTAATGGTCCATATATCCCTACCATCAAAGGTGAAGTTGGAAAGTCTGGTTGAAAAGCCATGGGAGCAAGTGGTCCGAAACAGAGAACAAGAAGGCTCAATTCGACAAGCAAGGCTAAGAATATATTAACTTCCGCTCTTAATCTTGATGAATTTTTCGTGGTTTCACAAAGGCACCATAGCCAAAGAAATGTGGACATCCTTCAAGTAACACACGAAGGCACAACTAAAGTGAAAAGGGCAAGAGCATACTCTCATACAAGAGTATGAGATGTTTAGAATGCAAACCGTGAAACCATCCAAGATGTGCTAAACGATTCACGCATATAGTGAATCATTTGCTTGGATTAGGAAGAAGTTCGATGATGAAGAGCTTCACATAAAGGTGCTAAAATGCTTGAGTAGAAGTCGTGTGCCCAAAGGTTACACTATTCGAAACTAAAGATTTGACAACACGAGCACCGCAACCTTGTTCGAGAAACTCGGAGAACATGAATTGAACCGAGTAGACCGGATCAAGCTCGAAAAATATAGAAAAGCAGAGCAAGAGCTTAGCACTAAAAGCTAAGCGAGTCAATTAAGAGTGATGAAGAGAAAGATGATGACAAGACCAGTTTGGCAATGCCGGTCAAGAAGTTTGGTAGATTTCTTAAAAGGAAAGACAGCTCAAAGGGACGTATTTCAAGACAAACAGTAGGAGGTATAACGTAAAAACTAGATTTTAATTCCTCTAACTTTTCATGTTTTAATTAGGACAGCTAGGACATCTCAAAGCGCATTGTCCTCTTTAAATCAAAGAAAAGAGAGAAGTCCGTAAAAGAATGAGAGAAAAGACAAACGAAATCAAGATTTTAAGAAAGTGGAAGAAAGCCTATATGGCCTCGGATGATAGTGGATTCCAAAGTGGATCCTCAAGTTCGTACTCGACCGCAAATCAAGCCAACCTTGTCTTGTAGCCAATGAAGATACCGCTAGTCAAGTAAGTTCTTGTGATTCTCGATATGAGTGAGAATTATGACACTGCTTAATGCTTTCATTGAATTTCATGATGAAGCAAAGAAAGATGGAATATCAAGATAATCTGCTAAAAGGACTAAATAGTCGGCTAGAAAATAAAGTGCGAGTGAACCGGAAGATCAAAATAGTAGATCAAGGATGAAAACAATCAACTAAAAGATAATGTACTCGCAACAAAAAGATTCCGAAAGATCCGTGAATCGATAAAAATGAATCTGCGAATTGTGAAAACCGTGTTAACCTTCAAAATAAAGTTGGTTATTTGATCAAAACATTGGCAAAGTTTCAAATTGGTCATAATACCTTAAATCAACTTTTACATTCTCAAATTGGTTTTTCAAATGGAAATGGACTTGGCTATGGAAAACGTTATCATGCTGCAAAAAACAAATCTTATCCCAGGAACAGATTTAAAACATGTTCTTATTGTTTGAAACATGGTCATATATCTAAATTTTTCTATGTCAAGAATTTTGGGATTTCAAGAGGTGAATTTTATTGGAAACCCAAAACACATGTTGTTCCTAACTTGAAAGGACCCAAATGGCTTTAGGGACCTAAATTTGTCAATTAAACCTTGTTTTGCAGGTCTGTCATGGAGCAAAAAGAACCTTATGGTATCTGGACAGTGGATGCTCCAAACACATGACAGGAGATAAATCAAAATTGATGAATTACAAAGAATGTGAAGCTGGAACTGTGACTTTCAGTGATAACAGCAAAAGAAAAATTAAGGGATCTGGAGATATTGGCAACTGTACTTCCTCACAGATTAAAAATGTACTTTATGTTGAAGGACTAAAACACAATCTCCTAAGCATAAGTCAGTTGTGTGACAAAGGTATGAAAGTCACCTTTGATGCAAAATTCTGTCATTTTCAATTGTTTAACTGCAGATATAATGCACATTGGGAGAAGAGTAAACAATGTCTACATGCTGGACATCAACTCTTCAAATCACAAAGATATTTGTTTGCTAACTAAAGAAGATGATAGCTGGCTATGGCATAGAAGGTGTGGTCATGTCAACATGCAGTTGTTGAATAAAATCAGTAGCAAGAGTCTTGTTAGAGGACTTCCGAATGTGAAGTTTATGAAGGACAAAGTCTGTGAATATTGCCAAAAAGGAAAGTAGTCCAAAAGCTCATTTGAATCAAAAAATTTCATATCAACAAAGAGACCTCTTGAACAGCTACATCTTGATCTGTTCGGCCCTTCAAGAACAGTAAGTTTAGGTAACAATTCTTATGTGATAGTTGATGATTTCTCCAGGTATACATGGACACTTTTCCTTTCCTCAAAAGATGAAACTTTTCATGCTTTCAAAAGATTTGCTAAGATCACTTCAAATGAAAAAGATTTGAAAATTGTTTCCTTAAGAAGTGATCATGGGATCGAGTTTCAAAATTTACATTTTGAAAAGTTTTGTTCTAAATATGGCATTTCTCACAATTTCTTCGCACCTAGAACTCCACAAAGAAATGGAGTTGTTGAAAGGAAAAACAGGACTCTACAGGAATGTGCAAGGACAATGTTGAGTGAGTCAAAGCTACCAAAGTATTTCTGGGCAGATGCTGTATCAACTGCTTGTTATGTACAATAGAGTGTTACTTAGACCTATACTAGATAAAACACCATATGAGCTTTTGAATGATAAAATACCTAGTATTGCATATTTTAAAGTCTTTGGATGCAGGTGCTTTATACTCAACAATGGAAAAGCATCATTAGGTAAATTTGATGAGAAAGCTGATGATGGCATTTTTCTTGGTTATTCATTGACTAGCAAAGCATATCGTGTCTTCAACAAGAAGAATTTAACTGTAGAAGAGTCTATCCATGTTGTGTTTGATGAGATTTTATGCCAAAAAGAGAGAAAAGGTAACTCTCTTGCAGGTTCCGATGATGAGACGCTCGAGGAATCCAAGAAGAATGAAGATGCTGCGAAAAAGCTGCTGAAACCGTCAGACAGATGAACAAGTCGACTATAATCTCGATTCAGTCGACTACCCTGCAGCAGATAATACATTACCTAAATCCTGGAGAACACAAAAAGGGCTATCTCTGGACAACATTATTGGGAATGTTGAGAAGGGAGTGACTACTCGTAACTCCTTAAATGAATTCTGCAATCATATGGCCTTTGTTTCTCAAATAGAACCAAAGAATATTAATGATGCATTGCTTGACCATAACTGGATAACTACTATGAATGAAGAACTGAATCAGTTTGTTAGGAATGATGTTTGGAAACTAGTTCCTAGGAATAATACAATGAATGTGATAGGAACTAAATGGGTTTTTAAAAATAAGCTAGATGAAAATGGTATTATTACTAGAAACAAAGCTAGACTTGTAGCAAAAGGGTATAATCACGAAGAGGGCATTGACTATGATGAGACTTATGCACCTGTTGCTAGATTAGAAGCTATTAGGCTATTGCTTGCTTTTGCATGTCTTAATTGCTTTAAACTCTATCAAATGGATGTCAAAAGTGCCTTTCTTAATGGTTTTATAAATGAGGATGTATATGTTGAACAACCACCTGGTTTTATTAACTCTAAGCTTCCTAACCATGTCTACAAACTCAAAAAGGCTTTGTATGGTCTTAAGCAGGCACCAAGACAGTGGTATGAAAGACTTACAACCTTTCTCATATCACAAGGTTTTAAAAGAGGAGTTGTGGATAAAACTCTCTTTACCAAGAAAGTTGTTAATGATCTTATGATTGTACAAATTTATGTTGATGACATAATTTTTCGTTCATTTAATCCCTCTTTTTGCCAAGAGTTTGCAGAATCCATGCAAGGAGAATTTGAAATGTCTACGATGGGAGAATTGAATTTCTTCCTAGGATTGCAGGTGAAACAAATGGAAAATGGAACCTTCATTAGTCAAGCCAAGTACTGCAATGAGTTGCTGAAAAAGTTCAATATGGAAAGCTGGAAAGAATCAAATACACCAATGTCATCAAACTGTTATCTTGATATTGATGAATCTGGGAAGGCTGTTGATGCAACTATGTACAGAGGGCTGATTGGATCCTTGCTATATATCACAACTAGCAGACCTGATATCATGTTTGTTGTTTGTCTTTGTGCAAGATTCCAAGCTAATCCCGAGGATTCACATTTCACAGCGAGCCTAAACGTATCTTAAAATACCTCAAAGGAACTGTGAATGTGGGACTATGGTACTCTACTGGTAATGAGCTAAATCTTGTTGGATATACTGATTCTGATTTTGCAGGTTGCAAATTAGACAGAAAAAGCACCAGTGGAACATGTCATTTGCTTGGAAATTGTTTAGTTTCGTGGACAAGCAAGAAACAGGCATGTGTTGCACTCTCAACAGCTGAAGCCGAGTACATTGCAGCTGGTAGTTGTACAGACATGATTCTATGGTTGAAACAACGACTAAGAGATTTCAATCTACATCTTTCTGATATACCAATCTTGTGTGATAATACCAGTGCAATCAACTTAACTAAAAATCCTATACAGCATTCAAGAACCAAGCACATTGAAATAAGACATCATTTTATAAGAGATCATATTGAAAAGAAGGATTGTAGGATTGAATTCATCTCTACAAATGATCAGCTAGCTGATATATTCACTAAGCCACTCGAGTCGTGAAAGATTTTTCAAACTTAAAAATGAATTAGGTATCCCGAATATCAATCATATCTCTTAAAATTTCTTCTCATCGAGATGATTAGTTTGTTAATTGTATGAAATAGTGTGCTTATTTCATTAATCGACAATGTTATCTTATCATTGCAGATTTCAAGTGTGTTAATTTCATGAAACAATCAATTTATTTCATTAAACCGACAGAGAAGGCATTACTCGTATGAAAATAATCGCTTATTTTCTGGAAATAACAGTGTATTTCATTAATTGCTTGTGCAGATGTTGTTTGAATATGAACAAACCTATTAATTACATTGACTAGCTGATTAATTTCTGTAACCACAACTTAAATTCAAATTGCAGTTCCAAGAAATCAGTGTTTAATCAAATCAATTCAGTCATTTCTGTAAAATGAATGGTTCAATGCATTTTTCATAGCATGAACAGTTATAGCTACATGTGCACTCGCTTTATTGGGTTTCAAATGTGGTTTTCCATTTTTCAATATATTCTCTGCATTTCTCTGAAGTCTGAGCATCTGTGGTTGAGTCCAAATCTGTTCAAAATATTTTGACCATTAAATCACGAATTGAACATGCATACGTATCTCATACTTGGTCTATATATGTTGATATTTTTAACAGACTAAACTTGCATTCTATATACCCTGTTTTTCTGCATAATCTCTATCTGTTCGTTCTTCTTTCTCTCCAAATTGAAAATGGCACACAGTGATGACTCCGACGCACCTATTGGAAACTTATTCCAACGATTAAGGAGGTCAATGAGGAACAAAAAATCCTCACACACAACAGCTGCTTCATCAGGTAGAAGAACCAGAGGATCTACATTCGGGACACAAACAGATCCTATTGAGATTCCTGAACAAGCTGCTGACCCTTCAGAAAGGAGGTTTTCCAAACGGTATAAAGTAAGGGTGAGACTCCCTCAAAGGAGGAATCCTTCACCACCTCCTTCTCCTACTACAAAGGAAGCAAATGAGGAAACCGAATCAGATGATGCTGATGAAGAAGAAAACACTGAAATTGTTGTTTCAGTAGAGCAAAGGATGATGACCAAGCAGATTTTAACTCCAAAGATATTGAAGTTTAGCTGGTTGGAGATGGAAAATCTGAACTTTGTGCGAAACTCACTACAAGCACAGAATCTTCGACAGTTCGTAGAACTTGAAGGTAACTTTTATGTTGACCTGGTTAAGATTTTCTATGCTAACTTGAAAGTAGAGAATGGTGTTCTTCTGTCCAATGTGAAAGGCAGGGAAATTCGCATTGATAATGCCTTATGGAGTGGTATTGCTGGATTAAGAAATCATGGTTTAAAGATCAGTAAAGGCAACACAAGTTCACTGCCAAATTTCAACAAAGAAACTGTTTACAAAGATTGCCTACGGCATTGTGATGAGGCCATGATTATCAAGTACAATGTTGGTCGTATGAAGAGGGATGAAAGATTGTTGGCCTTCTTTCTTGCATGGCAGCTCATTCCCAGGGAGAGCAATCATGCACAGCTTATGGAGGAGGACTTGGCCCTGCTGCACTGCTTAAAGAATAGGATCATTGTGAACTGGGTCTATGTGATAAAAGGCCACATGTTTAAAGCAAAAAGGTTAAATGATCACAAACTTCCCTATGCCATACTGATATCCAGATTTCTTGATTACTTTGATGTTCCAACTGTTGGTGAAACTACAATCATTGTCAACCACAAGCACATGTTTGACAATTATTATCTGCGGAAGATGGGATTGTCCAAAATCAATGGAGATTGGACTCACGAAGGTGGCACTTCGTCTGGACATGGAGGGGCTTCTAATGCAGGAACCTCATCAGCACCCGAGACTGATTACACTGCATACCAGATGGTTCCCTATTGTGCACCACCTTCATATCAGGGAGTCCCTATGTCTGAATTTGAAAGAATGCTTTTGTCTCGTCTTAATGATCTAACATCTATGCAGCATAATACTCACAAAACTATGGTGGCCAGGTTCACCAATATAGATGAAGAAATCGAATTAATCCAACTCCAACTTGCTGAGTTGCAAGTTACTGCTGAGAACTTTGCTGGTTCAAATGCGCAAACCACTTCGGAAGCTATGGAAGTGGATGAAGAAGAGGAAGAAGAAGAGGATGAGGACAATGAGGATGAAGAATGATCCTATCTGCTGTTATTTTATGCTTTCTGCATTTTATTTCAGTTTTAAGAACAATCTTTAAGGGTCTGTAATAACTTTTACAAACTATTTTTCTGCTTAATCTGCACTTATTTGAACACTATTTGCTAATGTCAAAGGGGGAGATAATCTACCATCTCTTCTCTTTGTGTTTGTTTTGTTTTGCAGGTTGACATCATCAAATAGGGGGAGTTTGTTGAATGATTTGAGATTTGATGATGTTTGCTGACTTGTTAATTGTGTTTAATTTTGTGTTGGATGCATGGTTAATACTTGTTTAAATATTTTAAGTTTGTTCGAGATGATAGATTACTTGTATAGATTAATCATATGAATAATGATAAACTGTTGTTTTTATTATTCATCAGTTAGTCTACTAATTCTTCTTGTCTAGTCGACGTTTTTCATTAAATGTACCAGGTATACAGGTTTAATGAAAATAACACACTGATCTGTGTCTTCAGTCGACTATTCTGTTCTTCGTACCTTCCTTATGCAGTATTACGTACATAACGTGTTTTGACTCTTTCAAAAAGCCAAGACCCACTACATTTCGCTTTGCCTATAAATACAATCTTCGAAGACGCTCCAAGAAGCGAAAGATAGAAGAGAAAAACTCCCAAGAAGCTACAACCTTTACGTGCAAGAATATCTGCATAGAGTTTTTACATTTTCACTGTTTCTGTCAAGAACATTCTACTGTCACTGTAATCTTGTATTCTTGATCTCAGGTTAGAGATTGTAAGTGGGTTTTAGAACCCTGCGACTGTGATTGGGGTGATCACAAAGACTCTGGTAGAGTCTGTGGGTGAAAGTCTATTCTATAGTGTTTAGGATAGTTTCTTTTGATTTCTTGTAGAGTTCAAGAAAGGTTTGTGTGTAAAGAATACAATCTTTTATAGTGATTAGGATCTGCAGGTTGCGGATCATAGACTGGACGTAGTTCTTTTACAAAGAACGAACCAGTATAAATTTTGGTGTCTCTTTCTCTCTTCCCTCATCATCAGATATATTGTGCAGTAAGAACTAATCTACTATTTTACATTCATCAGTCGACTAATTTTCTGGAAATTGAACCAATAGCCTTTCTTTTACGAAAAAGTTTCTATAATAACTGCATATCAATTCAACCCCCCCCTTCTTGATATTAATCCGCTGCTAACACATCTCCTCACTCTCTCTATTTTCATTCTTCCTCACATCACCTTGTCTTCTTTCTCTCTTTAAAAGTTTAATTTTTTTGTCATTTCTTCTAATCCCTCTTAGTATTCTTTTGAGATTGAACACTTCTAAAGGTAAGGAAGGCTTACTATTCTTATTTAAGTAGTTATGAATCTTATAATTTGATATATCATAAATTGTCTTTGTACTTGTTGTAATTTCTTTGATACATAATCTTCCTAAAGAGGAACTCTATATGTATTTTATCAAGAGAAAAGAATTGATATACAGGAACTGTGTATACTTATACTAGACATTCCATATTTATATATCAAAACAAAAGAAAATGGATAAAAGGTTGAAAATCTTGAACATCTCTTAAGAAAGCCATGTATGATTCATCGAGAAATAACATCAAGACACACTAAGGAAAAAATAGTTTATATCACATTGAAAGGATGACATACAAAGAGTTAAACAAAAACTCTCCAAACTTGTATATATAAACTATTTTGACACTTGTATTTGGGAAATTTTAGTTGACTGTTTTTTAGAATTTAACCAGTTGAAATTCTGGAGCCTTTGTTGAGAAATTCCAGTTTTCTGGAATAGCTAGTTAAAACGGATTTTCAACTGACTGATTTCAAGTTTCAGAAAAAGGGTGCTCTCTGGAAAATCCCTTTTAATGAAAACAACCGGTTAAATCGAGTTTTCAACCGACTATTTTCATCAGAATCAGTTTTAAAACACTGAAACAGTTTTGCTATAAATATCTTGAAATTCAAAGAACTTAGTGACGAATCATTTTCAGAAGAACCCACTGTGCAAGAATGTTTTCCTAATACTCTAAATCAATTTGCGAATCTCTCCAAGAAGTCCAAGATCCAATTGAATAGCGAATTGATTCAAGATTTGCGTGCTCTGTTTTTCGTTCATAGTCGTTGCTCTGTTTTTCTGTACTGCACTGAATTTCCAGGTGAATTCAATCCAATTCTTTGTGTGTGTGTTAGCTGCGTGTGCGTCTCTTAATCTGGGTGATTAAGGGTTCTTGTAATAGGGTTTTACAAGTGTTGAGAGATCTTGTAGGGTTCAAGATCAGGTGCAGCTTTCTGGTTTTCATTTTTCATGTAGTGTTCATGTAAAAACTGATTTTTAGTGAATTGATTGGATTTGTGTGTTTAGGAAACTGGATGTAGCCTTTGTTGAAAGGTGAACCAGTATAAATCTCCTGTGTTGTTCTTCTTTCCTTAATCTTTTACATTCGGCAATTGATATTTGAATTGTAATTGAATTGGATATATGATCAATTGATTAACAACATTTCAAGAACTTATAAAAATTGGTTTTTCACCTTCATTCTGAAACTGGTTTTTCTTATTTGGCCTTTGAATTTCGAAAATCTTTAAGAGTTTAATTCACCCCCCTCTTAAACTCAGCCATTTATTCCAACAATATATATATATATATATATTGTATATAGAAATAACGTATTTAATTATCTGTGTATATATTAATATGTACAATATATATAGAAAGAGAAAAAAAAAGAAAGGGAAAATAGAAATTCACTTACTTCGATAATAAAAGAAAAGTTATTCTAAATATGAATTTATATTTTATTTTAGATAAAAACTCATATTATTGAAATGATAAATATAATTTATTATTTTTTTAAAATGTCATCATAAATAAATGACATTTATGAAACAATTATCTCTTTCATCTTGGTTAATATATATATAATTTTGTCTAAAGTACAGTAAATAAATAAAAACATATAATGTAATCTTTTTTATTACAAATGTTATGTGAATTTTTCTAATAAAATTTTAAAAATTTTTAAAAATTTATTCTTAGTAACAGTCTAATTTTTAGTCCTGCTTAAATTTTTAAATTTATTTAAATATCTTTTAAAATTTATATTTTAAAAGATATTTTTTTAAATTATATTTTAAAAAAATAAAATGGGGCGTAGCTTGAAGAGGTTAGGTCAGGGATCCTCGACCTCTGATGAGGTGGATGTGGAGACTAAATTTCTATTATCGATGAAAATCAGGGACGAGGACAGGTATAATTAAGTGAGTTGAGGATGGGAGGCGAGAAGGCAAAATCCAATTTGCCCCATCCAGTTGCCATGTCTAGTGCCATACCACCCTACCACCACCACACTCATTACCACCACCATCCCGTTGCCATGTAATGTTGTATTTGGAATGTAATGTTGGGTTTAGTAAATATATTAATATTAAAATGATATTTTATGAATAAGGATGTGAAACTCAAAGAAATTTCTCTCTCAAACCTTGCATACATAGTATTTTGGGTACTGGTGCAAAAAGATTTTCATTTCCAAAAAGGGGTGAGGGGGTGGTGGGGTGGTGGTGGGGTGTTGTGGCACTAAAGAGCGACCATGGAACATTTGATATGCATCCATGTGGCATTATATGATGCGGTCATGTGGATATCATATGAAACTCTGTTAGACACGTGGAAAAGCTTTTAACGTTGTTTGTCTTTAAGGATCTTTGACACTACATTCATAAGTTTAAGCACAAAATAAATCTAAGGTTTATTTTGGAGACGAAAATCAATTTTTACCAGTAGTTCAGGACTACATATTTAACTCATGATAATTTAATAATGATATTAGTTTTAATATGAGAAATAATTGAATGGAAACAAAAATCAATATTAAGTATTAATTGAATGCTTACATTAATAATTTTAATATATTAAATGTATACTCTACAATATTAATTATATGTTATACGTGATAATTTAATAATTAGATTTGTTAATTTGGTCCCACTTACAAGTCTTAATCTTGATTAATATAGGCTAGAGTAAAAAAAGTCCATAGATTAAAAAGTCCATATAAAAAAATATCAAGTCAAGTCAAGTCAGACTTTATGTTACTTGAGTTGAATTGAGCCAATATTGATTATGTCAATTTAGATCCATTCGGTTAAGTCATGTTGGACCTTCATCAACTAAAGATGAGTCGAACCTACATTGGGCTAAGTCAACTTGAGCTCATGTCAAGTAAAGTCAAATTAGACCCATGTTAGGTTGAGTCGTATCATGTCAATGTCGAGTCAAATAAAGTCAAGTTCACAACAAATTAAGTAGAGTCAGGCCCACACAAGGTTGTACCCAAAAATATTTTAAGAATTCTACAATTCTGAAATATTAAGAAGTTGATTGAAGTTTTGTAGTGGGTCAAATCCACTTTGGTTCTTGATCTAATCCGGTTTATGTGAGACTTTGTGAATTGAGGAATTTTTAACTCACTCATTTAGTAAACCAATAAAAAAAAGGATATTTTTAAGAATGGGATTCGAATTTACCCATGAATCATGATATTACAAACGTTTCAATCTATTTTTGTTACGGTCGTATTTTAACACCTTACTCTTAAGGTCGTTTAGAAAATTTTAATATGATGAAAGTGTATGATGATTCACATTGTATAATGTAATATTTTATTAGATGATTGATATTTTTAAGAAAAAAATATTATTTTATTTTTATGATCTAAAATCTTAAATTTTATGTCAACGTATTATATTGTAATGGAGATGTCTTACATACATAATGCTGAGTATGATTTCTAAAATGAAGATGACTTTGCAAGACTTACATACATAATGCTGAGTATGATTTCTAAAATGAAGATAACTTTGCAAGACTCATCTTTGTTATGAGATTTGTGAGTCTCTCTATGTAACACCTTCATTACTTCAATAAAAAAAATCTTAGAGCATTTTCATTAATTGTTTTATCAAATTAGTATAATTTTATTATTATATAAACAGACAAATTAAAAAAAAAGACTTATTTAAATAAATTATACTTAAAAGCACAATTTTAAAATGAAAAAAAAATCATACTCTTAAATGTGACTTTGAATAAATACAAAATTTGTATACTAATCTTCATAAACACGTCCTTTTTTAAAAAAAAAAAATCATGCATGCAAGCATGTTTTTATTTTATTTATTTTTTAAATTGATTTTTTCACTTTTCAAAAAAATGGGAAGGTAAAATAGTGTATGCACTTACGCTTTCTCTTTATAAAATATTTTTAACAAGCTGATTAATTTTTATTGGTTGATATTTTTATTTAAAAATGCTTATTTCGAAAAATGAAAAGCTTATAGATAATTTTTTAATTTTAATTTAATATTTATTTTTGTTGATCTACTTCTTATTTTTTATTTTCTAAATTACATTGAATTAATATAATTATTTTCGTTAAGATATATATACATATATTAAATTAAAATCATATATAATTTGCTTATTATTTCTTTACTTCTTTTTACTATCGTAATATTTATATAATATTTTTCATCGAATAATTTTATTATTAAAAAAATAGGAAGATGACATCTAAAAGTTTAAAGCATGTATTTTCATTAAAGTTTGATTAGTAATGTACTGGTTATTAGTAGTGTATTATTTCCTTTTAAAATTGTTGATTTGTTAGGTTTTCCTTCTCCAAATCTTTGTTGAACTACTACACGATCTAAACGGGTATTATGTCATTAGATAGTTTTATGATAATAATAATGTATACATATATTTTATCTAATATATTTGTTTTATACAATTAAGCATTCCAATTAAAACAAAAGGTCACAAAAGGTTTTATATAACCGTAAGACGTTGTAATAATAGGAAATACAAAAGAAGTTAAATTAAGAAAATTGAATCGAATCACATACATATTTTTTACATGATGTTACAAGAAAAAAATATTTTATTCAATAATGTTGAAGAATTAATTGTTCATAAATATTTCAGCATTTAAAATTAAAAAAAATGAATAATATTAAAAAGAGCAATATAATATAAAATATTATTCTATATTATTTTAATTATTTTCTTTTAGAATAAGATGATCGATATAAAAAAATATAAAATCTTTTCATATCAAAGATCTAATTATATGAAAAATTAAAACTTATACTTCATAAATGATTATCTAAAAAATCAAATTGAGTAACGTTAGAATCAAAGACTTCAAGAAATATTTGAATTATCAAAAACTTTATAAAAAGCTTGAATAGCAATAAATATATAAGAATTATAAACGATCAAAGCCTAGAAACATATTCAAAGTGTTCAAATGTTTAGAAAATTCTAAGTCTTATAAAGTCAAAATCTTTTACATGAAGACACCAAACCTTCCCATTCCTAATCCCTAACTACAAATATATATATTCACAAAAAAAATCAAAGTTTGCAACCTATTTGTTTTCTATAGCATAAACCTTATCCATGCAGCTCTGCTTGCAAGTTTGCATACTCTTTATCTACTTTGTATGTGCCACAGTTTCACTTGTCATAATTGCACCATTCTGAATGTGAGGTTGCATATTGTACAATTTTTTTTCTGCTAAGTTGTCACACTTTGTTGTTTCACACTGCGTATCCTACATCTTTTGCGTGTGTCCAGCACATTGTGTGTGACAACGAAAGATAATTTGGCAAAATGGGGTTCGGGGCACAGGGAAATACTGTGTGCATAATATGCAATTTAGCTATAAAGTCTGTGAATCATTTATTTGTTACATGTAGTCTGGCATCCCAAAGATGGAATAGGTGTTGCTTGTGGGTTGGTGTTATCGTGACCTAACATCATCAAGTCAAACAGCACTTCCAAAAGTTCAGCTTTGTCCAACTCAATAAGAGAAGAAATCAGGTCTAGAAATGTGTTTGAATAGGCGTAGTTTGAAATATTTGGATTTAGATAAATAACATCATATTTAGGAATGAAAAACTACCATGGATGCACGAAAACATGATGTAGTCTCCTAGAAACTTGAATAATAACAGACATACTATAAATTTAGATAATGTCCATAGTCTGTATCAAGTTTTATTTTATTATGATGGATTGGAAGTACAACTCCATAAATTATTATTTTATTATAATATTTACTTTATATTTATTTTTATTATTATAATATAATATTTTATTAAAAAGTGGATTGTTAAATGAATGAAAAGGATAGTGTCAAACAAATTTTTTCCTTTGGTATATACAACTCACGACCTTGTAGCCTAGAAAAATGTTGTGTATGTCTTTGCAACAAGTTTCCACTTATCAATCAATAAAATAGTCACCATATTAAAACTTGGTTCAAGCATAGGAATACAAAAATTTTCTATTGGTGGACATTTTGACCTTGATGTTGGAACTTAAAAGTTTTGAAGTACATAGATATGTGAGTTAGAATACTCCCTCTTACTCTATTTAATACATTTATTCTTTGTTGATAAAAGAGGTATGAAATCTAGTATTAGGTTGAAATGTTACAAAATGAAACTATATTTATAAATCATTAATAAGGAATTTTTTTACTCCTATAATCCTTTCTATCATCCTAAAAAATAGGAAATTATTTAATTAGCTCAACCAAAATCCCACTCAAAAGAAGAAAAATCGATGTTAATTGAAAAATAGCATCAATCTTGCGTCACACAAAAAGCGAATACTAATAAGATGGTGTCAAATTTTGTAGACTTAGCGGATGTTAATAATGTCGGTCAACCGAACGTTAATACTGTTGGCGTAGTCGAAGCTACTAACAAAAAATTAAAATAAAAAAGCATTAAGTACCTTTATTCCCATATTTCAAAAATAAATAAAAAACATTAAAACATAAAACTAAAACAAAATAAATAAACATTAAAAAATAAAACGTTGCATCTTATTAGAGTCAGCTAAGTTGATTTTAATAGGGTCACACTTTAGATAGAGTTATTATTTGAAAGTTATTTCATTGTTATTTTCTCAAAATGAATGATCATTCTAGAATTTTTGTGTTGTGCATGAAGTATTAATGTATATGAGACTTTTTCAAGAGAAGCCCAAACAAATTTATCATTCCCTTACTTATATTTAAGAACCACATTATCAACACTACACATTCATTGTTAATAATACATGAATTATCATTTGTCTACATGTTAGAAGTGATTCTAACCATTAGATGGATTTAGTTAAATAAATCAATTTGTTAGCTTATTATTTAGCCTTCAGATTGTTTTCTCTCTCATTCTTCTTCTCTTTGTTACTGTAATAGGTGAGTATGCGTTTGAGTTCTATTTTGTGCTCCAACAAATTAGTATCCAGAGCCAAGGTTTGATAGAGCATCCTTGCAACACACACAATGGGACCAACCGACGTCAGTTTCTCAACAAACCTTCCCAACTTAAATGGCAAGAATTGGAACCAATGGCGTGTGCAAATGAAGACAATTCTTCGTTATCAAGAAGTTTCAAAAATTGTAGAAGCAGGGTTTCCAGTGCTCACATCAGATGCCATGAATGCGCAAAAGACAACTTACAAAGAAAATAAGAAGGAAGATTGTAAAGAAATTTTTTTACTACATCAATGTGTTGATATGGTGCACTTTTAGAAGATTGCAAGATTGCAGGTCTTGCAACTTCACGAGAAGTGTGGCAGATTTTGAAAAAATGCAGCAAAAGAGCAATTGAAGAAGGTGAGACTCCAAACGATGCGACAACAATATGAATTAATGCATTAAATGGAAAACAACGAAAAGATAGCTGAGTTCTTTGACAAAATCATCTCTCACACAAATGCAATGAAGAATTATGGTGAAAAGATCACAGATCAAACAATTGTTGAAAAGATTCTTAGAACTCTTAATCCTAAATTCGACCGCATTGTTCTAGCCATTGAAGAATCCAAGAACCTAAAAGATTTGAAAGTTGAAGAGCTTCAAGGTTCTCTTGAGGCGCATGAACAAAGACTTATTGAAAGAAGTTCAGAAAAGCCTGGTGATCATAAAGCACTACAGGCTCATGCTTCAAGAAGAGAAGGCCACAACTTCAAAGGACATTTCAGAGGTCGAGGTCATAGAGGTGGCTTTGAAAGAAACAATCCAAACCAAGACCAGAAAAAGATTGATCAAGATCAACCTGAAAGCTCCAATAGAAGATGAAACTCCAATGGCGTGTGCAGATGAAGGCAATTCTTGGTTATCAAGAAGTTTCAGAAATTGTAGAACAAGGGTTTCCAGTGCTCACATCAGATGCCATGAATGCGCAAAAGACAACTTACAAAGAAAATAAGAAGAAAGATTGTAAATAAATTTTTTTAATACATCAATGTGTTGATATGGTGCACTTTGAGAAGATTGCAAGTGCTGCAACTTCACGAGAAGCGTGGCAGATTTTGGAAAAATGCAGCGAAGGTACAGAGCAATTGAAGAAGGTGAGACTCCAAAAGATGCAACAACAATATGAATTAATGCTAAATGGAAAATAACAAAAAGATAGCTCAGTTCTTCGACAGAATCATCTCTCACAAATGCAATGAAGAATTGTGGTGACAAGATCACAGATCAAACAATTATTGAAAAGATTCTTAGAACTCTTAATCCCAAATTCGACCGCATTGTTGTAGCCATTGAAGAATCCAAGAACCTAGAAGATTTCAAAGTTGAAGAGCTTCAAGGTTCTCTTGAGGCGCATGAACAAAGACTTATTGAAACAAGTTCAGAAAAGCCTGGTGATCATAAAGCACTACAGTGATAACTTGATTTCTATACTCATACCTTGTGGTTTATTGCACCTCCTTGAAGTTTTCAATTTCACTTTCTTGGAACTTTAAGTTGAATTTTACAGTTTTCATGAATGAAGGTAAATAAGTAAGATAGGGTTTTATATTTTCATTTTATAGCTGAAAAATAAAATTTAAATGATTTAGCTTTAGCTTGCTTTTCCAATTCTAATTCTCTTAGATGTTTACATTGAGCTGAACCCGTTTTATGGTAGGATTGATCCTTGAATGGGATGGAATGAGATGAAGAAATGCACAAGCTGTGAATTGCATGGATTTCGGCCCAATTGAAGCAAGAAAGGGGAATCACAAAAGAAGCCCAATTGCTAACCTCATACAGCAGTGGTGAACAGTAAAAGGAGAAGAAAAAAATTCTGCAACAACATTGCAAATTCAAGCAGTACAGCCTCGTACAGCTGGCCATTGGGTGATGATGTGGGGCCCAACCAAGGCATTAGGGCAGCCTTGGCAGATATGAAAAGGTGGTGTGCGGCACAAAAGAAAAGGAGGAGAGAGAGAGAGCAGGAGCAACCCATGACAACACGCACAGAATTTCCATAACAGCACACCAGATTTCCATAACAGCACATCAGAATTCCGTATAGCAGCACCAAATTTCCAATATAGGACCCAGAATTCAATACAACAGCAACCCAAGGAATGCGTGACAGTGGGTTGCTGCATTTCTTCTATTTTCTTTTCAATCTTCAGTAGAAAGAAACTAAAAAACAGAGCTACATGAACAGTGCAGGAGTAATTACATTTTCATGAATGTAGAATTCATTTTGGATACATATTAGTGGATGAGACTAAGAATTTGTTTACTTCACGTTTTACTGTTTTAAGAATGATGAATGAACTATTTAAATTTCCTTCTTAAACTCCATTGCATTTTGCTGTTTCCTATTTCACTGCAGTTTGCTGTTTATTGTTTCACTGCATTTTGCTGTTTATTGTTTCACTGCAGTTTGTTGTTTATTGTTTCATTGCAGTTTGCTATTTAGTGTTTTAGTGCAGTTTAATGTTTATTGTTTCATTGTATTTTAATGTTCACTGCTTGCTGGAAACCATACATTCACGGTCTGCACTTTAAGTTTCACGTTTACTGCTATTGAAATTCTATATTCATAGCTTCTATTAGTTTACTGATCATTTTTATCCCTTGCTGTTTAGTTTAAGGTTGATACTAATTTCGTTCATGTCCTGTTTTATTACTTTTGTTTATGTCCGAATAAGGAGCAGCACATAACAGTGGTTAAGCTGCTCCTGAATTTTGTTTTCTTTGCTTGGAATTACCCCCCCCCCCTTTTCTTTATTTTACCTCATGAACCTCTTCAATTTATACTTTGGTGTAACACTCCTTGGATTGACTCGAGTTGATCCCTATACTACACTAGTAGTGGTTAGTCAGTTCAAAATTCTTTGAAAAGTTTGCACGACACAGGCTTTGTCAAATTGGCACCGTTGCCAGGGAGTGTTGGTTTGCCATTAAATATACTGATCAGGTTCATTGTTGTTTGTCTTGTTTTTCTTTCTTTTCTAATTTTCTTTTCTTTTCTTAGCTGCAATGCGGTTTGGTTCCTCTGTTGTGCTGATATTTCGTTGTGATTGATGACTGCGTGCAATGTATTTCCAGCTGACTGTTTATGACCAGGTCCAAAGCAGCAGATTTATACCCACCAGATCCTGAGATTGAATGAACATACAGGCAGCTATTGAAATTACATAGTGCAGGATGTACTAAGCAGGAAGAAACAGATTCTGAAACAGAAAGTTCCCATTCTAAATACGGGAGAAGTGAAGACATGGCTGGTGAAAGAACTTTGAAAGAATTGGCCAATCCTGATATAGGCTACCAGCCCTTATGCATTCAGTTACCACAACTACTAGGTGGTGCAGTAGGGTATGAATTGAAGTCTGGATTGATCCATTTACTGCCTAAATTTCATGGATTAGCAGGAGAGGATCCGCACAAACATTTGATGGAATTTCATGTTGTTTGTTCCACCATGAAGCCAGTAGATGTGCCTGAGGAGCTCGTTAAAATGAAGGCTTTTCCCTTTTTGTTATGTGATGCTGCTAAGGATTGGCTATACTTGCAACCAACTCCAATCACCACGTGGACAGCTATGAAGAGGAGGTTCTTAGAAAAAAAATTTCCTGCATCTAGGACTGCATCAGTCAGAAAAGAGATAAGTGGAATACGCCAAATGCAAGGTGAATCATTATATGAATACTGGGAGAGATTCAACAAGCTGTGCTCATCATGTCCTAACCATCAAATCACTGAGTAACTCTTGAATATTTCTATGAAGGACTACAACCTATGGAAAGAAGCATGGTTGATGCAGCCAGTGGGGGCGCATTGATGAATAAAACTCCTGCTGCTGCTCGCTATTTAATATCCAACATGGCTGAAAATTCCCAGAAGTTTGGTGTGAGAAATACTAGCAGGTCAGTGCATGAATTGCAAACCAGTGCAGCAGATGCAGCTGAGAATATGAGGTTGGAAAACAAATTGAATGAATTAACCACTATGGTCAGACAATTAGTAGTAGGACAGCAAGTTAGTGCAGGATGATGAGTCATTATTTTCCCTTATTTTCTTACCTTTCTGTACTTGTTTTCATCTCTAATTTGTTCTTAATTGTTTATATTTTGTACTAATTTCTATTAGGGCTATATTTGGACCAGAAATTAATATTTTAATTAATTTGAATTTTCTAAGTTTAATTATTCTAATTTTTTATTTTCAGGGCAGTTTAAAATTATTTTGGGCTTGGAATTAATTCATGGACTTCAAGAGGAGCTGCCACGTCACAACTTGGACCAGATTTGTTTCTTTGGATTTTGGGCCCAATGGATCTAGGTTTTCGTGCCTATCAATGCAGCTACAAGTAGGGCAGCTGAGGGAGAGCAGAACAGACAGACACAGCGCGAAGAAGACGGCAACAGTAGTAGGAATTAGGGTTTCTTTTATGTTTTTGCTTTCAGCTAGAGAGACAAGTTTACGTTTTGGTTTTTACTTCAGAATTCGTCCACTGTTCTTCAATTCCAGTTTTGTTCTTCAATTCATTTGCATTTCTTTTCTGTCAATTTCGTTTTCATCGTCAATTTCATTTTCCGTCAATTTCATTTTCATCAATTTCATTTTCGTCAATTTCGTTTCGTCAATTTTGTTTTCCGTCAATTTCGCTTTCGTTTTCAATTTCGCTTTCGTTTTAAATTTCAATTTGAATTTCGCTTACGCTTTCTATTTTCTGAATTAATGGAAGGCTAAAATCCCGTGGAGGGCTCTTGGGCATACCGCACTCACCGATGGAGGTTTCGTGCGCTTTATGGTTTCGTACGCTTGATTCTCCTCTCGTGAAGCCTCTCGTCTTGAGGATGCTTAATCCCTTGGAAGGAGACCTTACAAGGTTCACGTTTGCTTAATTCGTGTAGGGAAGTCTTGGGTTAACTTTTGCTTAGTTGGTTAATCTAGACCGAACAAGGATTAAACGGACTGATAATCTGTTGTAAGCCAAGGATGTCAGAGATGCATTGTGTTCAAGAGTCTTGCCTATTTTAATTACTGCAATTAATTTGTTGTTTGTCCGCTATATTTTAATTAACTGTTATCTGTCCAAAAACCCCCCCATTGCATGATTCAATCTTTTGACAGTGAAAATTGGTCCTTGAGAGACGACCTAGGAGTCACTTCTTCTAGTACTACATTTAATTATTTTTTATTTGACCGAGTACGACATCGATCACAGGACAACAAAAAATATGTGGAATTTGTGCTGCTGATTATTTTACAGATGTTTGCCCACAGTTACAAGAGTCAAACAACAGTGGGGTTTTTCAGTTGTAATCTAATTCCTACAAAAATCAGTCCAGCCAGCAGTACAACCCCTATGCACAGACTTACAATCCAGGTTGGAGAGAGCACCCCAATCTGAGATATGGTGCAGCTCAGTCACAGCAGCCACGAGCCTCTTTTCCTCACACCAGAATTTTGAGCAATCCCCAAACCAATATCAGAACCAATTCCAGCAGAGGTATGTGCCTCCTCCATTGCGAAATAATCAAGCTAATCCAGCCACACCCACACAGAATACCAATCCAGCAATACAGGGCAATGCAAACTTGTCTATAGAAGATATGATTAAACAAATGGCTGACATAATGGCTGCAGAAATGGCTGCCCAGATTGAACAGAACCTCACAGCCACGGTACAGGATCTCAAAACACAATTGGGGCAACTTGCTACTGAAATGAATGAAATCAAGCAACAAGGATCACGAAAATTACCTTCCCAATCTGTACCGAATCAGCACGGAAATGTCAGTGCCATAACACTTCGTAGTGGCAAGGAACTGGTTGATGGAAATCAGAAGATGCAGAAGCAGCAGACTGCAAGTCCAACAGTTCCACACCAAGATCTCTCTACAGGACAGCAGCACCCAGTACAGCCAACTCCCCTACCTTTCCCTTCTAGAGCTGCCGCTGCCACTAAAAAAAGATCAGAAGACTATGATGACTTGATGAACGTCTTTAAGAAGGTGGAGATTAACATTCCACTTTTGGATGCCATAAAACAAATTCCCAAATATGCAAAATTCTTGAAGGAGTTGTGCACGTACAAGAGAAATCTAAGGGAGAGACACTTCCAGACAGTTTCAGCTCTCTCTCAATCCAGATTGCCTCCAAAGTGTGAGGATCCAGGACACTTCACAATTCCCTGCACTATTGGAGAGTTGACCATAGCTGATGCCCTCCTGGATTTAGGAGCCTCTATTAATGTGATGCCATCCACAGTTTACAAGATGTTGCATCTTGGAGAACTAAAACCAACAAATGTGGTGATTCAACTTGCAAATAGAAGTGGGGCTCATCCCTTGGGCATGCTGGAAGACATCTTAGTCAAGGTAAATACATTGATTTTTCCAGCTGACTTTTACATTCTTGATATGCAAGATGAGAGTTCAATGCACAGATCTACCCTGATTTTAGGGAGACCTTTCTTGATGACTGCAAGAACAAAAATTGATGTTTATTCTGGTACCATGACCATGGAATTTGGAGAAGATATGGTTAAATTTAACATCTTTGAGGCTATGAAGCAGCCAATGGAGAACCATTCCCTCTTGTATAAGCATCCAGTTTTTGTCTGCAAAACCATACAGCCACCAGAGGAAATTCATCCCTATGCAACAGTAGAACTAGGAACAGATTTTGACTTTGAGTTTTATACTAAATTTTCTGAATTCCTGGACTTCCTTAGTGTAGATAATGACACCTTCATAGATTGTGATTGCACTAATAATACCTGTACAGCATGTCATGAAATAAATGCCATCACCATTTCTTTGGCTAGTAATTTTGCAAGGAATGAGAGAGAAGATAGCTTGCTACACACATCAATTGAACACACAAAAGATGCAGCAGCAGAAAAATTCCAGGCAAAGCAGTTTGAACTCAAACCTCTTCCAGACACTCTAAAATATGTATATCTGGATGAAGATCAGCAATACCCAGTAATTGTTTCCCAGAACTTAACTGAGAACCAAGAAGGCCAACTGCTGCAACTCTTGAGAAAATACAAAAGGGCCATTGGATGGTCATTGGCAGACATTCCTACGATCAACCCATCTGTTTGTATGCATAGAGTACTGTTAGATGATGAATTGAAACCTGTGAGGCAGCCACAGAGAAGGCTAAATCCCACAATACTTGGTGTAGTGAAGGAAGAGATTACCAAGCTACTGAAGGCTGGAATCATCTATCCTATATCGGACAACACTTGGGTTTCACCGATCCAGGTAGTCCCAAAGAAGTCGGAGTCACAAGTGATACAAAACGGAGAAAATGACTTGATACCAACTAGGATGACAAATCAATGGAGAGTATGCATAGACTACAGGAAGCTAAATCAAGCTACCAGGAAAGATCATTTCCCTCTTCCATTCATTGATCAAGTACTTGAACGACTGACAAGTAAATCCCATTACTGTTTTCTTGATGAATTTTCTGGTTCAATGCAAATACATATAGCACCTGAGGACCAACATAAAACGACTTTTACATGCCCCTTTGGAACTTTTGCTTATACACGAATGCCCTTCGGCTTGTGTAATGCACCTGCAACTTTCCAGAGGTGCATGTTGAGCATTTTTGCAGATTTAATTGAATGTTGCATGGAAGTCTTCATGGATGATTTCACAGTTTTTGGCTCTTCCTTTGTTGAATGTTTACATCATTTAGAGCAAGTTTTGAAGAGATGCATTGAAGCTAATCTTGTTTTGAATTTTGAAAAATGCCATTTTGTGGTGAATGAAGGAGTGGTTTTAGGCCACCTCATCTCTGAAAAAGGAATTGAGGTTGATAAAGCAAAGATTGATGTAATTTCTTCTATGCCTAACCCCTATTCTGTGAGGCAAATTCACTCCTTTCTTGGTCATGCAGGCTTTTACAGGAAGTTCATTAAAGATTTCAGCAAAATTGATCTGCCACTGTCTAACTTGTTGCAGAAAAATGTACCATTTGAAGAGCTAAAGGAGAAACTCACCACAACACCTATTCTACAGCCCCCAAACTGGGAATTTCCTTTTGAGCTGATGTGCGATGCTTTAGACTTTGCTTTAGGTGCCGTGTTGTCACAAAGGAGGGATAAATTTCCCTATGTCATTGCCTATGCGTCCAGAACTCTTGATGCAGCTCAAAGCAACTACACAACAACAGAAAAAGAGTTGTTGGCCATTTTTTTTGCATTGGACAAGTTTCAGTCATATTTGGTGGGGTCCAGAATTACCATATACACAGACCATGCTGCTTTGAAATACTTGTTGAAGAAAGCTGATGTAAAACCAAGACTAATCAGGTGGATGCTTCTTCTGCAAGAATTCGATTTAGACATCAAAGACCACAGTGGAGCATTGAACCAAGTTGCTGATCATTTGAGCAAAATTTCAGGGCACCATGATCCAATACCCATACGTGATGATTTCCCTGATACTTTCCTTTATGCCTTACATTCTTCCTCTCTCACTCCTTGGTATGCAAATCTGGCCAACTACCTAGCTTCAGGTATTCTGCCCCTACACGCATCTGAGGCTCAACAGCACAAGTTGAAGGCAGATGCTAAATACTATGTCTGGGATGACCCATACTTGTGGAAGTTTGGCAGTGACCAAGTCATCAGAAGATGTATTCCTGACAGTGAATTTCAAGACATTCTTCAGCACTGTCATGACTCCAACTTTGGAGGACACATTGGATCTTATAGGATTGCACGGAGAGTCCTAGACTGTGGATTCTACTGGCCTACACTTTTTAGAGATGCACACAGATTTGTTGTTTCCTGTGAGAAATACCACTGAGCCCATGGCAACATAACAAAGAAGGATGAAATGCCTCAGCAACCTATTATCTTTTGTGAAGTCTTTGATGTATGGGGAATAGACTTTATGGGGCCTTTTCCAAACTCTGCTGGTTTCTCTTACATACTGCTTGTTGTAGATTATGTCTCTAGATGGGTGGAAGCCAAGGCCACACGCACCAATGATGCCAAAGTGGTGGTCGAATTTCTCAGAACTCACATTTTCTACAGATTTGGAGTACCTAAAGCTATAATCAGTGATCAAGGCAGTCATTTCTGCAACAGAATTATTGTAGCCTTATTCCACAGATATGGAGTCACTCATCGTACTTCCACACCTTATCACCCCCAAAACTAATGGGCAAGCTGAAGTATTCAATAGGGAGGTGAAGAATATGCTTCAAAAATTGATCCACCCCCATAGGAAAAATTGGAGTCAACTGTTGGATGAGGCATTGTGGACCCAAAGAACATCCTATAGAACACCTTTAGGTATGTCACCTTTCAGGGTAGTTTTTGGTAAGCTTGCCACCTCCTAGTTGAAATTGAACACAAAGCTTATTGGGCTGTGAAACAATGCAATTTGAATTTAAATGAAGTTGGCACAGAGAGAAAACTGCAACTCCAAGAATTGGAGGAAATTAGCCTACAGGCCTATGAAAATTCAAAATTGTACAAAGAAAGGGTGAAGAAATACCATGATATGCAAATTTCCAGCAAGGAGTTCTGTGAGGGGCAAAAAGTATTGTTGTTCAATTCTAAACTGAAATTGATTGCTGGAAAATTAAGATCCAAATGGACTGGTCCCTACATTGTTACCAAGGTTTTTCCCCATGGAGCTGTGGAAATTTCTGATGCGGCTAATGGTAGAACATTCAATGTTAATGGTTAACAACTGAAAATATTTCATGAAAGCCATCCACAGCAGGCTCAACAGCTGCAACATCTCTGCTTTTAAAGGAACCACTCACGGATGAAGAAAAGCTTCCAACAGCAGGTACATAGCTGGACCTACTGTTTGTTTTCTCTTTCTCTTTCCTCTCACTCACATTGGGGACAATGCTTGTTTCAAGTGTAGGGGGAGTGATTCTCATTTTTATTTTATTTTATTTGATCTGTTTTGTTTTGTTTTGCTAGTTCCATTACTAGACGTTGTTGTTTTGAAGTTTTGCAGAATAGGTGCTAACCTGTTTGGAATATTGTCAATGACTCATTAATGGGCAGTTTTGATTTCCCCTGTCATGGTTAAAAGCCTTCCTTCTAATTAACACAGGCATGTGATGAATTCAGCCGTTCTTTTTCAAAAAAGTTTAGATGAGAATCAACTTGGCACATAAACCCTGCTGAGATTTGAGCCTACATAGTTTTGTTGTGTGATACACCCATGGTTGCAAGGCATTATAGGATTTTATCTAACTCTGCTGAACAAGACTTGATTGATGATACTCTTGAAATGATTTAGGCCATTTTTCTATTGCAGCTACTTAGCCAGACAACTTACCTTTCATCCAATTTTCCCATTGCACCCAGTTTTGAGCCTTATGACCCTTTTTCCTTGCGAAAACCCACCAAACCTCGTTGTCCTTTAACCAACCATTGAATCTGGAAAAACAAGTGCAAGAACCTGCTGAGAAGTTTTAAATAGTTTGAATTATAATGAAGGTTTGCAGTTCACTACAGTAAGAAAATAAGGTACAACTGACCAAAATAGGAACTAATATATTGAGAGAATTTTGTTCAAAATGCACACAATATGCATTGAGCATCAAGAAGAAAAAAAAAGAAGAAGAAAATCTGCAGCTGTAAACGTTATATATTAATCTTTGAAAATCTTTAGAGCTGCTAACTTTGGAATCTCATGCTTGTTCTTAAGCCCGTTAGCCCAAGATCTTTCCAGCATCAATGGTTTAGCCTAAATTCCTTTTCCACCTTACCCTCACCTCAGCCACATTACAAGCCAATAAAAGTACTTCTGATCTAGAGTTGAAATCAATTCAAGGATTGGAATGTAGAGATCTTTCAAATTCAAGGTAATGCATGCTTCCATGAGGTACCGAGTGAAATTTTGAGCCAACAAACAGGAGAGTGTGTGTAAACAGTGCCATGAGAGGTTTGTCACTTTGATTCTAATTCTGAACCTGTTGAAATCAGTGCTGATTTGTTACATGTCACTTGTTATTTTAGGTGCAAGTTCTGATAAGCTGTGATGGATGGGAATTTTTCCCTGCTCATAGAGTTGTTGACAATTTTTCTTCATAGCATTTTCAGTACTTATGTTTTGCTCAGGAGTGAAAAAGTCTAAGTGTGGGGGTATTTGATAACTTGATTTCTATACTCATACCTTTTGGTTTATTGCACCTCCTTGAAGTTTTCAATTTCACTTTCTTGGAACTTTAAGCTGAATTTTACAGTTTTCATGAATGACGGTAAATAAGTAAGATAGGGTGTTATATTTTCATTTTATAGCTGAAAAATAAAATTTAAATGATTTAGCTTTAACTTGCTTTTCCAATTCTAATTCTCTTAGATGTTTACATTGAGCTGAACCCTTTTTATGATAGGATTGATCCTTGAATGGGATGGAATGAGATGAAGAAATGCACAAGCTGTGAATTGCATGGATTTTGGCCCAATTGAAGCAAGGGGAATCACAAAAGCAGCCCAATTGCTAACCTCATACAGCAGTGCTGAACAGTAAAAAGAGAAGAAAAAAATTCTGCAACAACATTGCAAATTCAAGCAGTACAGCCTCGTACAGCTGGCCATTGGGTGATGATGTGGGGCCCAACCAAGGCATTAGGGCAGCCTTGGCAGATATGAAAAGGTGGTGTGCGGCACAAAAGAAAAGGAGGAGAGAGAGAGAGCAGGAGCAACCCATGACAGCATGCACAGAATTTCAATAACAGCACACCAGATTTCCATAACAGCACATCAGAATTCCATACAGCAGCACCAAATTTCCAATATAGGACCCAAAATTCAATACAACAGCAACCCAGGGAATGCGTGACAGTGGGTTGCTGCATTTCTTCTATTTTCTTTTCAATCTTCAGTAGAAAGAAACTAAAAAACAGAGCTACATGAACAGTGCAGGAGTAATTACATTTTCATGAATGTAGAATTCATTTTGGATACATATCAGTGGATGAGTGTGCGTTTGAGTTCTATTTTGTGCTCCAACACTACATTCATCCAATCAAAACCAAAGTAAAATGATGATTATGTGTTATCATCTACAAATCTTCTAATATAAAGATTTTTTTTATATCATTTTTACATACAAGATACAAGGATGGAAGAAATTACATAACAAAAGGAACGATCTTTGGAAACTATTTTTTCCAAACATTTATGCTCGCTGGTGGTTTCGAATCCAAGTTGCTTGTTATCTCCTAAGCATGTACTTGAATTATACGGTTGAATCTCTTTTTCTCCTTCCACAACCTTTTTCTCTCGTTAACCGTTGCTACAACTCCCTAAAACTATTAATTTTCTAGCAGCATTCAATATATGCATAGCTAAAAATTGCAATACTCTATAAACGAAATGTTTTTCTGGTTTAATAACTACATATAACTTCACAATGAAAAAAGAGTTTTGAATCTAATTAATCAAACGCCCATACAATACTTTTGGTATACTCCTTGATTTGATTTCAAGATCAATCACATTACTCTTTGAGAAGTATATAAATATGTGTCTCTTCTTCATCGTCTTTATCTTTGTTCATATGGTATCTATTTCACAAACTCTTAGTTCTCATATATAACTAAAAATATTATTTTCATCTTGTAAAACTTGGATTTAAATCTCCACTTAATATAGGTAAAAAAAGAACGAGTTTAATAAAAAAATATTAAAATAAATTATATTTTTAATAATTTCTTTTTAACTAATTATTTAAAATAATTTAAAACAAGAATTAATGTATGCGTTGATATTATGTAATAATATCATTAAATATATTTCGCAATATAACATAAATAATCATAAATAACATATTTAATTATTTGTGTAATATATTAATATATATATATATATATTATACAGAAAGAGAAAAAAGAAGAAAGAGAAAGGGAAAGTAAAAATTCACTTGCTTTAATAATAAGTGAACAAAGTTATTATAATATAAATCTTACATTTTATTATAAACCAAAAATTTATATTAATTAAATGATAGATATAATTTATTTCTTTTTTGTTTTTTTAAATGTCATCGAACATGAATGACATTTACTAAACAATTATCTCTTTCATCTTTGGTTAATATTTATATTTATATATATATATATATAAAAATTGTGTCTAAAGTACAGTAAATAAATAAAAACACACAATGTAATCTTCTTTATTACAAATGTTATGTGAATTTTTCTAATACACTTTTTAAATTTTTAAAAAATTATTCCTAGTAACTATGATAGATTTTTTTAATTTAGTGTCAATTGTATTATGTATTATAATTCACTAACAATATGTTAATGAATGATTTTTTACGGATTTAAAATTTAGAAGATATTTTTTATTTTTTTTAAAAATTTGTTGTTAATTTTTTAGAGAGAAAAATTGGAATATAATTTTATTGTAAATTTAAAATTCACATGAGATTTTGTTAAAAGAATCATATTACTCTTTTACATATTCTTAACAATATGTAATTTTTTTGTGAATTTTAAATTTATAATAAAATTTGGAAAAACATTTTGTAAAAATTTAAAATCCTTGACATTTATTATTAGGTGTAACATTGAACATTTTATTACCTAACATTTATAGAATAAATATTTACTTACAATAAGAAACAAATTTAGGTACGAAAAATTTATAAGAAAGTTTTTTTAGAACATAAAAAAATATTTAGAAAATATCCTCCAAATTTTAAATTTGCAAAAAATTTATCTATTCACGTATTATTTGATAATTTTCTAAAAAAATATACTAAATTAAAAAAAATATTGTAGTTGGATGATATAATGTTTTTTTAAATCTTAAAAGTTTTTATAGGTAAAATGCACCTAGCACCGTAATAAAGTTAATTAATGGTTGAGAATTACACCAAATTATTTCCATAAAAGGATTTGTCGTACATCTCCTAAGACCCATCTATTTTGAGACTGTGACAAGAAACATTTTAATCCCACCACACTAAGGAAGTCTAGTACTACTTCCTTTTTTCTTGAGGAATTTGTTCCTCATGAGTTGTGCCCAAACCAAGTTTTGAAGTTAAACTCCCAGGAGTGATTTATTCTGAATAAGGAAAAAAGTGAATGATGACAAATAGAGTCATGGATACTCTTATATAGGAGAGTACACCATTATGAGTTACAAAAAGGGTTATAAACCGAAAACTGAAAGTATATAAACCTAGGGTTGGAATTAATTTCAACAGATTATGAAGTTTAGTATTAATGACTTCCCAACTCACCCTCGTGTTTGGATCTACAAAGGATATTCCACTTAGCAGTGACTAACCTTCTTTTGTTCAAGCAACCGTATCAGATGAAGTTTCTCATCCATGTTTCAATACTTTTGAATGAATAAAACTCCAACCCTTCATGCATGTTCATTGCAAAGACAACAACCTTAACTTCCTCCTAAGAAGGCATGAGCATCAACATGTCATTATCTTCTATGAAAACAAGAGTTGTGATATTGTCTTGGATGAAATTCCACATATTCAACTCATTCTCAAATTCTCTATGCATTATCTCACATAATAATATATTTAATAGGAGTATACACAGAAAATATAACCAATTATATTTATTAGACTTAAAAAATATCTTAAAAAATGTTTTGTATTTATTGTGTTTTTTAATAATAATCCTTTTGTAGATATTGATTTGAAATTCCTAAAACATGTGCTACATGCATTCAATTAGTGTTCTTTAAAATTATGCTTAAATTGATTTTTACGAAACTCAATAAAAAAAATTATGATCTTGTTTGTGTATGATAATTTTATACAAATGTTTGATATCTTAGTTTATTAATTAGAACTTAACTTGGTGTAGACAACTTCAAAACCTCTTATATTGATCTATTAGTTGGTTGGCAATGTTGTAAAAAGTCCAAAACATATTTTCTTTTAACACAAAAGTATTTCAATTCCAAAAGCAATATTTCAAAGATCAGGTCCTTCATTTTATACTCTTTTCATGAATGCTCTTAAAACATTTTACTTTCTTCTAAATAATTTTTTTATAATAGGCATGCCATCAATATTGGATATAATTATTCCATCTCTTTCTTTCTTTAAAACATGAAGTTTGGTTTGACTTGTTGCTTGAGGACATCTAATATCTACTGCTACATCTAAAACGGTTAAAAGAATATGATCTGTCTCTCCCATAAACATCAATTTAGCAATCTTACAGTAAAACAATTATACCAGTGCAATGAAACAATCTTATAAACTTCCTCATATTTGTATATGTAATTGAAAGTGGCATGGATAAAAATTAATATTACATTGAAAATTGAAATAACACTTTGCATGATAATTATTATGAAATGTACATTACATTGGAAAAATGAACTCATAGCTACTTATGAGCGAGTGTTGAAGCCTCGAAGCAAGTTTTTTTTTATCAGCAACAAAGAATATATAAAATGGATTACCAAATGAAGATGCTCAACCCATATACAAGGACAAAAAAATGATGGAGAAATACAAATGTATCATTACCTCAACTTTTCTCCAACACTAAAAAACAAGATGTGTGAACTAACGGAGATTAGCACACATTAGAATAGCAAAATGTAACCTCCAATAGACATAACATACACATTGTCTATTTAGTACCAATAATGAGAACACCCGAAAGCTATATCCCATAACAAATATTGCAGTGCGATGCCACACCTTCCATTTAGCTTAAATCTTGTTTTCAAACCCTGGATGAAAACATCTAGGTCGTGCAAAGCCTGAACCACATTCAAAGAAAAAACATGTGTAATATAAACTCTCAGCCTGTAAAACGCTCAATACAATACAAATCTATCCTTCCCATTTTAAAGCTTATACGAAAGATGCCCATAACTCTAAAATTTCTCTCCCAACCAGTCATATACCACCCACACAAACTAATAGTTATAATGGTAAATCTCTCCCCATATCCCACCCCCACAAAGAGAATATAAAACCAAAACCTAGATGTGTAAGGATTTGATACACAATATAGGATTATTATACCATTTTGAAAAGGAAAAAAGAGCTTTAGGGAATTTGTTTCTTAACCATGCCCATATCCTCGTTTGAACGCCTTCAAAAATGTCCTCATCCTCCTTATTGGCCATTTTGAAAATGATTGCATTTCTAAAATTCCATATTCCCCAAATAATGGTCATCCACACAATTTTCCAGATCCTGTTACCTTTAAGATTTAGATGTGGTAGCATAAATTATTGGAAATGTAAGGCAGCTTGATTTGGTAGGGTAATGCCAATGCCAACCCATTTATAACATCTAATCCACACCCTGTAAGCTACTTGGCAGGTGAAGAGAACATGGTTTCTAGTTTCATCTTCTGTTTCACACAAAACACACAAGTTACTACCATTAAGGCCCCATCTCCTCATTAATTTGTCCTTAGTAGCTATGCAATTTAACTTAACCCTCCAAGTAAACACTTGTCTTGTGGGTATGGCTTTAACTCTCTAGATTTCTTCCAAAATATTTCTTTCCTCATTAACCAACCTTCCAATCAACCATGCGTATCCTGATTTGACTGTATACTTTTGGTCCTCCCCAGGCTTCCATATCCTCTTATCCGCCTTTAATCTAGTCGGGCCTTTCTCCCTTAACTCATTGCATAAGTTATCATGAACAAATTTCTTCAATTCGAATCAAGTTCTCATCCATTTTAAATTACACTCCCATCTATCATTAGTCCACCCCCTAACTCATTTATTGTTTTGTTCATGTCTTCTGTGATGTTATACATTCTAGGGTATCTAACTGCAAGCTCTTCTCCTCCTAACAATCTATCCTCCCAAAATCTAATCCTACTCCCTTCCCCTACCTTCCAATCCATATTCATTTCCAACCAATCTCTCCCTTGATCATCCCTACATATTTTATTTATGTTTTTCCACCAAATAAATGCATTATTAATTGTACCACACCTATCTTTTTTATCACCGTACTTTGACCATAATACCTCCTTCCATAAGCAAGAAGTTCCATCTTGTAATCTCCAAACCCATTTCACAAGCAAGGCTACATTGAACAACTTTATGTTTTTCACACCCAGTCCCCCCTCTTGCTTTGTTTTACACATTATCTCCCATTTGACCCAAGTAATGCTTCTACCTTCTCTATTCCAACCCCATAGAAAATTTCTTTGTATCTTCCTCATTTTAAGTTCTACTTTTGCAAGTACTTTATAAAAAGATAAATAGAAGAGAGGTAATGCTGTAAGAACATATTTAAGTAGACATATCCTACCTGCTAAGGATAAGAATTTCCCTTTCCATTTGACTAACTTATTTTCAAACTTAAAGATAATGTGCTGCCAAAATGATTCTTTCCTTGGCTTTCTGCCTACTTTGAGACCTAGGTATAAGAATTGACACATCATACTTTACAATTAAGCATAATTGCAAATGACTATTTCATAGATTCTTGAAGTCCTACACCTCCAAGTTTGCTTTTGTGAAAGTTAACTCTCAGTCCAGAAGCCAATTCAAAACACCTTAATATGCTTTTGATAGTTACCATACATTGCATTTCTGGTTTACATATAAAGAGTGTCTCAACGACAAATTGTAAGAAGTTCACTTCCACCTCTTTTTGCCCAACCTTTACTCCCTTCAAGTCTTGGTTAATCCTTGCTTTTCTTACTGCCTCTTCCAAACCTTCCGCCACTATTAAAAAAAGAAAAGGGGCTAATGGGTCTCCTTGTCTCAATCCCTTTTGTGGTTTGAATTCCTGAGTTGGGCTACCATTAACCAATTGGATATGGTTATTGATTCTATACATCCCTTTATCCAGCTTATCCACTTATTATTAAAACCTAATTTGGCCATCATGTAATACAAAAACTCCCATTTCACTGAATCATATGCTTTTTCATAGTCCACCTTCAAGATTATTCACTTTCTCTTCATCCTTTTTACCTCATCAACTACTTCAGTAGCTATGAGTATGCTTTCTAATAAATCTCTCCCCTTAATGAAATTCATTTGTGAATGATTAATAATCGTAGGTAAAACACGTTTAATTCTATTCGAGTGGACTTTGGCAATTGGCTTGTACATACTCCCTAGTAATGAAATTGGTCTAAACTCATCTAGTGTTTGAGGGTTATCCACCTTTGGTATTAATGTTAGGAAAGACGCATTACACCCTTTAGTAATCACCCCCTTTTGAAGAAATTCCTTTACTACCAGTTCTAAGTCATCTTTTACAATTGCCCAATGTTCTCTAATGATATTAAGATTAAACCCATATGGACCCAGACTCTTGCTTCCATCATAATCCCACACAACATCTTTTAACTCCTCCCTGCTTAGATCAACTGTGAGCATATTATTTTTTCATCTGAAATCATAGGAAAAGTTATATTGTCCAATTTGACATCTACACTTTCGTTCTGTTTAAAGCGCATTTCAAAATGCCTCTTAGCATCAGTTTTCACTATTGTGGGTTCCTCACTCCACCCCCCTGTATATGTACACCTTTAATATCATTCATGTTTCTCATCCATTTCAACCTCAAATGAAAATACTTTGTATTAGAATCACCATTATTTATCCACTTCACTCTCGCTTTTTGTCTTTCCACTACCTCTTGCTTAAAATTTAGGTTCTTAATTTAAGCTAACAAAGATATTCTTTCTTGTTTTTCATCATCCTCTAGCCTGTGTTGTTCATCCATTTTTTCTAACAACCCCACCTTATCCATGAACGTCTTTTTTGCCTTATTAATATCACCAAAAGTCTCCACATTCCATACCTTTAAACCTGTCTTTAGTCCTTTAATTTTCTCTTTCCGTAGCCACATCTTTCCCCCGCTTCCATACTCACCACACCACAACTTTTTTAACTCCTCTCTTAATGTTTTATCCCCTAACCAAACATCTAGTGACCTAAAAGGTTTGGGCCCCCAATCCAGAACACTATTTTTTACTATCAGCGCACAATGATATGAAACATACCTGTCCAAGACAAATTGTTTACATCCTAGCCATATTTATAACCACCCCTCTGTCACAACACATCTATCTATTCTACTCATTGTAGTCCCATCCGGACGATACCATGTAAAAGTCCTACCCACAATTGGTATATCTAGGAGTTCCATATTCTCAAAAAATTCATTAAACCCCTTGTATTCTCTGCTATTGTTTCTCTCTACTCCTCTACCTCTTCTTTCCTCTCTTTTTTGGACAGCATTGAAGTCACCAATTAGGCACCAAATGGTTGTTGTTGTTATTCTTTAATTGTGCAAATCTCTTCCCATAACCTCTCCTTATCACTAAGTTGGCATGGTGAATATATTCCCCACTACAACCACAACATTTTTCTGTTTGTTTATCCCAATAGTAATAATAAACCCCTTTCCCATATACACCCTATTACATTCAAAAACGCTTTATCCCGAATGCTTAGGATCTCCCTAGCCCCGTGTTCTACTGGGTTTAAGCCCAATCAATATCATTATGTCCCCACATATAATAACACATTTCTTTGTTTATTAGGCACATTTTGGTCTCTTGTATACATATCATCCCAACCCCTTCTTTTGTTATCAACTCCTTTACATATCTAACCTTCCCGAGTCCCCCAAGCCTCTTATGTTGATTGTACTAATTAACATGACTATTTACTTTCTTCCCACCCTCGCTTTATAATTTATTATCTTTATCCCTATTTTCCATCTCTATTAATTTAGCAATTATAGTAACCTCCTCCCCATTATACTAAAACCCACATCCTTTCCTATTTTCCATAACCTATTAGCTTTAGAGTTACTATGATTTAGCCAGAATAGTCTATTGCACTTATCAAATTCCTTATCTGAAATTGAATTAGACATCACAAAACTGACTAGCCTGGTTACATGCTTATCCTTTACCTCAGTTGTTGTGGTGTTTAGCCTCTTACTTGACTTATTTTTCTTCCTGCTAGTTTCACCGTAGTTCCACTTACTCTGTGAATGGAATCTGCTTGGATCAATACGAGATTGATTGATCAGGATCATACGGTTTCTGTCCCCTTCGGCTTCGTCGACTTTGCTATCAATTTCACTGTCGATGTTTCCTTTCCCTTTCGAATTCGATCTCTTTACCTCTTGATCAGTTTCTCCGCTTCTACCTCCATTTGTGGCATGCATTGTTCCAGGTTCTTCAATTCCATTCCCCGTATAATTTTTGCCTCCTACATTAGTATTGACCATTGAAGGTGAGTGAAGTTGCTCATCTACGTGGTTTGCTTTGCCTCTATCTCCCTCTTGGTCAATTCTTATCCTGCTGTTGTTGATCTTGTCTTTTTTGTCGCCATTGAAGCCGCCCATAAAGCTTTGTGTTGCCTCTTCCTGTACGTGAACTTTACGGGTAACATTTTCATCCTCGTCATGGTTATGGCCACAGATACCTACATTCATCCTAGGTGTTGGGAGGTGTTGTACTTCTTTGCAAATCCTTCCTTCAATGTCTCGTACTAGGTCACCGCATTCCAATTTGTACCAGGGGCTCATCCTTTCATTGCTTGCTGCTTTGTTAAGACACTCATTACTTCTTTTTTCAATTTGGGCTTCCTTCTGGTGCGGGTTACACCCCTCTAACTTAAACGTATCCCGTAAAGTTTCCAGTGGCTTTTGGGCCTCAATTTCGGTCCATTCCAATTGCCTCCCTTCCTATGTTTCTTTGACCATGGAGATGTCCTTTCCTTCATCTTACAGTGCATGTTTTTCCTTTTTGGTGACTAAAGTATTATATGGCTCTGGTTCATAGTCTGCCAACCTAGACTTTTCCTTTCTCATTACATTTCCAGACTATTCTGACACTATTTGTAACGGTACCTTTTTGTGCCCCTCCATTTTCGTACTTCATTCTCCGGTAACATTTTCCAGTGATTCCACGGTCCCCTCTTCCTTGAGTTCGTAATTTATCTCCTCCTCCTCATCAAAGTTTGAAGCTGTGTTTCATGATGACCTAATCCAGGAATTTTCATCTTCCAGTTCTCTTCCTTTTTCCCCATATGCTCTCGTATAAACTCCTATTGTTGGGATCTCCTCCTCTAGAACAATTTCATATATTGCTCCACTAATTTTGATCTTTTCCTTCCGATTCGCCTCGCATCCATTGGGTAGTCTTATGCACAGTCTAGCGAACTCTAGTATTTCCTAATATTTAGTTGCTTTGTCTATTTCAACCAGTTTCCCTACTTGTATTACCAACTTCGTAAAACAGTCCTCGTTCCACAATGATAAGGGTAGTTCTCTACACCTTACCCACACTCTTTTATGAGATTAATTAAATATTTTTAAGAAATTTCAAGATTTTTAATTTAATTAATATACATTTTTTTATTATTTTAATATTTACTGTAAAGTTGATTTTAATATATAGTATTCATCTCTATAATTATGAAAAAATTAATTTTAGAATATGAAGTCTTATTTAAATAAATATTGAAGTGTTAGGTCACTTAAACTATATATTAAAATCAATCTAAGACTTCAATATCCTTAAGAAATACACAACCTATTCTTAAGCTTCAATAATCCATCAATTCCTACTCGAAAGTCATTATCCTTACCTTGGTTTAGCTTCTCTACTTGGCTTAATAGGAAAGGATCTATTTTCTATCCACTTCTAATCTCTTCAATTAAGTTATTGGTCACTCTGAGAGCTCCCAATCTAATACTACTAGCGGTTATCTCACAAGATGAGCTTATATCCTTAAACTCCTCTATAAGGTTAAACTCTCTACATTGGCCTTACCCGAGTGGTAGTTAAGCTGAAAATCATAATCCTTAAGAAACTCTAACAATCACATTTGCCTTATATTCAATTCCTTTTAAACACTTCAAAACTCAACCCAAAAAGGTAATGTTTCCATAACTTAAGGACGAACACTATCACAACTAACTCCAAATATGGGTAGGGTACTTTTGCTCATGAATTTTAAGTCATCTAGAGGTATATGCTACTAGTTTACCATTCTGCATAAGCACTATCCCTAAACTCAACTTAAAGGCATCATAGTACACTACAAATGTTTCACTAGGATTGGATTAGGTAACACTAATATTAGTTCACTAATTAATCTTCTCTTCAGTTCCTGAAAACTATCTTCACACTTGAAAGGAAGAGTTCATAGAGTTGAAAGGAAGTTGGAGATTGAAGACATCTCTCCAGAAGAAGACAATGCAAGATCCTCAAGAGGCAAACAGCCAGCTGTAAATGATGAGGAAGATGAAGAAGATGAAGGGGATAGTGAAGAAACTGAATAGGCTAAAAGTTCACTTATTCCTTAGCTTAATTTTAATGTTTCAAGTTGCTGTATTTTATTTTTCCCTCTATGATTTCTGTGTATTAAATTGCTTCTAGTGTAATAATCTCTGAATATGTAATATTTTTGAAAATGATAAAAATAAAGGGGGAGAAAAAGATTTGTTTTGATTGATAATATGTCCAGTTTTCTAGCATTTAAGAAAATTAATTTCAGGGGGAGCATTAGGAAATATTTCAAATAATTACCTTATATAGCGTAAACATTTAAAGAGCAAAGTTTAAGGGGGACCTTTTAGAAATATTTTCCATGCATTAATTTCTTTGAAATCTCTTTTTCAAAATTCAAATTGAAATTTAAATGCTATGTGACTGCCTACTTTATTTCCTTCGTGGACTAATTTTTATGATGAAGATATCCATACATTATTTTCAAGATTTTCAGGATATGAATCACAAGTCTCTATGTTTCTTTTTATCATCATAAAAAAGGGGGAGATTGTTGGCATATTTCAAGACCAAGAGTTAATGAAGTTCTCCAGTTTCTTTATGGATTCTTAAAGTTTTGATGATGAAGATTTAGAGTGATTTAATCAACATTAAAGACTTGTGCCATCTCACAAAGGAAGGCTGCTTGGTAGAAAAGGAAAGGCATAAAGAGCATTCAAAGCTTTCAAGAGAGAAGATTGATGAAGATTTTCTCAAGAGCTGAAGGATCAAGAGTAGAAGGTTCTGTTTTGGGTGTCGGATAAAAAGAGTAAGTCATAAATCCCATTCAAGACCTTCCCAAACAAGAGAGCAAGGTGTTTTCTCGCAAAAACGTTTTTCTACGCTTTTAATCGATTATGATACGTAGATAATCGATTATTTAACTTAAAATTCGAATTAAAAATGTTTAACGAACTAAATAATCGATTAAGTGTTTTTGATAATCGATTATATTGATTCTGGGTTAATATAATCGATTATGGCCTTAGTCTAATCTAGTATATCAGGCGAATTCAGTTTTCCAGTTTTTAAACATCATATAATCGATTAAGCTTTTAATATAATCGATTAAATGAGTTGTTTTTGCGAAATCAATACCAAATCAACCTAAGAATGGAAACTTTGGAGCATTTTCGAATTATAAAATGAAAGAGAATGTCTTAGGTTCAACACATCTGATTAAACACAAAACATTCAAAGTGTTTCTGCGCCTTAGCTTTTCAAAACCGCTTTCCTGCTCTCTTCAGTTTGATCAAGTCTTTAGAAGTGGTGATCATTGTGCTTAAGCTTTCTATCCAACACTATTATCAGGTGTATCCTTTTACTATTTTTATAAACGGGTAAATTCATCCCTTGGATCTGTTCTAAGGGAGGTGTGTTCATCTCTTCTGTGTCAAGAGAGGTGGGTTTCATCCTCGGTGTGTCTGGGGAGGTGTTTTATCCTTAGTGTGTCTAAGGAGGTGTTCCTTTTATCTTTATTTGTTATAGCATGAATTGGTGTTTGTAATTTCAATTAAAGATAGTTGGGTGATCATCACGCATTTGTGGTGGTTGGGAACTGGACGTAGGATTGGCTTAATCCGAACCAGTATAAATCTCTGTGTTCTTTCTCTTTCCCTATCTCTTTTTATTGTGGATCATATTAACAATTGCAAATTCAAACCGCATTAATCAAAGGTTAAGAAAAATCCGTATCCTAGTTTTTGAAAGAATTTCAAAATTTGGAAATTGATTTAAAAGAGAAAAGTTTATTAAAAATCCAATTCACCACCCCCTCTTGGTTTTTACACTGCCGTCTTTATTTAACAATTGGTATCAGTGCTGGTTTTTTGAAAATTACTCAAAAACAAGATCCTGATGGCAGATAAAAATCAAACTTTTGCTGAAGGTGCATCTATTCATAGACCACCACCTTTTACCGGTGAAAACTATCCTTTTTGGAAAAAGAAAATGGAGATTTTTCTAAGGTCCAATGATCAAGGCGTTTGGGATGCAATTGTGAATGGTCCATATATTCTTATGACTGTTGTTAATGATGCGCAGGTACCCAAAGTGAGAGCAAGTTGGACCAAAGATGAGTACAATCAAAATCAGTGCGATATAAGGGCGTGTAACATGATAGCATCTGCTTTAACTGTTGATGAGTTTTCCAGGTTGTCGGATTGCACCACAGCAAAGGAAATGTGAGACACTTTGGAAGTCACACATGAAGGAACGGAGGATGTAAAAAGATCAAGAAAAAATACCTTGATTCAAGAATACGAGATGTTCCGGATGAGCAAAGAGGAAACCATATATGACGTTCAAAAGAGATTCACTCACATTGTAAATCACCTCAAGGCGTTAGGTAAGACATTTGATACTGAAGAATTAAATGTAAAAATTTTGAAATCTTTGGACAGGACATGGCAACCCAAAGTGACGGCCATCACGGAGTCGAAGAATCTCTCAAGTATGAATATGACAACTCTTTTTGGAAAGCTTAGAGAACACGAAATGGAGCTTGGACGTTTCAAAGGAGAAGAAGAAGACGTCAAGAGGAAAGGTGTTGCTCTTAAAGCAAAATCCTACAAGGATGAGAGTAGTGATACAGATGATGATCTTGAATGCAGTGACATCAGCTTGTTCGTCAAGAAGTACAAAAAGTTCATCAAGAACAAGAACAAAGGGAATTTCAATAAAGGTAAGAAAACTGAAAATCTAAATTCTCTTGATAACTTTAAATGCTATGATTATGGAAAAAGGGGACACTTGAAGTCGGATTGCCCCAACATCAAGAAGGATGAAGAAAAGGTAAAGAAATACAAAAAGCCTTTTGATAAGAAGAAAAAGAAGGCATACATCGCTTGGGAAGATAATGAAGTGAGTTCTTCTAGTGCAAGTGAATCAGAAGAAGAAGCCAACATTTGTCTCATGGCGGATGATGATGATGCTGAATCCACATGTAGCAAGGTAAGTGATTTTGGTCTTCCAGATAATTATGATGAGTTGCTTGAAGAGTTTTTCGAATTATGTGAAAAATCTAAAAAACTTACCTCTTTTCATAATAAATTAAAAAGTGACTACAAGAGTCTTGAAAAGAAAAATTTTGATTCAGAAGAAGAGAAAAAGGTTCTAAAAGAGGATTTGGAAAAAGCGAAAATTCCTTGCAAATGCAAAACCAAAATTCCTATTTGTGAAAATTGTAATGTTCTTACTAACAAGGTTTCTTATCTTGAAACATCTATTTCGAAAATTATAATGGGAAATAATAATCTAAATAATGTTTTGAATGTGCAAAAAGGCTTATATGGAAAAACAGGTCTTGGTTTCGATTTCAGATATAATCATAAACCTACAAAAACTATTTTTGTAAAAGGAGAATCATCAAATTCAAGCAAGATTTTCGAAATCCCTAATTCTTTTAATAAACCAAATGATCCTAAAAAGAAGTTTTACAAAAATGCATATATTCCAAGAAAAACAAATGTTCCTACATGTTTTTATTGTATGCATAAAGGTCATTCGGTAAATAAATGCAATATTAAAAGTTTTAGTGTTCCTAATGGGAAATACAAATGGGTTCCCAAAGGAAAAGTTGTTTCTAACCCATGAAGACCCTAATAAGTGACTTTAGGGGACCTAAATATTTTTGTTTATGATGCAGGTTGGTCCCAAGTCCAAAAAGTCACTATGGTACCTTGATAGTGGTTGTTCAAGACACATGACGGGTGATAAAAGCAAATTCAAAAGCTTCAAAAAGAAAGAACAAGGTTTTGTAACCTATGGTGACAACAACAAGGGAAAAATCATTGGTAGTGGAATGATTGGAGAATCTTTGAAAATTCATGATGTTCTTCTTGATGATGGGTTGAAGCACAATTTGCTAAGCATTAGTCAACTTTGTGATAAAGGTTTAAAGGTAACTTTTGATAGTGATCTTTGCAAAATTCATCACAAGGACTCAAATGAAATCGCCCTCATTGGTAAGAGACACAATAATATCTGTTTGATTGACATTGATTGTGCATCTTCATCTAGTAATTTATCTTGTTTAGTTGCGAAAGAAGAGGATCCATGGTTATGGCATAGAAGAGCTGCTCACATTCATATGCCTCATCTAAGTAAACTCATATCTAAAGAGTTAGTAATTGGATTGCCAAAATTGATTTTTGAAAAGAACAAAATATGTGCAGCTTGTCAAAAAGGGAAGAAAACTAAAATTCTTTTAAATCTAAAAATGTTGTTTCCACTTCAAAACCTTTAGAATTACTACACATGGATTTATTTGGCCTCTCTAGAAAAAAAGTTTTGGTGGCAATTATTATGCTCTTGTGATTGTTGATGATTACTCTAGATTTACTTGGACTCTCTTTCTTTCATCTAAAAGTGATGCTTTCAAAGAATTTAGAAAATTTGCCAAGGTTATTCAAAATGAAAAAGATTTGAAAATCAAGTTTTTAAGAAGTGATCATGGCGGTGAATTTCAAAATGTTTCTTTTGAAAATTTTTGTGAAGAACAAGGAATTTCTCATAATTTTTCAGCACCAAGAACACCTCAACAAAATGGTGTGGTTGAAAGGAAAAATAGATCTTTGGAAGAGCTTGCAAGAACTATGTTGAATGAAAATAATTTACCTAAATATTTTTGGGCTGATGCCGTAAGCACCGCTTGTTATGTTTTAAATAGAGTTTTAATAAGACCTATTTTGAAATTAACACCTTATGAGCTTTTCAAAGGAAGAAAACCAAATATTTCTCGTTTCAGAATTTTTGGATGCAAATGTTTTGTTTTGAATAATGGAAAAGGTAGCCTTGGGAAATTTGATGCTAAATCCAATGAAGCTACATTTTTAGGTTATTCTTTGCATAGTAAAGCATATAGAGTTTTTAATAAAAGGACTTTAAATGTTGAAGAATCTATACATGTTGTCTTTGATGAATATCTAGACCTTGAGGAAACCCCTCTTGAGTCAAAAAGGTTCTTTGTAGATGATGAAGGAGTACATCAAGAAGAAACTCCTTTAGAAGAAGCTGTTGAAGAAATCAAATTGGATGAAAATCCTCCTCATGATGAAAGTCTACCAAAAGAATGGAGACCACCTAGAAACATGTCTTTGGACAATGTCATTGGAGACATCTCAAAAGGTGTAAGAACAAGGAGGAACATGAATAATTTTTGCATGAATGTTGCTTTTGTTTCACAGATTGAACCGAAGAATGTAGAAGAAGCATTGATGGATGAACATTGGTGTATAGCAATGCAAGAAGAGCTAAATCAGTTTGAAAGAAATCAGGTATGGGATTTAATTCCTAAAACTAACAAAATGCAGGTTATAGGCACAAGATGGGTTTTTAGGAATAAGCTTGATGAAGATGGAAACCAAGAACAAAGCAAGGCTGGTTGCAAAAGGATATAGACAAGAAGAAGGCATAGATTATGATGAAACCTATGCTCCAGTAGCAAGACCTGAAGTTATTCGTTTGTTGCTAGCATATGCTTCCATTATGGGATTCAAATTATTTCAAATGGATGTAAAAAGTGCTTTCTTAAACGGATACATCAAGGAAGAAGTCTATGTAGAACCACCTCCAGGCTTTGAAGATTTCAAAAATCCTAATCATGTCTACAAGTTGAAGAAAGCCTTGTATGGACTCAAACAAGCCCCAAGATCATGGTATGAAAGGTTAAGTAATTTCTTACTTGAAAATAGTTTTAGAAGAGGTAAAGTTGATTCTACTCTTTTTATTAAGAAATCAAAGGAAGATATTCTTATTGTTCAAGTTTATGTTGATGATATCATTTTTGGATCAACTAATGATGATCTTTGCCAAGAGTTTGCTAGTAATAGGCAGGGAGAGTTTGAAATGTCCATGATGGGAGAATTAAATTTCTTTCTTGGTTTGCAAATCAAACAATTGAAGAAAGGCATATTTATATGTCAAACAAAGTATTGCAACGAAATCTTGAAGAAATTTGAGATGGAAAGTTCCAAGGAAGCTGCAACCCCCATGGCTACATCTTGTTATCTAGACCAAGATTTAAACGGTAAGGCGGTAGATCAAACACGGTATCGAGGTATGATCGGATCATTACTTTATCTTACTGCTAGTAGACCTGATATCATGCAAAGTGTGTGTGTTTGTGCTAGGTTTCAATCCAACCCTAGAGAGTCACACCTAAAAGCCGTTAAGAGAATCCTTAAGTACCTTACAAGAACAAAATCCTTTGGTTTATTTTACCCTTCAGGAGCCTCACCTAGCATTATAGGTTTTTCAGACTCAGATTATGGTGGCTGTAAAGTTGATAGGAAGAGTACTAGTGGTACATGTCATCTTTTAGGATGTTCTTTAGTTTCATGGCATTCTAAGAAATAGGCTAGTGTTGCTCTTTCAACCACGGAGGCTGAGTATATAGCAGCAGGAAGTTGTTGTGATCATATACTGTGGATGAAGCAGCAATTAGAAGATTTTGATATCTTTCTAGATCATATCCCTCTTAAGTGTGATAACACTAGTGCCATTAATCTGACTAGGAATCCTATCATGCATTCTAAGACAAAGCATATAGAAATTAGACATCATTTCATTAGAGATCATATAGCTAAAGGTGATTGCATTATAGAATATATAGATACCAAACATCAATTAGCTGATATCTTCACCAAACCCTTGCCTAGAGATATATTTTATGAGCTTAGAAGAGATCTAGGAATTATTGATGATAAATCTGTTGATTGATTGATGTTTATTGTTGATTTTGACGTTAATTATGTGTTTTACGAAAAATTACGTATTGCTGGTTGGATTTCAGATGAAGATATGCAGATTGGTTTTGTTAACAAATGGAAAGACATGAAGATCCTCACTCCTAAATATTTATCTTGCAATTTTTTTAGAACTCATGGTTTCGCTTTTCAGGAATGTTTGGTGGCAAGTGGACTGCAAAACTTTGTGGAGATGGAAGGAGGATATTATCCAGACTTGGTCAGAGTATTTTACATGAATCTGACTTCAAGGACAGCTAGTCCTAGCACCAAGGTGAAGGGTGTGCGAATCTACCTTGATGAAGAGGTATGGAACAATGTGGCTGAATTATCCACTCAAGGCATCAACATCACTTATGGCTTTGAGGATTTCAATAAATTGGTGGAGTTCAGAAAATTCTGCAAGGATCCAAATCTACAAGTGGAAAACTTGTATAAAGTTGGTAATGTTAAGCTTAATGAACGCATGTTACATTATGTAATTGTTTGGATTCTTGTTGCTAGAGGCACTAATCATGCCCAACTTACTAAGGAGGACATTCTTTTAATGTATGGCTTCCTTAATAATGTTAGCATTGGCCCTCCATTATTTTAGATAATATGTTTAAAGCCACTAGGCTTTCATATTTTGCTTTACCCTATGCTGTGTTTATCTCAAAGATATTAGAATATAAGGGTGTATACCTTGAAGGGGAGAACAAGCAAATTTTGCTTAGCAACAACAAAATTGGAAAGAATGTTCTAAGGCACATGGGCCTTATAGAACAAGGAAACAGGTTTAGGCAAAGAGAAGACGGAGCTACTGCAATGGAGGAAGATGATGAAGAACCACCACCTCAACCTCAACCTCAACAGAGATCAATGGAGGAACACATTCTTTCAAGGATGGACACCATGATGAGTCTCCAAACAACTCATTATGATGACCTTTGCCATAGACTCTCAAGGCTCAATAGAAAAGTTCATAGAGTTGAAAGGAAGCTGGAGATTGAAGACATCTCTCTAGAAGAAGACAATGCAAGATCCTCAAGAGGCAAACAGCCAGCTATAAATGATGAGGAAGATGAAGAAGATGAAGGGGATAGTGAAGAAACTGAATAGGCTAAAAGTTCACTTATTCCTTAGCTTAATTTTAATGTTTCCAGCTGCTGTATTTTATTTTTCCCTCTATGTTTTCTGTGTATTAAATTGCTTCTGCTGTAATAATCTCTGAATATGTAATCTTTTTGAAAATTATAAAAATAAAGGGGGAGAAAAAGATTTGTTTTGATTGATAATATGTCCAGTTTTCTAGCATTTAAGAAAATTAATTTCAGGGGGAGCATTAGGAAATATTTCAAATAATTACCTTATATAGCGTAAACATTTAAAGAGCCAAGTTTAAGGGGGGGCTTTTAGAAATATTTTCCATGTATTAATTTCTTTGAAATCTCTTTTTCAAAATTCAAATTGAAATTTAAATGCTATGTGACTGCCTACTTTATTTCCTTTGTGGACTAATTTTTATGATGGAGATATCCATACATTATTTTCAAGATTTTCAGGATATCAATCACAAGTCTCTATGTTCCTTTTTATCATCATCAAAAAGGGGGAGATTGTTGGCATATTTCAAGACCAAGAGTTAATGAAGTTCTCCAGTTTTTTTATGAATTCTTAAAGTTTTTATGATGAAGATTTAGAGTGATTTAATCAACATTAAAGACTTGTGCCATCTCACAAAGGAAGGCTGCTTGGTAGAAAAGGAAAGGCATAAAGAGCATTCAAAGCTTTCAAGAGAGAAGATTGATGAAGATTTTCTCAAGAGCTGAAGGATCAAGAGTAGAAGGTTCTGTTTTGGGTGTCGGATAAAAAGAGTAAGTCATAAATCCCATTCAAGACCTTCCCAAACAAGAGAGCAAGGTGTTTTCTTGCAAAAACGTTTTTCTACGCTTTTAATCGATTATGATACGTAGATAATCGATTATTTAACTTAAAATTTGAATTAAAAATGTTTAACGAACTAAATAATCGATTAAGTGTTTTTGATAATCGATTATATTGATTCTGGGTTAATATAATCGATTATGGCCTTACTCTAATCGATTATATCAGACGAATTTAGTTTTCCAGTTTTTAAACATGATATAATTGATTAAGCTTTTAATATAATCGATTAAATGAGTCGTTTTTGCGAAATCAATACCAAATCAACCTAAGAATGGAAACTTTGGAGTATTTTCGAATTATAAAATGAAAGAGAATGTCTTAGGTTCAACACATCTGATTAAACACAAAATATTCAAAGTGTTTCTACGCCTTAGCTTTTCAAAACCGCTTTCCTGCTCTCTTCAGTTTGATCAAGTCTTTTGGAAGTGGTGATCATTGTGCTTAAGCTTTCTATCCAACACTATTATCAGGTGTATTCTTTTACTATTTTTATAAAAGGGTAAATTCATCCCTTGGATCTGTTCTAAGGGAGGTGTGTTCATCTCTTCTGTGTCAAGAGAGGTGGGTTTCATCCTTAGTGTGTCTGGGGAGGTGTTTCATCCTTAGTGTGTCTAAGGAGGTGTTCCTTTTATCTTTATTTGTTATTGCATGAATTGGTGTTTGTAATTTCAATTAAAGATAGTGGCGTGATCATCATGCATTTGTGGTGGTTGGGAACTGGACGTAGGATTGGCTTAATCCGAACCAGTATAAATCTCTGTGTTCTTTCTCTTTCCCTATCTCTTTTTATTGTGGATCATATTAACAATTGCAAATTCAAACCGCATTAATCAAAGGTTAAGAAAAATCCGCATCCTAGTTTTTGAAAGAATTTCAAAATCTGGAAATTTATTTAAAAGAGAAAAGTTTATTAAAAATCCAATTCACCACCCCCTCTTGGTTTTTACACTGCCGTCTTTATTTAACACATACTATCCAACCAAAACTCACACTTAGACAACTTAGCGTAGAATTGTTTATCTCTAAGGGTTTGTAGGACAAACCTGAGGTCTTCAGTATGCTTTTCCTTGGTTGTGGAGTACACTAGGGTGTCATCTATGAATACTCTTGCAAACCTATCAAGATATGGGTGAAATATCCTGTTCATGTAATCCGTGAAGATACTATGTGCATTAGTCACTCCAAAAGGCATAACCAAATACTCATAGTGCCTATAACGGGTCGTAAAAATGATGTTCAAAATATCCTAAGACCTCACTGAAATTTGGTGGTAACCGAATCTCAGGTTTATCTTATTGAAAACACGTGCCTCAAATAATTGGTCCATCAAGTCATCTATCCTAGGTAAAGGGTACTTATTCTTAATGATAGCGATTCAATTGACAATAGTAACATTGGTACTCCCTAGTGTGATACACTAGGCTTAAAGAACTGTTTCTCTTGAAGCTCCTCTATTTTCTTTTTAAGCTTGGTCAATTTCCTAGGGGACATTCTGTAGGGTGCTATAGATATAGGTGCAGTACTAGATACTAAATCTATGGAGATCTCAATCTCCCTCTCAAGTGGTAGACAATTACATCCTTAGATAAAACGTCGAGGTACTCACTCACTTCAGGAATCTTGTTAAGCTCATTATCTTTATTAAGTTTCGAGGAGGATAAAATCATATGTATACCTTATTATTTTCTTTTAAACCAGTTTTAATTTCGTGCTCTTACTTTCACCAAATGTAATTGACTCATCAAAACAGTTTAACAAGACATAGTTGGAAGATCAATAGTCCATACCAAGAATAATGTCTAATTGACTAAGAGGCAAACAGATCAAGTCAACTAGAACTACTTACTAGAAATACTAGTAGAACATTCCAGTGCTCTAAAAATCTTTACTTTAGTCACTCAAACTATAATATCATCTGGATCATATCATCCCTTAAAAGAGAATGGATTGTTACACTCTAGCCATGAAGAAGCATAGTTTCAGTTCTACCATTACATATAGCTTGTGCTAACGCTTAAGGAGCGTCAACTATCGTACAATCATTCCTACTAGCCATGTTATGAGAAAAGTAATAAAATTAAGTGTAAGTCATCAAATTGTAAAACTATCAGAGAACACAACAAACAATAGTAGGAACATAACACATAAGTCTGGTTTTGAACAACCAAACTCTGGTACCGCTAAATGTAACACCCTCTACACCACATGATATATCACGAGAATAAAAGTAACATATTTCATAAGGCATAGAGTAACCTCATAATTAATAAAATCTATAATACACAGGGTAAATGATTCACATTCACTAATAACATTGCATAATGTAAAATAAACCAATTAAAGTCTTAATTAAAAATAAATAAACAAAAGCAAGGTTCTAATTTTCTAGTTCTATCCCAGTGTCACATATCCTATCAGAGCAATCGCATGAAAACTAAGTTTTACCACTAAAATTACCAACATCAAATTAGGAATCACCTATAATATGAAAGGAAAAATAAAACAAAGAAACAAAGGGAGTGAGAAATATCTTACTCTGGTTGCGGTGTAAAGACACTACAGGATACTCTCACACACAAAAAAAAATTAATCAATACTTAATCGTATCCAAACATGTGAAACAAATTAATTTAATCTCACCAAGAATTATCCATAAGCACAAGATATCCATATCACAATCGCACTAAATACAATGCATGTCATACCCATATATACACTATGATAATGAATACATGTAACGTCAATCACATATCACACTTGACCACCAATGCGATACACAATGATGTCACATTATGATCCCACATTATTATCTCATGTTATAATCTCACGTTATAAACTCACGTTATGATCTCATGTTATGATATCACATTATGATTTCACATTATGATGCATGTTCTCATAAGTGTAATGACTTCTTATACACTCATACACATTTTCCTTCACCTTAGTTCACCTTTAGAATCACAATCACTTAACACATGACTTTTATCATAATTAGTGAATAAAACAATATAATAATATCCAATTAATACACATTATCCTTCATTCATTATTAAAATTATATTACCCTTGACTATCCTATCCTTAGGGTATCACAAGAACCTTTAGGGTGCTCTAAAGAAATCAAAATATTATCAAATTAAGAAATTACATATATTATTTTTCAATTAACATCATAAGAACACACAAGAATAATTAGGAGTCAAATAGAAATAACAGAAGAAAACCTCTCTCTTAAGAACACAACTAAAATAAGGAAGAAATTAGGGTCAAATAGTCAAAATATTATCCATTTAAAAATTACACGTATTATTCTTTAATTCACATCATAAAGAGTATACAAGAGTAATTAGGAATGAAACAGAGATGAAAGAGAAAAACCCCTCTTTCAAGAACACACCTAAAATAAGGAATTAGGGTCAAACAATGAAAATATTATCAATTTAAGAAATTACATGTATTATTCTCCAATTCACATCACAAAGAGCATATAAGAGTAATTAGGAACCAAACAGAGATGAAAGAGGAAAACTCCTCTTTCATAAGCAAACCTAGAACAAGGAATTGGGGCTTAATTCCGCTACCCAACAGATATCCCACACCCCAAAGTGATTTCTCACTCCCCCCTTAACTTGTTGATGTGAAAACGGTACTCCTGATAGCCTAAAATTCTCCTCCTGCTCTTCTCCTCTTCCTTGTTAAATAGTGAACAAAGAAGATGAAAAACCTCAAATCAAGCCACTGTGCGAACTTAATATCTTTGTACTAAAACCTCGTATTATCGATTCAACCGTTCATAATGAAGAACCAAGTGTAAAAACCCATCTGTTAAATTTCCAACTCGATCCAACGGTGAATGAATATGAAATAACGGTTTTACCGTAGCAACCCTGTGAAAAAACAGGAATGACTTTCTCTTTTCTTCTCTCTCAAAGTGTTGATGCTCCGAGTAACCTAAGACTTCAATATTTATTTAAATAAGACTTCATATCTTTTCTGTAATGGACTATTGTACTCATCACCACAATTAGGGATGACAAATAAATAAACTCGTTCTCATAGATATTGTCTAAACTCATCTTGATTTTGACAGAAAATCCTCATATTAGTCAGATACAGGTACAAATATGGGTATGGGTAATACCCAATTTTTTAAATGGGGTATGGGGACTAGAATGAGTATGTACATATCTATCTCATCCTTATCCTCACACCCAGTCATGTTCATATACTTGTTTCTGTTTTAAATTATTAAAACACATTTAGTTTATTAGATAGCCTAAAAAACTTATATTAACTTTTGTTTAATTTTTAGTTTTGCAACTTATTTCTAAGATGCACATTTGGTAATTTTTTCACCTTTTTTATGATTATTTCGCCTTTATCCAATTGTTATGTGATACTCTAATTTGATATTTATGTGATTATATTTTCTTCATCTGATATTTGACATTGGAAAAAAGAAAATGTGTATCCTTTTAACATTTAATCATTGATAACTTGATGTTTTCTTCTTTTAATTTTTACTTTTTATAAAAAATATTTAATTAATATTTGGAACAAAAAAATGATGGGTACATAAGCACAAAGAAGTATATCTATTACCCTATGAGGATAAGGATGACATAAAAATTATATACCTGTTATATATGAAAATAAATATGAGAATAAATTTTTACTTTAGAGGTTACGGAAAAGTGAAATTCGTCTCACCCCATTGTTTTCCCTAACGACAACCAATATTTGGCCACAATACATTTTCATCTATCGTATTTGTTCACTCATAACCTCACATATCTTAATAATTATATGATTCCATTTTCTCAACAAACCAAAATACCAACTAAGTAATTTCCCAAATACATCAACCAATAAAATTCATTCATAACCAACTTAATTCATCCACATCATTCAATATCAAATAAAATTATCATGATTCATCACATTTCATAATACTATCCCAGGTATTCTCATCACGCATCCATTAAGGATAACAAATCCATAAAGAATAACATACCACAAGATATATAACACAATATATATATATATAAATAAATTATTATCAACCTCATCATTCTCGTTAATATACATATCACACACTAATCAAATATCAACATATATAATTAACAACACATGCTTCAATGCCTATTACTTGAGCTTTTTTCACAACGCTTGAATGATGTACATGTTGTGTCTCTTCTAACTAGTTCCAAAAACACAAGACATATCTTTTCTTCCATATTTGAATGATCATGTCATTACTTGAACACTACAACGTAGTTGCATGGTCTCATAAGTTCTAGAACTCTTGTACCATCATTATGATTCTCACTTGAACTAGAAAACTATCGCTTGAGTGATGAGCCACTACTCAAGCCTCATATATCTATACAATAATGAATAGAAATATGAATTTAATCTCCAAATCATACTCAAGTCAATCACAAACATAAACTATATTGGTAATAATCTCTAAAGGAATTATTAATGTCATATGCCCTTCACATTCGTCCAAAAATCATAAGCAAATGTGTACATATCAATCTCTTATACATATAGAATAATTCACTATCACATTTTAAACACATCTAAACAATCATTCCATTTGTAAGATGCTAATTTTAACCCCTTCCCCCTTTACATATACATAATATGACACTATAAACAAAAATTTCCTTTAACATTTTCAAAAATAGTATATAGCTAGTGATAGATATCAAACCTTATACCAACAACATCTCTCCTTCTCAAAATATCCATAAAGAAGAAGAAAAAGAATTAAAATCTTAATACAGATTAAGTTATTTACTATGATCAAGAATATGATTATCAATATTTGATTCTTAACTTACTACCTCTTCAACACTGTATTCTTATAGCACAATAATATTTTAGTTGTTTGGACCTACCAAAACTCCTGTTCTAAATTCGTGCTATGTTGTTGTAGTACTTTATAATGTGTAACGAACTTTGTGCTCTATTGGAATTTTGAGGCTCAAAGATGTATGTGGTGCAGGTGGTGGTTAATGACTATCAGTGTAGGAGGTTTGATAACTCAGATCCTATAATGTTATACAAAGGGATATTTGATGGGATTTTTAGGGTTTTTGAAAATATGTTATGGAGATATATGAGATATATTGTATGGAGGAGTTGTCATTTATTTTATTCATGTACTCTATATATAGAGAGTAAAAGTGTAACAAAATATCAAATATTAACAATATCTCAATCTTAACTCCCTGAATCTAAATAATAAATGAATATATTTTTCATCTTTATGGAAAAGATATTTTAAAATAAAATCTAGAAGATTTCCTAGAAATTAATTTAAATAAAAAAGATATTAAACAAATATTCCCAACATTCCTCCTTGCTTTAATATTTGTTTATTTGAACTTTGAAATCTCATATTTGATTCTCCTTCTTTTGAAGCTTGATTTCCTCCTCTTTCTTTGCTTATACTTTTTATCTTTCTTTTTCTTTCTTGAGATCATATCATTATGGAATTTGATATTCTTCACAAAATTTCTTCTTTCATCAACCTGATCTTTATCATCATCTTCTTTGATTATTGTAGATTTCATGGTTGTGACATTGGACTTCTTCTCTTAGACATCATTCTTCTGCAAGACATTTTCATCTTCTTTTGATTTTGATATTTCTTTTATCTCTTCATTTGGAGTAAACTCTTCTTCGGATTTACTGGTTGTACACTGCTACAGGAACCACTTTCCACGTCGGTTCTGGGGATCATTTCACGACGGCCCCAAAACCGACGTTGAACAAGGCGACGTTAAAAGTAATATTTGCCACGTCGGTTCAAACCGACGTTGAAAATCACACAACTTACAACGTCGGTTAGGGCTAGAACCGACGTTGTAAGTGTCCAAACTTACAACGTCGGTTCTGGCCTTAATTGACGTTGTAAGTCGTGTGATTTTCAACGTCGGTTCAAGTTGAACCAACGTTGAAAGTGTCTTCTAAAACTGCAATGCAGTTTCTAATTTTCTCATTTTCCCTAAATTTTAATACCTGCATATCAAACAAACCAGCAAACCAGCAAACAATTTCATAAATTTCAAATAGCTAAATTTCAAATGAATTATATATATTGAATTATTATTTAAATTTGATCTATTTACAATTGTATAAATAAAATTACAATAAAAGTACTCCTATTGTTCCCTATTTCTAATTTCTAAAAAATTCTATGCCCACTTTTCTCGGACTTGGTCGATAGACTCTGTGGGCAAGTGTTGGGTATCATTGAATACCTGGAACAAAATGAAAGTATGTTAGGTATTACAAGTAGGAAACTTTACCAATACAATTTTGGAGGAATAGGGTTTTGGAGGACTAACCTGTCTCCAAGTATCTCTGATATTCCCAAAAACTATAAGCCACATCCAATACATTACGTAGTAGCCACATTCGTAGCTACCCGTTTGTCTGTTAACCTATAATGAATTAAACAAGTCATTAGTTGTGAAAAATACATATTCAATATTATAGTGATATTAGAGAATTAAAAGTAACCTTACATGTAGGATTTCCCAATGTGGGTTAGTGGCTTTGCTGATGTGCATTCCATCAATGGTACTGCACACCTTAATAGCACTGTTGAGAAGTTATTAGTCAATATATGAACATTACTTATATTTGAAAACACAAACTTTAAAATACTTACCTATTCAAAATATTCTTTAAATCAGTATCTGGTTTTTTATTCAAAGAACAAAACCAGTATACAGTCTTCTCTGGACGACTGATGATGAAGAGTTGCCAATGATGCCTAGAAAAATAAAATGTTTAGAATATAACTCAATGACAATAAAAACAATAATAAACTTATATTGACTTACTGGAATAAATGTGAGCTCTACGACGTCGGTTCTGATAGCAACCGACGTGGAATGTGGAGTCGTTCACATTCTACGTCGGTTCTTCCCAATAACCGACGTAGAATGATCAACTTACACGTTCTACGTCGTTTGTAGTTAAACCGACGTAAAATGGCGACGTTAATTGCTAATTCTGTAGTAGTGGTAAGACATGTTGGAGAGAGAAACCAGTTAAAAGCAAAGCAAAAGCACTACATGACAAAACAGGAGTCAAGATTCTTTTAACCAGCTTTATTTATCATGTAACAGATGCACAATTCTCAATTAATCAACTTAAATGCACCAATTGAATGTGAATCAATGCAATTTAACAACTAATTCGTTCTGGTTTTAAATTTTACATTGTTCCAGACAATTTCAGTCAGTTGATTTGTGAGAAACAGCTGATTAAAACAGATATCCTGATACAGATTTAATACTGATTAATGAATTTAACTGACTAAATCGACAATTAACTGGCTAAACCAGAGACAGAAATCACTGCACTTCCACTGCAGCCCCAAATTAAGCAAAATAAACTGATTAAAAACACGAAACAACTAACTAAAAAATTGAATATCACTGCAGATTTCATTTATATCATATAAAATGTAAATTGAATTGCAACTAATCAACAAACATGCTGAATTAAACATTCAAACACACAAAACAGCATGTATAACAACAAGAATGGATCACACACATGAATTATATCACATTTGAGATATCAAGAACAACCAATTCATTTCTCAATTGGAAAAATCTATCTTTAGGAAGTGGTTTGGTAAAAATATCAGCAAGTTGGTTATGTGAGTCAACAAATTCAATTATGCAGTCCCCTTTTTGAACATGATCCCTAATGAAATGGTGCCTTATTTTTATATGCTTTGTTCTAGAATGAAAAATAGGATTTTTGGTTAAATTGATAGCACTTGTATTGTCACACCTAATAGGAATGTGATCTAGTTTCAAGCCATAATAAAAAAGTTGTTGTTTTAACCACAAAGTTTGAGCACAACAGCTCCCAGCAGCAACATACTCAGCTTCAACAGTAGACAAAGCCACACTAGCTTTCTTTTTGCTATGCCATGATACTAGACTACTTCCTAATAGATGACAAGTTCCACTAGTGCTTTTCCTATCCAATTTACAGCCAGCAAAATCAGCATCCGAATAGCCCACTAGATTAAATGATGCACCTTTTGGATACCACAAACCAACATTAATAGTTCCTTTTAGATATTTATGATTCTTTTAGCAATTGCAAAGTGTGGTTCTTTAGGATTGGACTGAAATCTAGCACACATGCATACACTAAACATTATATCTGGCCTACTAGTAGTTAGGTATAAAAGAGAACCTATCAAACCTCTATATTTAGTGGAATCAAATGGTTTACCACTTTCATCAGCATCAAGGTAGCTGCTGGTAGCCATAGGAGTCTTTGATTCTTTGCAACTGTCCATGTCGTACTTCTTTAATAGCTCTTTGCAATATTTTCCATGATCCATTTGCTTGACTTGTAAGCCTAAGAAGAAGTTTAGATCACCCATCATTGACATTTCAAACTCCCCCTACATAGCTGCCACAAATTCTTCACAAAACTTCTCATTAGTGGATCCAAAGATTATATCATCCACATAAACCTGCACAAGTATTATGCTGTCCAAAGACTTCCTAATGAACAAACTTTTATCAACTTGGCCTCTTTCAAAGTTTTGAGAGATAAGAAAGTTACTCAACCTTTCATACCATTGTCTTGGAGCTTACTTGAGTCCATAAAGAGACTTTTTTAGCTTATATACATGGTTAGGAAACTTGTGATCAACAAATCCAGATGGTTGTGAAACATAAATTTCTTCATTTATATAACCATTCAAAAATGCACTTTTCAAATCCATTTGATGAAGTTTGAATCCAATCATGCATGAGAAAGCAAGCAATAACCTAAAAGCTTCTAACCTAGCAACAGGAGCATAAGTTTCTTCATAATCTATTCCTTCCT